>CM032160.1:31607081-32087083 GCA_018901935.1 Pugionium cornutum | reverse complement strand
TTATTCGATCAAAGCGTACTTCTCGAAAGTCCGCTGATAGAATAAACGCCGCAGATCGCGAGAAGTCTGCTGGCGAAAAACATTTTATTCCTATCAAAGCAGACTTAAGAAGTCTACTTTGATCGAATAAACGTCGCAACTTCTCTGAGAAGTGCTTTGATAGGAATAAACTGTTTTTCTCGTCAAAGCAATTTTATTCCTATCAGCTTCTCCGAGAAGTCATGAGGTTATTCTATCAAAGCGACTTCTAGAAGTCTGCTTTGATAGGAATAAACGTCGCAGACTGCGAGAAGTCTCCTTTGATCGGAATAAACGTCGCAGACTTCTCGGAGAAGTCTGCTTTGGTGAGAAAAACAGTTTATTCCGATCAAAGCAGACTTCTCCGAGAAGTCTACTTCAGTGAGAAAATTTAGTATGTGTACAATGATCTAATCAAATTCATTAATTTTTTACCACAAATAATGGTCCAAATCGTTGTTGTTTGTGGGGAGTGGACTATTACAGAGACTTAAAATTTTTCTGTGGATAATATAGGAGGAGGAAAAATGTTTGTAATTGAGGATGATGATTACTTTGTTGATGAAGATGAGAATAAAGTTTACTCGAATGCTGAGGATTACATTCTTTAAGGTAAAGTAAAAGATGAATAAATTCAGTTTTAGTGTTGAGTATCTCAGAAAATTAAGTTACGAGTAAGGACAAAATATAAAGTCTGCTGAGAAGTCTGCAAAGAAGCCTGCCGAGAAGTCTGCAAAGAAGTCTGCGAGATTTATACAACAAAGTTTGCCGATATAAGTGTGTAGTTTCTGAAACATGTAACCAATCAATTCAATTAATTTGAAGACACAATGTTATCGATGTTGTTTTACAAAAACATCCAACACTATCCTGTTAACTTAGTATTTTGATGGAATTGTTTATACATATCTTTAAGTTCTTGTTCTTTCTTGTTATTAGGAAGTATGCATTAAGTATCTTAAATATGCACTAAGTCCTTAACTATGTATAAAAATTTATACTAATATTTGTGTTTTTAATGGTTGTCATTTTGTAATTTTATAAGTATGATTTGACTTGAACTGATTGAAAGGTGATTGACATACAACTAATAGTTTATTATAATTCTGAAAAAGTTGATTGAAAACTGACTGATAAGGTGGAGTGATGGGAGCTAGTGATAGGTATAATAAAGTTGACAAAAATTCATTTAAAATATGGCCAAAAATACAAACGAAGTCTGCAATTATTAATGAAGTCTGCAAGTGAAGTCTGCATTTGTAATGAGAACGTGTTGTGAAGTCTGCAACTGAAGTCTGCAACTGAAGTCTGCAACCTGTAATGAAGTCTGCAACACGAAAATCTATTGATTCAAAAACCAAAGTCAAATTCAAAACGTAAGAAAAAAACTCAAAAACATCCACAAAAACTGTAAAACCACCATAAATTTCAAGGAGAATTTCAAACATCTATTGAAAATCTTTAAAAAACCATCTAAAATTTTAAAAACCATTAAAAATCACTTTAAAAGCAACTAAAACAACAATATTACTTTTTGTGAATCTTTTTCCAGATCTACAACAAAAAAAGAAGAGAAATAAGATAAGAATATAAGAACTCCGCAACTGAAGTCTGCAACTGAAGTCTGCAACTGAAATCTGCAAACCTGTAATGAAGTCTGCAACACGAAAATCCATTAATTCAAAAATGAGTGTCAAATTCAAAACGTAAGAAGAAAACTCAAAAACAACAACAAAAAACTCTAAAACCACCATAAATCTCAAACATCTATTGAAAATCTTAAAAAAACCATATAAAAATTTAAAAACTATTAAAAATCACTTTAAAAATCTAGTAAAACAACAAAATTAGTTTTTGTAAATCTTTTTTCTAGATCTACAACAATAGAAAATGAAAAATAATATAAGAATATAAGAAAAAATTAAGAAAACAACAAAAAAAACAAAATCTCCAAGACAATGAAAACGTAACAACTAGTAAAAATAACAAACTTACATCTTTAGATCTCGTGACTTCCTTTTTTAGATCTACAAAAATACAAGATGAGAAATGAGATAAGAATATAGGAAAAAACTTAAGAAAATAACAAACACAACAAAAATCACAAAAACTACAAAAAATTTAAAACTAATAAAAGCAACAAGCTTACGTTTTTAGATCTCTTCACTTCTTTTTCTAGATCTACAACACTATAAGACGAGAAAGAGTGTTATAAAAATAACAAAAGATCTAAACAATAAAAATATTCTAAAATCACAAACCCAAAACCATATAAACAAAAAAACTTACCTTTTTCATATCTCATGATTTTTTTCCAGATCTACAAAATAACAAGATGACAAAGAACATGAGAAGAGAATAAGAAAAGAAAAGAGGGGAGGTAAAACGAGAAGAAGAGAAAATTTACCTTGTAGTCATTTTTGGAGGATGGAGGCTCCCACGTTTTTTTTTTGGAAATGAAATTATGATAAAATTTTAGGGTTACCTTCTTTATATATGGAGAGTTAAATTTGGTTAGGTTAAAAACTGTCAATTTCCGGTTTGCGCAGACTTCTCGAAGTCTTCGAAGTTTATTCCCGCTGAAGCAGACTTCTCGGAGAAGTCTGCTTTAATAGGAATAAATCTCGAAGACTTCTCGAGAAGTCTGCTTTAGTGAAAAAAATAGTTTATTCCGGCTGAAGCAGACTTCTCGAAGTCTGCTTCGTATTTTTACATTACCCTAAACTCTAAATTGAAAAAAACCGGTTTAGTTACATTTAATTTCCGGTTTATGCAGACTTCTCGAGAAATCTGCTTTGTTAAATCTACGACAACATCTCGAGAAGTCTGCGTAACCCTAAACCCTAAATAATAAGATTCACTAAATGTGCAAAAGTTTTGTTAAAAATTGGATGAATATGTTGAAGATAGTTAAGTAAATGCAAAACTCAAACAATTTCTTTTAAAAAATTTGTAAATCTAAATTTTCAAATTTATCACATGATATTTCAAATTCTAGCATGAATTCTCTACACAAACATCAACTATTAACCCACAACACATAACAACAAAAACTAGCAAATATTTTATATCATTAGATCGAATCTAATCTACTTATTTTTGAATTCATTATAACTTTTACGTGCTTTTGATATGTATATAAACTATGTTAATAACAATTTTAATTTTTTTAAATATTTCAAAATTTTTATTTGATTTAGGTAATTTATTTACAAAGCAGAGTCTGCTTCAGCCGGAATAAACTGTTTTTCTCACCAAAGCAGACTTCTCGGAGAAGTCTGCTTCAACCGGAATAAACTGTTTTTCTCACCAAAGCAGACTTCTCCGAGAAGTCTGCTTCAACCGGAATAAACTGTTTTTTTCACTAAAGCAGACTTCTCGGAGAAGTCTGCTTCAGCCGGAATAACCTGTTTTTCCTACCAAAGCAGACTTCTCCGAGAAGTCTGCTTTGATAACAAAAAACATGCAGGGACTGAAACGTAATTGACATTTCAACATTATTTTTTAGACCAAAGGAGTGTTCAGTAATTTCTCCACCCTCACAGGTTAGTTTTGCAAAAAAAAATGTAAATTGTCAAACTTGCATTTGAAGTCAAGTTTTAGGTCATTTTTAGCAATTCCCCCTTGATTTTCCAAACAAGTAAGCATTAACACGAAAACAAAAATAAACTCTGGTGCTTGCTAATCAGAAACATAAATATTATAAAGTATATATATATATATATATATATATATATATATATTTTAAAATAATATCATTTTAAATTTATTTTACAAATTTATCATAATAAAAATAAAATTATATTTAAAATTTTTTATTGCAAAGAAATTTTAATTATTTTAATATTAAATTTGTACTAATTTTAAAAATTTAAATAATAATTATTATTATATTCAAAACCAAAATTTGAAATATTATTGTTTTAATCAATTAACCTTTTTTATATATATAAATATATATATATATATATATATTAACATAACTACGAAAGATCATCAAATAATAACAAACATGATATACAAAGTTAGTTTATAATTATCTATTAATCAAAAATTAAAATAATATATGATAATATGCAACACTCTTTAATAGTTTTTATTAAACAATAATATTATAACATATCACATTTTAAAATTTTTGTTATAAATTTAATACTGTAACCTTAAAATTCTAAAAATAACATAAATTATTTTGTGAAAATAACTATTTATTTAAATAAATTATATATAAATTTAATATATTATATTTGAATTTTTTTCTAATTTAGAATTTAATTTTTTCTATTAACAATAAATTTTAGTGTATTTTAATATTAAATTTATGTTATTTATAGAAATTTAAATTAATAGTACTATATTTAAAACAAAAATTCGAAATAGTGTTATTTTGTCAATTACGTTTTATTAAAATATGAAACTTTTTTTTATAAATTCAGTAATCTCTACAATTTTAAAGATATTAAAACTCTGCATAAAGTAAGAATCAAATAACACCTCTTAGTGTTTTTTCTCCATCCCAAATTTAAATATTGTTTCTAAAAAAGTGTGATTAGAAATTAACAATCTCAAAATATTAATTTCTTTGTTTCTTGTCACTAAGTATTATTTATTGTTAGATTTAGTTGAACGTGTGGCCGCGAGGAAGAACATATTAGATGGGACATGTCGCACATGAGCAATTTATATAATTACATGTATCTGGACTACTTTTTCATTTGTTATAAATTCTTCACCTAAATTAATATTTTAATAATATTAATTGTCTACTGATCTTTTGGCTCCATTTTGGAGAAATCAACAAAATGACAAATAAAATACTACGATCTTGGTAGTTATAAATTACATATTCAATATCGTAAACTCATGTTTTCTAAAATATTTTATTTATCTATTTTACATAATCACCAATGGTAGTACATATATAATAAATTAAATTTAGATCGATGTCATACGAAAAAAAATATTTAAATATTATAATTAACATTTATTTAGTAAATATAGATTTATTACATAAATAAATTATTTTTTATTTAAATATTTTTAAAAAATTGAATATTGATTATATAAATAAAATAAATAATAAAATTAGATTATTCAAATAAATTTAAATAATTTTTATTTTCTATAGATAATATTACTAAATAGATAAGAACTAGATGATAAATATTTAATTAAACCAAATTTTTATTTAACTAATTTTTCAAAATTTATTATATTTTATTTTATATTATGTTTATTATATTCTTTATATCAAGATATTAAAAATTTATATATATTATATTCTATATTATTTTTTATAAATATTTTAATAAATTATATTTTATATAACATTTGTTTTAAAATGTTCTCGTGATATAATATTTCAAAATAATATATTTGTAAATTATATATAAAAATTTTTTGTTAAAATATTTTTCGATTAATATATTAAGAATTAATTGAACATACTGTTTACATAAATTATTTGTGCAATTTATTTGTGCAACGTGATATATTAAGATCGTTTCTAGTTAACACCTTTTAGTTGAATTTTTTTAATATGTTAATTAGGTTTGAATTTACATCTTGGTTACGAGTTGCAATTTTTCTCTGTTACTAAGATTTTTATTGTTTAAATGATTATACGTTTGAAACTTTATATAATATATATATTATGGTAATTGCATGTGGAACATCATTAGTGTCTTTCTCTGCATGTGGAACATCATTCGTCCTCTTTCTCATTATTTCTTTTCGCTTTTTATATTAATTCTCACTTTTACAGAGATTAATCACTTCAAAGTCATATGTGTCTCATTGTAGCAAAAGCGTTCTTCGTTTGTCTGTCGCAGCGTCTGCGGCAGCGATCTGCGGTCAGAGGCTGCAGTTAGACGCAGCAATATTGTTGTTCGTTTGATCGCCGCAGGTTATCGCCGCAGGTTGTATCGCAATTGTTTGATCGCAAACGCTATAATTTCGCAGCGATTAAAAATTTTGATCGCAGCTTTCTGTGATCGACCGCAGCGTTTGACCGCAAGAACCTGCGGCGGTCAAACGAACAACATTTAGCCACATGACGCAGTCGCAGGTTCCTGCGGCTTCGAAACGAACATACCTAAAGTTTTCTTAAACCAGCGATTGCATTCTGAAACACGAAACCGACCAAAACAATATCGTTTTCTGCGGTTTTGTCTTTACTGTTTTTTCTTCATACCTTTTAATATCACATTTAGTTTTCATTACAATCATATTTCATATTTTCGTTCAAAATTTTGATTGATTAATATAATAGATATACAATATATTATAAATCTGTTTATCTATATATATAGTTCTAAACCAATTACTTTGTTTTGATGTGTAAACTTGGATATTTGAAATTGGCTTAATCGGCACGAATCGAATAATTTTTGCTAACTTATTAATTTGGTTATGTAAACTGTTGATAAGGCATAAAATCTCTTATTTCAATTGATAAATGAACATTTTGATGATACTATTTGGTCAACAGCAAATAGTGATTACATGAATATTTTGATGACACTATTCCTTTTTCGCCAACATCAATCATATTTAAAAGTATATCAATTATTTAACAGTAACTCAATAAGTCACTAATCTCACCAACTATATATCTCCTACTTAAGTTACCACTTACCATAAATATATTAAAAGTATGTAAATAATATCATTAATCAATTTTAAACCATTAATGAATAATAAAATTTTAATGCAAGTTTTAATACAACACTAACTGCCTAACTTCCTACAAAATCTACCATAATTTTTTTTTTGTATATAAATATAAGTACATAAGTAATTTTGAAATTTTAAACAAATGTTATAATATTTAAGATATTTAGAAATATAAATAATATTACATATATTAAGTATTATTAAGGAATTCTGACCTTAATTTAAATGCAATGTTTTTTTAATATTTAGTTACCAATTAGTAGATTATTAATTGAATAACTGAATAAATCAAAATATTATTAAGGAATATAATTTCTGGATTTAATTACATTGAATAATTATAGGGTTAGACATATAAAACTAAATATTTATAAAAATAAATGTAATAATACAAAAAAATTTGAGATATATATATATATATATATGTGACAAAGGTATTAGCAAAAATAATTATCTGATTAAGACTTTAATCATAATCTCTCGTAAAAAAAAGCATGGAAGAGATAATATCATTTACCAAGTATATGTTTTATTTAATGTATTAATTAACAAAATTCTAGAGAAAAACAAAAATTTAATAGATAATTATAAAATAAAGTTGTTAATTTTGATAATACTTAATAAAATAAAGAATATTTATTTCGTTGAGAATTCTAGTAATTGTTTAACTTGCAACAATCGTTAAAAGACTATTAATATCACGACCAATGTGCGGACACTGTATGATAGAGAAACAACGTGGCATTTGTCTGCTGCAAATCCACATCTTTCTTTTCTCTCTCCATCTCTTGTTTTTTTTTCTTTCTTTTTCGTCAATTCTCTCCAGCTTTTGTTTGTTAGTGGACTGTGTTATTATAGGCACAGACCAAACCCACTTGGCCACTTCCTTTCACATTTCTTCATTAGTTTTTCTTTCTCATGGAAATTGATGGGCAATAGGAAACAGTTTCAAATTATCTCTCTTATATCCTTCCAAAACAACCAATACACATAAGAATGTGTTTTGAACCTTTTTCTCTCTCTCTCTCTGCTTTTTCTCTCCCCATGAGTTAAAGACCTAAACTTTATCTTTTGTTTCTTGCTGGGTTTAATGGCTTCTTAGACTTCTTAAATGGGGTTAGATCACTTTTCCCTTTATTAATCCAATTGCTTGTAGACTTGAGATTAGTCCGCTACGTTTTGGTGGGGCTAAACACAAAGTCAAAGTCAATATTTTTTTTATAGGTTTGGACTTTGGAGGAAAGATAATTAGCATCATCTTCATTGTCTATAGGTTATGATTAGCTTATGAGAAGCTAAAGCTATGGTTATTTCTTTAATCAAATAGCTAGGGCTTTTGGAGAGAGAATAATAGAGAAAGTTTTAATCTTTGTTTAAGAAAAAGTTAAACAAGATTAGGGTTTTCATTTCGAAGCTCAGAGAAGATGGATGTTAGAGAGAAGAATGATAAGAAAATGGAGATGACACGACGAAATCATCAAATTCTTGATCATCGTCTTCCTTCGTACATGTACCCCCAAACTGCCAACAAAGAGAAGCCCACCACCAAAAGAAACGGGTCGGGTCCAGATCCGGATCATGATTCCAACCCAGTTTCTGTAGCTCCAGTTCCAAGGTCATACGCTAGGCCTCAAGCTACTTCTCCGACGAGGAGTGTGAGATATAGAGAATGTCAACGGAACCATGCGGCGAGCTCTGGTGGACACGTGGTCGACGGTTGCGGAGAGTTTATGTCCTCCGGTGAAGAGGGCACCCCGGAATATCTTCTTTGCGCCGCTTGTGATTGTCACAGGAGCTTCCACAGAAAAGAAATCGATGGCATGTTGGTTGTCAAATTCAATAGCTTTGGCCATCCACAGAGGCCGCTCGTTAGCCCCCACGTGTCTCCGATCATGATGAGCTTCGGTGGTGGTGGCGGTGGAGGAGGAAGAGATCCGGCGGAATCGTCGACGACGGAGGATCTCAACAAGTTTCATCAATCCTTTAATGGTAATGGAGTAGATCAGTTTCAACAGAATCAGAGAAAACGGTTTAGGACAAAGTTTAATCAAGAACAAAAGGAGAAGATGATGGAGTTTGCTGAGAAGATTGGGTGGAGAATGAGTAAGCAAGAAGACGAAGAAGTGAATCGGTTTTGTCGTGAGATTAATGTGAAAAGACAAGTGTTTAAAGTCTGGATGCACAACAATAAGCAAACAGCCAAGAAGAAAGACATGTAAGAAACTTTATATATACTATTTGTTAAACAGTCCGTTTAAATTAAGAGTTTTGTGTTCACATTTTGAAAGGATGAGATTTGATTGCATTCAGAATTGTCTAATAAATTGAACTTAGAGCTCAGCATAACGGTCTCTTATCTCTCCCGCAACATGAGAAGCCTTTTCCTTTGCGGTTTCATATGCGTTTTTTGTTGACTCCTTGACCTTGTCCACGGTTTCTTCTAATCCTTTGGCCGTTCCATCTTTGGCTTTCTGTGAGTTATCTTTCATATACTCAACCGAATCATCCATCGCTTCTGTTGATTTCTTTCTACCATATTTCATTGCACGTTCAGCTTTATCAGCTGCCATGTCTTTGGCACTCTCTGACTTCTCTTTGGCTCCTTCATAGGCTTCACCGCTCTTATCCATCGCCATCCTGATCACATCACCAGTTTTGTCGTATCCCTCATATGCAACGTCTTTTGCGTATTGCGCATTTTCGTATGCTATGTCCTTCGCATTGACAGCCTTTTTGTAGGCAAAGTCTTTGACCTCACCAGCTTTCTCATAGCCAAAATCCTTTGCTTTCTGCGCACTGCCATAAGCAGATCCGGCAATATCATAGGCCATTTCTTTCACATTGCCCGCATTCTCATAAGCCATATTCTTGGCATTGCTTGCTTTCTCGTAGGCCATGTCCTTTGCATAGCCTGCCTTTTCATAGACCATATCCTTAGCATCACCGGCCTTATTATAACCAAAATCTTTCATATTTTGTGCACTTTCATATGCAGAGCTCACTTTGTCATAGGCGGAATCCTTCGCGTGGCCCACCTTATCATATGCAAAGTCCTCCGCATGACCAGCCTTCTCGTAGGCCATATCTTTCAAATTTCCTGCCTTCTCATATGCCATGTCCTTTATATTACCAGCCTTATCATATCCAACATCCATCATGCTTTGTCCACTTTCATACGCGAAATCCTTTGTCTGTCCCGCTTTCTCGTAAGCCATGTCTTTAGCACTGCCTGCCTTATCATAGGCAAAATCCTTAGCGTGGCCCGCATTGTCATAGGCCATGTCTTTAGCAATTCCCGCCTTATCATAAGATCTGTCCTTTGCAAAGTTCGCCTTGTCATAGACGAAATCCTTTGTGTCGCCCGCCTTGTCATAGGCAAAATCTTTTACATAGTCCGCCTTCTCGTATCCCATGTCTTTTGCATTGCCTGCCTTTGCATAGGCCATGTCCTTTGCATCACCAGCCTTGTTTTCGGCAAAATCTTTAACGTAACCTGCATTGTCATATGCCGAGTCCTTGACGTATTCCGCTTTGTCGTAAGCATAGTTCTCTGCGGCTCGGGCCACTTTTTCTGCTTCCTCTTTCTTGCCATCTAATCCACTGGGAAAAGAATAAGTTAAAAAACATTACCAAATATGCGTTTTGATGTTGCCAATCTCAGATGATCAAAATGAGACAACATTGATCCAGAAGTGGGTTTCGGAAATTACTTACGTGGTGATTTTATCGGAGACCCAACCAGCCCATGAAGCGCTCTTGTCTTTAGCGTCTTGAACAGTTTCTGTCGCCACTTTTTTCGCCGTTCCGGCGGCGTTTTTCGCGTCCGTTGCCGTCTGCTCTACACATTTCCCGAAACTACCCTTCTGCCACGTCAGCACCACCACTACCACAAGCAACACTAATGCCGTTCTTCTTCTCTCCAGCATCTCTTTAACCATTGATACCAAATCAAACTTCTTCAAATTTTTGCTTTGACCAAACTTTTGTTCTTTTGTAATGTTTTGATTCTAGTTCCAATGTCCTCGGAAGTTATTTAGTTATAGAGAGAGGTTTCTAAAACCAAAGACCAGAGGTCTTTCCGAGAAGCGGTTACTGTTCAACACGTGGTGTAACGAGGTTACGTGGCGACTAAGGATGCGGTTTTGTTGTGTAGTTCTCTGAATAATTGCCACGTGTCATATGTGACAGGACTTGGCGCATTACCGTCGCAGACCAGACAGAGGTCAGATATTTTGCTATAGCGGTTTGCATAAACCTTAACCGGATTTGGTTAGGCCAAATCAAATCGGACAAATTAGTAACCGACAATGAACTGGTCATTCAAACAATGTCACCATTTCATTTTAATTGAATAAAAACTGAACCTGTCACTGAAACAAACGTCACTATTTCATTTTTATAGAATCAAAACTATATGGTTAAGAGAGAAACCATATAAAAAGATCGATAACCCGAATCTACGGAAACGTTTGGCCGCCTTCAGTCGCAAGTCTGGCTCTCTGGTGGTGTTCTTGGATTTTGTACTCGACAATCTCTTTAAAAAGCTGTGCATCCAAGATGCAATCTTGTCGTCCGTACACCGCAGCTTGAACACCAGCCACGAGTTTAGCGATCTCACGACCAGAGAAACCTTCTGTCTTTTTCGCAGCGTCTCTGATCACTTGGTCAGTTAGGTCACCTTCAACGGTTATCTTCTGTGACTGCTTCTTGAACAATTGGCTCCATTTAGTGTCTGTGTCTTTGCCATCTTTCTTGTCTTGACCGGTTAGGTACTTGTTCAGATAAAGTTTCAGGAGCTTGAATCGTTCTTCTTCACCAGGGAGAGGAAACTCGATAACTTCGTCGATCCTGTCAGTGACTGCACTGTCTAGATCCCCGGGTCTGTTTGTTGCCAGGACAAGAACAATGTCTCGTGACTGATCCCCGGTTCTAAACAGTAAAGCATTCAGAGCGCTGCGCTGGGCCTCGCTCATATAAGTGCTGTTACGTCTGCAATAAACAATCAAGAATTTGATAACTATTAGACATAACTTTGGAGATACCTTAGAAGTAACAATAAGTTTAAAACCCTGACAAATGATCATGGATTGACAATCAATCCTGCTACTACATTCTGCCTTTTTTCTTGGTAAGAAATTGCAGTCTGTTGGTTCAAAATATATTCTATCTTATATGGTTCTAGTAAACGATTAGCATTAACGTATTGAAAAGCTTTGAAAAAGAGGTGTGTATCTTACTCGCATAGGAAAGCATCAGCTTCATCGATGAAAAGCAGTAAGCCTTTGTTTGATTTCTTAGCCCAATCAAATATCTGATGGATTTTCGTAACAGCCTGTGCACCCAGAGGAGCAACATCTCCTCCAGTCATCATAGCATAATCAAGACCCTGCAAAGCAATTCAAGATGCAAACAAGTGAGACTGTGTTGACTCAGTATGTTCTAGTCTATAGCTTGCAGCTGCATAAAGAAAACAGGACTGAAGACAAGGGATGAGGAAACATAATAGCTCACCGACTTCCGAGCAATCTCTCTTGCCACCATAGTTTTACCAGTACCAGGAGGCCCATAAAACATCATGTTGCGGAATGGCGCTTGATGAGACTTAGTATTCGCTGTGGCTCTAGCAAGATGCTCAATTCTCTTCTTTAAAGAAGGATGAAGAACCACATTTTCAAGGGGCTTTTCTCCTTCTGCAGATGCTACTGCCCCTGCAGCCGTGCCAAACCTAGAGAGTCTGTTCTTAAACTGAGATAGTGAGCCTGCCCATGGAAATCTACCAATGGATGATTCTCGGATAAGTGATGGCTGTCCAAGTATCCTGTTAATATAACCCCAGGTAACCCTAGCACCCTCTCTGTATTCAGTAAAATAAAAGAATCATGTCAGAAGTTTACCTTAGGCTTCTTAAATAACAACTATACATGTTTTATCATGAGAAATAAATTCTGTAGTTAGGCAATGCATACCGAGTTGTGTAAACCCCGGCAGCCAACGCTGTAGCTCCTCCAACAGTCATAATTAGCTTATTTCGATCAGTTAATAGGGTCCTGACGCCTCCTGTCAAATGAATATGGTGCCCATGTTGAAATATCAGATGCATATAGCTTCTTGGAGCAGAAGACTAAAATTTCGCAGGTTTTTGTCTGCTTAAATACTACTCGGAAGATTAATTAATTTCAGAATAATCTATGCAACTAAGAAAATAAAGGGAAAAGTAGAGAAGTGAGAGAATCTAAGCAACAAGAAGTAGGTATATCTGAGAAACAATGCTTATAAGTTCCATACCCTCGATGTGACTGAAGGTCGTGTTAATTGCTGCAAGCCATTTCTCCCGTTCACCATTTATCCTATCCAGAAGCATTCTTCTATTCTGCTCCTCAGTGAGTTTGGCTTCATGAGCTCGTCCTTCAGCCTCAGCCATGGCTTTGACGCGAATTGTTTCTCGCTCAAGTTCAGCTCTCTCTTTCTCAGTCTGGCGCTGCTGTGCTTGAATCTGTTCTTCCGTGGCGATTCTTGCTCTCTCTTTCCGTATAGAAGACTCCTCTTGCATCTTAACCAACTCAGCATTATGACGTCTCTGCGCTTCATGATCTGTCTACAAAATTTTCAACTCAATAAAGGGACAGAATTACACGGATGATCCTTAAACCGTTAATCATGATCACAAGTAGTACCTGCTGTCGCTTCCTCGCCAGATCATCCTCATATCGAAGCATTTGCGCTTTGGCTTGTGCCTGTTGCTGCACTAGATTTCTCTGATCCTCAGCCAACTTCCGCTGTCTTTCCTGCCCATTCAAATCACAATAACACAATCATATTTGTTGTCACTTTTCTCGGGTTAGAACTTTAAAATTAAAATTATGCAATCAATGTGCAGCAACATTTAGGGAGAATCACCTAAAGCTCCATGTTCAAAATATCAGTAGAAAACCTAAGGAGAAGCAAGTTACTCACGATGTCTTTATGTGCTTGAATAGCTTCATTATGCGATTTCTCAGCCGCTAATTCAGCCAACCGAGTTTTCTCCTGTTTTCTCATGAGATCGAACACCTGGTGAACACAAGACATGTAAGCAAACGTCCCAACACAGCAAAAGGACGACTCATGTCAAGCAAAAAGATAATCCTCTACAAGACAACAAGCCATCTGGAATTTCTTATGAAGATTTCCAACTCGATGGGAGATTCATCACCTGTTTAGAATGAGGAGAGCTGTTGATTTCTCGAAGTGCTTTAGCGCCTCTTTCCAAAGACTCAGGATCGAAACCGGAACCTTTGGGCTCATCGGACTCCGGTTTGGTTTCCGGTTTGGTCTCCGATTTAGTATCCAACGAAGACTGATTGTTTGGAGATTCTGACGGCGGGGAAGAAGAAAAGAAAGGAAAGCGAAAGCGCGAGTCAGCGTACGCGTGGTTCTGCGTCATCGACACCGAAGTGAAAGCAGCAGCTACCGCCGCCGCTGAACATAATCTAGAGGCAGCCATGGAATCCGACTAAAGAAAATACTTTAAAATTCAAGCATTTCGGAATGGAAATGGTGCTCAAGGTTAATCAAAATGGTTGTTGATATACGTCGGGAAAGTTTCTCCGGCTAGTCCGAACATAAAACCCACGGTGGCTAGGTTATGAGTTAAGATTCTTGAGTTGCGATAAATCTAGAAGTCGACCTTTGCTTGGAATTCGAATCCAGAGATGGGCCATATTCTTAAATATGGGCCAATATTTGAAAGTTCGTGTTTCGGCCTAGAGTTCACTTAAGGGCTATGCATGCAGGGAGTGGCTTGAATTAGGTTAAGGTCAGAAGTTAGAACTTCCTCGAATGGAACATCAGTTAATGTCTCTTTTCTTTTTCTTGTCATAGATTATATTAAAAATTTAAACCTTCAATTACAACCGAAAATCGACAAAAACTAAAAATTTCTGGAGTCAAAAAGCCTATCATAAAGAGTCATTATCGATAGGTTCCATCCATACGGAACGAATGCGGGTCGTTCGAAAATAATTTTTTTGAAAGTAGGACGGATGTGGGTCGAACATAATCTATAACGGAACAGGTGCAGATTGCATTTTATTGATTAACGGATTTATCGAGTACTCACAAATTTTGAACTGATGGACTCAAATTTGAGTTTAGGACTAAATGCCATTTAACCCTAGTTGTCAATCCTAATTTGTCGCATTTTCTCCTAGCATCTAGTTTTAGTCATTTTCTCCTACGACTAATGTCAATTTTTCTCCAAATCCTCCCTCTCTCGATCGACCTCTCTTGATCTCGACCTTCGTTTGAGATGCGGTTGAACGATGGCATCTTCAACGGCGGAACCTTGATCGACTGCCTTCTCACCAAAAAAAACCGAATAATTTTCCAGTGATATTAGCCGAATTGGCCGAGAAATTCTGAAGAACATAAGTGTTTCTCAGACTCTTCGTGGAAAGTGTACCTTGAAGACCCGTGTATCCGATTTAGATCCGGGTTACCCGCTTGGAGTTTGTACAAACGGCATAGGTTATATATGTGGAGAAATGAACGTGGAAATGGGAAGATGGGCCATTGTGAGAGAGAAAGAGAATGAAGAAGATGAAACTTTGAAGCAAAAGCCAAGGAAACTCCATATGGGATGTGTACGAACTTTTTGTAAAATAAAATTTTTAAATATTTTTAAAAAAATTTATTCTATGAAGTGGATCATCTGCTAAATTCGTTAGACCCGCCTGATTAATGTAGAACAAGTGTGGGTTATAAAATATTTATTCACGAATGTTTCGTGTTAAAATAATTTGTGTAAAACATTTTTGAACCCACCACGAGGCAGATAAGGTGGAGCGGATACAATCCACTTGACAGGCGCTAGTCAAAAGCCCAGAAAAAAAAAACAAAATACAAAAACGGAATGACTAATTTTTAATAGAAAAAACTAACAAAAAAACATAAACCTATCACAAAAATATAAAAAGAGAAACAAAGGAAAAGTGAAAAGAGGTTAATGTTTAATTGTTTATTTGCGATTTTTTTTGTGTTAACTGTAATTTAAAAAATCAATAATACAATTTTTTTAGTAAATTAGTAACTCTAAATGGAATAACAAAAATTTAGCGATTTTGTGCTTGAGTTTTCGTTTATATTTGATATTTCTAGTATCACATTCCATTTGAAACAAATCATCATGAGTATATTTTCCTTTGAAATTTTCAATTTTCATGATAATTTTATTTATTTATGCAATATATCAATAAAATGAGCTTTTAAGACTAAATAGAGCATTTTCAACAACTAAGTTCAAGAATTCAAATGTAAATAGCTAATATTAATTAAAATACTATATAAATTTTTGGAACTCAATTTAGGGACTCCAACAAATCGTGAGAGTAAAAAGTAAGAATAAAAAATTCACGCCCAACACTTTAGTTTAGTGGTAATCCATGTTTGTAAATATGTATTGGATTCAAGTTTTCTGGATACAAAAATATATCTTAAATATTTATTTAGTCAAGCAATGATAATTATTTATCTAATCCAGCAATAATCCAGCAATGATTAGCCGGAAAGTAGGCTAATACCCAGATTGATTTATACCCACGTTTTTTGTATAAAAAATTATCATAAATTATATAATATTATTTATTTAATAATTATAAATTAGATATTTATATAATTTTAATTCTTATTTAAAATATTTTTAATATTATTTTTTATATATATAAATTAAAAAATAAAAGTATTTGTTTTTTTCAAAGTTAATAGTAATTTTTGGTTTGTTTAATAAAATATATTGATTTTTTAACCAAATTAATATCAGTAACATATATTATAATTATTCTAATAACTTAAATTTATTTATAAATTTTTTTAAAAATTTATTATATTGATGACATATCATCATGTTATTTATGTTAATAAAACGTTTGGATATATTTATTTTTTAAAACATGCTTCTCAATTAGTATATTAGAAATATAATAATCTACCGACGTAAGAACATTTAATCAATTCTCTATCAAAATTTGATTTATAAGAAATTTGATCTCGTGTGCTCAATTGATAGATCTTAAAACCAGTACTATTACTATATAACTTGGATTAGATTATGATGGAATTGATTACATAGTTGGAAATCAAACAGAAAATAAATAAAAAGGAAATAGAATATAAGCAATAACATACAATTCTCTTTATCTTTTTGTAGATAGATGCTCTTAATGCCTTCTTCTCGTTTAAGACATGTAGTTATTATAATGATTATTTTCAAGAAGAATCTCAATGGTTTCAATTAGTGTTATGGTACCTAAATTGTGGATAGCATCCTGATTCAATGTCATTGACATCCCTAATGAGCAATTCATAGTGTCTTTTGACTTCTTCAACTGATTTGTCACCAACTGCTCTTGCAACGTTTTGCCATCGGTTAGGAGTGTCTTTGTCGTACGTAGCCAAAGCTATTTCGAATTTCTTGTCTTGTTTAGCTGTCCATGAAGAGTTAGAGTTATAGGAAGTACTAATTGAGTTGGAAGCCATTAAGTGTGTAAAAATGAGGAACTAAAGAAGTGTTAAGGATTTGGTTTAGTTTGAAGAGAGTGTGTGGTTTCTTATATGTAGAAGGAAAAAAAGCATATAAGCCACTTGTAGGAATATATCTTTTGAATTGAGAGATCTTTAGAGTGACCCATTCTTTTAGCAACCATGGAAATGGTAGTGATGGGACAAATTTTTTTGATAGAAACTTTGATATGAATGATCATTAGATTCTAGTCCCTTGAAGGTTTAATAGTTAGGGTTTGACTAGTTTAAACTCATTTGTTGCAAATGATGTAAATTGCAAGAGTGTTATTAACTATTTATACGATTAATATAGTAGTTAAAATAGAAATATATGCTAAAACATGTATGATTTGTTGAGTGTAATTGGTATTTTAATATAAATTTTATCCAAAATCTAAAATCTCTAATATATTATTTGAGAAATATTTTAAGAAAATAACTTTATCTAATGTGTTATTAATAGAAATGTCATGTTGACGTGTCATCGGCATAGTTAGTTTCAAATAAATATATAAATAGATTTAAATTAATAGAATAATTATAATATATGTTATTGTTATTAATTTGATTAGAAAATTAATATATATTATTAAACTAACCAAAAAATACTATTAAATTCGTGAAAATAATTATTTTATTTATTTAATTTATATATATATATATAAATTAATATTAAAAATAATATTTAATAAAATTTAAAATTATATAAATATTTAATTTATATTTATTTATAAATAATATTATATAATTTGCAAATAGTTTTTCCCCCGCATGGTGTGGGTATAAGTCTAGTATATTGTTATAAGAGAAAATCCACATTATTATAACATGAATTTTAAGTTTGTTTTTTTAAAAAAGTCATAAGATAATTTTAAGAGATTTAGAACATATATTATCACTTTTCGCTTTTATCCATATTTTAAAATGATTTTGTTTAAAATTTTCATCATATGCAATTTTTACCACCTAAAATATTCGTAGAATTTTTTTTCCGTTTTAAAATTTAAAGTGGATAGCGGAAAAATTTAAAGTAATATCCTAAAATAACATATTTAAAATTATCTTCCAAATCTAGCAGATTAAAAATAAAATTCCAAAAATAATACAAATTATTATGAAAATAATTATTTATCTTAAATAGACTATATATAAAAATAAAACATAATGTTTGGATTCACTTCTTCCAATTTATAATTAATATTTTTTTATTAAGAATTTTTTAAAATTATTTAAGTATTAAATTTATGGTATTTTAAAAAATGTAAATGATTAGTGTTATATTTAGAATAAAAAAAAGTATGCTATTTTAGACAATTATTCTAAAATTTATTATAAATCGATTTTTGTAATTACTGTCAAACATCCTACAATCACAATCGTATTCAAATATAATATTTATGGGTGACTGGTAGAAAACTAATCAAAATTCTTGGATCATTGCTATAAGAGAAAATTAATATTGCCATTATTGGTCTTACTTTTACTGGTTTATATCAAAGCATATATACTATAGGGGAAAAATGACCATCTTTATTTAGGTCCGATGCTTTATAGCTAGTTGATGTAATTGTAACTCAGAACATGATTCCAATTATTAGACAATAGGACAAATCTTTGTCGATACAAAGTATTCAGATTTTGTACTTTTTGGAATAATCACAAATTTTAACCTTCTGAACCCGACAGGGATAACATTCCTTCACAATGATATATCTATTTACTAACAAAATATATAATTTTAATATATACTTAAACTAGATTTATACTCACGCCATGCGTGGGGAAAAATATTCGTAAATTATATTTTATTAGTAAATATAAATTAAATATTTATATAATTTTAATTTTTATTTAAAATTACTTTTAACATTATTTTTTGTATATATACATTTATAAAAAAAATTATTTTTATGAATTTAATAGTATTTTTGGTTAGTTTAATAAAATATATTAATACTCTAACCAAATTAATAACAATGAATTATTCGAATAAGTTAAGCCTATTTATATATTTATTTGAAATTTAGATGAAACGTAAACATGGTATTTTTGTTAATAACACGTGAGAGTAAAGTATTTTCTTAAATTGTTTTTTAAATAATATATTAGGGGTTAGGTAATAACTTAAATCTATTTATATTTGTTTGAAATTATTTATAAATTAACGTATTAAAAGTTTAAAGAAAGAAAAATTATTCTTTTTGCAAATATAATACTATTTTTTGGTTAGTTGAATAAAATATATTGATTCTCTAACCAAATTAATATCAGTAGCATATATTGTAATTATTCTAGTAACTTAAACCTTTTTATATATTTAAGCTAAAACTCGTTGTGGTGTTGACACGTCAGCATGATATTTTTGTTATTAACACGTCATAGTAAGATTACTTTGTTAAAAAAAATTCTCAAATAATATATTAGGGATTTATGATACTATTTTCAAAAATATTATTGATTAATTTTGTTTATAAACATTTTTATAAGAACATCCATAAAAATAGAAAACTTTAAAACGTTCATAAGCCAAATTATATAAAATGTTTACAATATTTTACAAAAATATTTTAAATATTTATAAGTTTTATAATATATTTATAAAATGTTATAAAATAAGTATGAAAGTTATGAAAACTTGTAACCATTATAAAACAAGGTGAGTTGCAAAATTGACTCAAAATTTGAGTCCAAATACAAAACCATCTTCTTTAAACTATATTTTGCAAAATTAATCATTTGTCTCTTTTTTTCTTCATAATATATATATATATATATATTTACAATTTTACCATTATCTTAATAAACACTTAATTTTATGATACTATTTTCAAAAATATCATTGAATAATTTTACTATAAATATTTTTATAAAAACATCTATAAAAATAGAAAATTTTAAAACGTCCATATGCCAAATTATATAAAATGTTTACGATATTTTTTTTAAAAAATTTATAAATATTTATAAATTTTTATAATATATTTATAAAATTTTATAAGATAAGTATGAAAGTTATGAAAACTTGTAACGATTATAAAATAGGTAAAAAATTTATAAATAGCCATTAACCAAATTATAAAATGAGTATTTTAAATAAGACTTTTTGTGAAAAGTGATATTACTACAAAAATAATCAAAATGGTTTTTTTCTTTGTTCTAAACGAGTTCTTCGTATGTTAGGTTTTTGATCTCTTGGAGGTATTCTTTGCATAAACATAATCGAAATAAGAAATGGGATAGTCACACATTTTTGGAATATTTAGGAGTTCCTCTCTTCCTTTTCTCCTTTGAAAATGGTTAGAGAATCACATAAATTCAATTTTTAGAATCTTATCTTCGATCAAAATTTTGAACCTTTCCTATACTTGCTGAGTTCCTTTGTTTTGAACATTATTTAATTTTTCCGACTACCAAAAACTTATGGTCCAATTCTATGTTATTTATTTTTATAAAAGCTCGTGGAAAATGGAGGAATCTCAAAATGGAGAGTGGGTTGGATTCTTAAATTCTAAGATGGTACAATGGATGCATGAGAGTGATCCATAGGGGTCTCTTTCCCACTCTATATAGAATTTTGTAATCTTATCTGTTTGCAAAAAACACAAAAATATTGTACTAAATAAATTCAACTGATTAAAAATCCGATATAATGGTATGCTTTTTTATGTTGAGATAAAAGATTTTGAATTATTTCGTCAAAAATAACTACAACAATTAAACAAACAACAATTTGTCGCAGCCGTAACCGCAAACATAGAAAACTACGTCTGATAAGTGAACATAACTATTATAATACACTCTCATAACTTTTATGATTTAAAAAAAAACTATTTTTATGTGTATATTTTAATTATTTTTATTTTTTTAAAACAATATAATTTTGAGTTGTTTCGTCAAAATTTTTTTGTAATTAACTGTAGATAGCTACAACAATTAAACAAACAACAATTTGCCGTAGCCGCAACCACAAAAAACTACGTCTGATAAGCGAACATAACTATTATAATACAAACTCTTGTAACTTTTATGATTTAAAAAAAAACTATTTTTATGTGTATATTTTAATTATTTTTATTTTTTTAAAAATATAATTTTGAGTTATTTCGTCAAAATCTTTCTGCAATTAACTGTAGATAACTACAACAATTAAACAAACAACAATTTGTCGCAACCGTAACCACATGAAACTACGTCTAATAAACGAACATAACTATTATAATACAAACTCTCTATGATTTAAAAAAAAACTATTTTTATGTGTATATTTTAATTATTTTTATTTTTTTGAAACAATATAATAGTATATGTTGAATAAATTTGAATACTACAAATTAGAATAAATTGAGACATGTAACTCATAAAAATATATATTAAATATATCTTTATTATAAAAAGTGAAAAGGGGATACAAATAACTTGATACATCCCTAGAATAACAAAACATTTTTGTGTCCACAATTAAAAATGTATTAAATCCATTTATATTCTAACTTAGGAGCTTTTTTACCATGTGTGAAATAAATTCCATCTTTTTTAGCATACCAGAAATTTTTTTTGCCATGATCAAATGCACCACTGCCACCTTTATATGCTCTAATTTTTGCATGAGACCTGTATTTTCCAAATTCTTGCCATAATATACAATCAATTATGTTCTTGAAAACAAATTTACCACGAAAACTAAAACTATAGGTTTGTCCAGAAGTTAAAAATAAAATAGCTAAACCTTGGTTGTTGAATTTACAAAAGATTCTCAGATTATCACCTGATTCAAGAGAATTTGTAAAATGAATTGAGTTTTTCGCCCACAGCTTTGCATTACACAACCCAACACATAATGTAATGATAAACATAAACCAAAAGAAACGAAACATCATTTCAGTTAATCGTTGTGGTTTTGTTTTCTTAGGGATGATTTTTTGTATCTAAGAGATTATATTTTTGTAACTAAGTGATAAATTGTACCGATTTATATATATAATTTATAAAGAGTAATACCCTAAAATAACATCATTTTAAGTTTATCTTCCAAATTTAGCACAATAAAACTAAAATTCCCAAAATAGCATAAATTATTATGTAAAAATAATTATTTATCTTAAATAAAATATATATAAAATTATGGGCAAATGTCTAAAATAGCACCTTTCTAAGTTTTTGTTCCACAAATAGCATCATTAGTTTAAATTTCCAATAATAGCACAAATTTAAGATTAAAATGCATTAAAATTATATTTTAATATAAAAAATTAAACCCTAAATTGAAAATAATGAACTCAAATACAATACTTTAAGTTTATGTATAATTTATTTAGAATAAATAAGTATTTTTACATAAGTATTTATGCTATTTTTGGGAATTTAATTTTATGATGCTAGATTTGGAAGAAAAACTTTAAAAAGTGCTATTTTAGGGTATTACTCTAAAATTAAAACATAATGTTTGGGTTCACTTTTTCCAATTTAGGATTTAATTTTTTTTCATTAGGAATAAGTTTTCAATTATTTTAGTATTAAATTTGTGCTATTTTTGAAAATTTAAATGACTAGTGCTATATTTGGAACAAAAACTTGAAATAGTGTTATTTTAGTCAATTGTCCATTTATATATATATATATATATATATATATATATATATATATATGTGTGTGTGTGTTATGAAGAAATATAAGAATTTGTTATTAGGAATGTATTCTAAATCTAGAGAAATAATGGTGATTGGAGGTATTCTGAATTATTACTTACTTTTAGTTAGTTTTTGCACTAAAAATTGTAAGAAATTAATACAAAATCCAACCTTATTAATTTTTAAAAACTTTCTTGGTTTTTCTTGTATTAAAATGCTTTATTATTATAAAAAGATATGAATTATGAACCATTTAAATATTTCCGAACTTGAACCGGTAGATCCGCCAACAGGAACAGCTAGCACAAAGAGATTTATCATCAATATTCAACTCTACTCTAGTAGTCACTAGACTCACTAGAATAATCCGTCCGGGAGCTCTTAGTGAAATCATTACTCTTCATTTTCTCGTGCTCTAACAATTGCGTTCTCTACACCACTACCGTGTAGTTAGGTAGAATTCTCTAAAATAATACATTTTAAAATTTTATTTTAAAAATAACATCATTAGTTTAAATTTTCAATAATAAAATAATTTTATGATTAAAATATATTAAAACTTCTTTTTAATAGAAAAAATTAAATTATAAATTAGAAAAATGAATTCCAATATAATATTTTAAATTTATTTATAATTTGTTTAAGTAAATAAATATTTTCATGCAATTATTTGTGCTATTTATATAATTTTAATTTTAAAATACTAAAATTTGAATAACTTTTTTTGAAAAACACTATTTTAGAATATTAATCTATTTTTATTCTAAAAACATAAAATGCAAAATAAGAGATAAAAAAAGGAAACAGCATAGCTAATCAAAGTTTCCTTTTTGGTTAAATTGTCAAAGTGCAATTGACAAAAATAACATTGTTTTAAATTTTTATTCCAAATATATCATTATTAGCTTAGACTTCTAAAATAGAAAATTTAATATTAAAATATATTAAAATTTCTTTTTAATTAGGAAAAATTAAACCATATATTAGAAAAAATAACCTAAATATAATATTTTGTATATATTTGTAATTTATTTATGATAAATATGTATTTTTAGAAAATTATTTATGATATTTTTGGTATTTTAATTTTAGAATGATAAATTTAAAACAAAAATTTAAAATATTACTATTTTAGGGTATTATTCATTGTTAAATTTATTTCTATCAGATCGTTTATGCACGGAATTAATTTAGACTTTATACTAAAGAAAATTTGTCAACTTTCTTAGATCCTTGAATATAAAAAACAATAATAAAAAAGCTTTTGCTATGAATCTTTGCATTACAATCCACACCCTCAAAATTACCACAAGATATGGATAATGTAAATTAAACATCCCTAATATATTATTTGAGAATTTTTTTAACAAAGTAATTTTATCCTGTCGTATTAATAACAAAAATATCATGCTGACGTGTCAACACCACATGGAGTTTCAGCTTAAATATATAAAAGAGTTTAACTTACTAGAATAATTACAATACATGCCACTTATATTAATTTGGTTAGAAAATAAACATAATTTATTAAACTAACCAAAAAATACTATTACATTTGCAAAAACAATACTTTTTATTTCTTTAAATTTTTTATACGTTAATTTATAAATAATTTCAAATAAATATAAATAGATTTAAGTTACTACAATAATCCCTAATACATTATTTGAGAAATATTTTAATAAAATAACTTTACTGTGTTATTAACAGAAATATCATGCTAACGTGTCATTACTAAAGTAAATTTCAAATAAATATATAAATGAATTTAACTTATTAGAATAATTACAAGTATATCATTGTTATTAATTTGGTTATATAATTAATATATTTTGTTAAACTAACAAAAAAATACTATTAAATTCGTAAAAAATAATTAATTTTCTTTTGTTAATTTGTATATACAAAAATTAATGTTAAAAGTAATTTTAAATAAAAGTTAAAATTATATAAATATTTAATTTATATTTACTAATAAAATATAATTTGCGAATATTTTTCCCCATGCATGGCGTGGGTATGAATCTAGTGATAATAATATTAGTGGAAACCAAAATGTCGAACTCCCTAGCTAGAACACATTACTACCAAATCAAGCATGATTTGTTAATTGTTACGTGTAATGATATTTTATGTAGTTCCACAAGAATGGCTCATGACTTGTGCTTTTTTAAACTCAAATATTTAATCTCATACCTAAATATTTTACAAATGTGTATATCTAATTGATTAATAGGGTTTACGAAATTGTATATCCATTAAAGTAGTTGGATTTGCTCGGATTATGGACGTTATAAAAGTTAGGATATTTTAATGATCCAATTCAAGATTCTTCGACTTTTGTGCTAAAACAGATGTAATATAAATGGTCCTATAACTAAAACAAAGATCGTTTTTTTGTTATTATGTTGAAATGATTGATAATGAAATAAATAACAATTAGATTTATGGAGAAAAATATTCGCAAATTATATAATATTACTTATTAGTAAATATAAGTTAAATATTTATATAATTTTAATTTTTATCTAAAATTATTTTTAATATTAATTTTTGTATACGTAAATGAAATAAAAAAATTGTATTTTAAAAATTTAATAGTATTTTTTGGTTAGTTTAATAAATATATTGATTCTCTAACTAAATTAATAACAATGACATATATTGTAATTATTCTAATAAGTTAAACCTATTTATATTTTAATTTGAAACTTTCTGTGGTGATGACACGTTAGAATGACATTTCTGGTCATGGTAAGGTTATTTTTTGAAAATGTTCCTCAAATCTCTAATATATTAATTGAGACGCATTTTAACAAAGTGATCTTATGTTGACGTGTGATGTACAAATATGTCATGATGATGTGTCACACTATTAGAACATCTAAAGATAAATATTACATAAGACATAATTTACTAAAGTATTTATAAAAATTGTTATTATACAGTATATTATATGTAAATTTCTAATATTTTGATATAAAATGTATTTTGTCATAAAATCCAAATACAATATAAAACAAAGTATTATAAATTTTGAAAAATTAGTCAAACAAAATATAAAACAAAAGTTTAGTTTAATTGATTTTTTTATCACATCTACAATTTTATCTAATATATATACAATTTAAATCTATTTGTATAATTTAATTTTATTATCTATTTTATTTTTGTAATCAATATTAAAAAATTTAGAAAAATTATTAAGATAAATTATATATATCTGATTTATATCAATAAAATAAATAATTAATTTTGTCTGATTTATATCAATAAAATTAATGTATAAATATTTTTTCCAATAAATGATCTCGGTCAAAATCTAGTAATATATTAAAGGATTCACAACATTCTAAACAGGATATATGTTAACTCTGGCGCATAGTATCTCAAGGTTGCACAATTGGTATGTTTC
This sequence comes from Pugionium cornutum, assembly GCA_018901935.1. NCBI lineage: Eukaryota > Viridiplantae > Streptophyta > Magnoliopsida > Brassicales > Brassicaceae > Pugionium > Pugionium cornutum. The sequence continues at coordinate 32,060,812 of CM032160.1, read as the reverse complement.
GGCTTAACTTGGCCCAGTTGAAGTCCCAATTCTTATAACCTTAATTTCTGAAGCCCATTCTAATAAATCTCCAACCTTTAGTAGGCTCTTCTGTTGGTTAACAAATTGTTTTAGCTTAAACAATTTTTATACGCATTTCAACATTTGAAAAACCCAAACTCAATTATGTAATCAAACCATAACTTCAAACCAAGAAATTTCATAACTAAAATATACTAGTGTTTGTACTACTTTTACATATATCGAAAATATGTAGAGTTAGATACCATTTAAAATGTTAAATTTTTGTATAAAAGTATTGAATTATTAAACCAGTCCATTTCGTTATATCACAAATGATAAAAAAACTCAAAACTAAAAAAATTTAAAATATTATATTTGAGTTTATTTTTTCTAAATTTTTTTTATTAAATTTTAAACTAACAAATTTCATTAATGTTGTTTACTAAATGAATAAAAAAACATAACACCAAAATGAATGTGTAGATAATTAACTCTAAGTTGATCAAATATAATAATAAATCAGTAGCAAGATACAGATAAATAAAAATTTTTAAAATAATTGTTTTGTTTTTTATATTCATTTCAAATATTTTAACCAATATAGAAAAATTTTCATTTAACATGTGATCCGACCAAATGATATAAAATTAAAAATGTGTCTGAAATTTCGAATTGGATAAAAATGATGGGCAATTATCAAAAATACTATAAAATTGTACTATTATGGAATATTTAAGAAAGAAAATTATACTACTTTAAAGTATTTCTCTAAAATAAAAATGTCAATATATATAAAATATGAAGTGAATATTAGAGGGGCACAAGATTTTGAGTGGGTATAGGAACCAACACTCTGATCAAAAGCAATGGTCTCCTACCTTCCAATCACTTATCTTCAAACCCATTGTTTTTCTTTCTTTTTTTATATTTTTAAATATTTTTATGTCCTTTTATTATTAACATGTCATGTTATATATTAATTTATAAAATATTCAATGGTTGGTATTGTCTTGCTGTATTATCTACTCATTGATTTTCACTTTATTTATTTATAGAATACCAAATATGACAAGATCTTTTCCATGATCATTTTTGTTTTAATTGTATTATTAAAATATATTACAAATTAACTGTACATCTAGCTGGAGTAGCTCAGTTGGTTAGATCGTGTGGCTGTTAACCGCAAGGTCAGAGGTTCGACCCCTCTCTCTAGCGTTTTTAACCATTTTTATATATTTATACACATAAAAAATTATTAGTTTCCCATCACCAATCTTATTAATATATTACTTATTTTCATACATAATTTTTGAGTAATATTCTAAAATATCATGTTTTTAAATTTATGTTCCAAATTTAACACATTAAATTTTTTTTTTAAAATATTACAAATTATTATATAAAAATAATTATTTATCTCAAATAAACTATATATAAAATTAAAATGTAATTATTGGGCTCATTCTATCTAATTTAGGGTTTAATTTTATTTATTATGATGAAATTTTTAATTATTTTAATATTAAATTTGTGTTATTTTTGGAAATTTAAATGATTATTGCTACATTTGAAATAAAAACTTAGGGTTTACTTCCGTCTACTACATGAATTTATGCGAATAAACCTATTTTCACCCGTATTTTTTGGGTCTTTCATAAGTTACATAAACTATGTTTTTCTTCCGTACACTATATAAACTTCATAAATTATTTTAATTATAAAAATTCTGTTAATGTTTACACGTTCAATTGTTATTAAACCTTATTTTAATTTGAAAATCTGGTTTTAATTTAAAAATAAACCCAAGTTAAAACTAGATTTTCGAATTATAACTAGATTTAATAGCTATTTAACGTGTACAAATTAATAAAATTTTTGCAATTAGAATAATTTATGAAATTTGTGTAATTTATGACAGAAAAATATACTTTATGTAATTAAAAAAGACCCAAAAAATACGGATGAAAATAGATTTAGTCGCATAAGTTTGTGTATTTGACAGAAATAAACCCAAAAATTTAAAATATTGTTATTTTAGACAATTATCCTAATCTTTTTTCATAAATTACTTTAATTATATATATCACATTGATTCAATTTAGGTTGTAATCATTATTAGTCTACTGTTTTAAAAAATCACTATATATATTTTTTAAAATTTTTTGGTTAAGTCGATTAATTTGACAACATATCTTATAGTCAAGCATACAACCCAAAATACCATAAGTGCTAAGGTCTTTTTCATCGTTTATTTGCCTAATAAGCTCTTCTCATCATCTTGAAAGGGCAAAAAGAAAGAGAAAAAGAAAATAGATACAACCATAAGAAAGGATAAATAACCTCTAAATTTAGTGTTCATAAGGACATGCCCACATGGTGTGGGTTATGTCACTTATACCCCACACCTTCTCCTTTCACCTTCTTTGTTCCCAATCTTTACTTTTATCAATTTATGTCCCAATCTCTCTTAGATATCGAATCTTTACTACTACTTTATTTCTAAATTATTCTTAGGCTCTTTTGTTCTCTCGTAGTCATAGTCTTGTGTACAAATGATGGACCCAATTTATCCACCAATACTAATTCTTAACTAGATTTATATCTACTTCAATACCATATTTGATTCAAAAATACGTTACGTATCTTTTAACCGGTAAAAGATCGTACTGCCTTAAGTGACAAAAAACTAGATTTATATCAACGTCATGTATGAGAAAAATATTTACAAATTATATAATATTGTTTATTAATAAATATAAATTAGATATTTATATAATTTTAACTTTATTTAAAATTATTTTTAATATCAATTTTTGTATATATAAATAAAGAAATAAAAATAATTGTTTTTTATGAATTTAATAATATGTTTTGGTTAATTTAGTAAAATATATTTATTTTCTAACAAAATTAATAATAATGACATATATTGTAATTATTATAGTAACTTAAATTTATATATATATTTATTTGAAACTTACTATGGTGATTATACGTTAGTATAACATTTTTGTTAAGAACATATTAGGATAACACATTAGGATGATGTTATTTTTTTAAAATGTTTTTTAAATAATATAATATATTAGAGATATGTATAAGAAAAATTGTGGTACCATATGGAGTTGGGTATGTATACATTTAAGAGTTAACAAATAAGTAAATGAAAGTAAACATATAAAAAAAACATAAGAAGTAGGGGACCTATGTGTGTGGCTCAATGTTGCTTTCTATTTAAAGCTAAGAAGAATGATATCAATGGATTAGTTTCTCCCAACTCATTCATCATTTCTAAGCAACCCATTCAAACAACATTACATAACCTAAATCTTTTCTTCTTCAATACATTTATAGCAAATCCTCTTTTGCTTTAACCCACCAAAAAAGATCAGAGCTTTTCTTTTCCTTATTCTCTCTATTCTGATAAACTTTTGGTCTCACTTTACAGATCATATATATAAATAGAAGTTGAGAGATTTCTGCAGAGAATAATATGTTGGAAGGTCTTGTCCCTCCAGAAACCTTGTCCTTAAGTTCCATAGACATGTCTGTACCCGAAAGGCTTAAATGGCTACAACAACAACAAGTTGTGTCTCAGAGCAGTAATAATCCACCTGAACTTCTTCAGATACTTCAGTTCCATGGAAGCAACAATGATGAATTGTTGCAGGGTAGTTTCAGCCATTTTCAAATGCTTGGATCTGGTTTTGGACCAAATTATAACATGGGTTTTGATCTTCCACATGAACCTATGGATGGATGTGTTTCAAGAACAAGTAGCTGTCAGATGGAACTAGTTGATACAATGGGAGTTTTGTTAAAGAAGAGTGATAAAAACATAGCCATTGCCTTTACGAACAAGAGAAAACCAGAGGTTTGTTAGATCATATTTTGGGTAAAGAAAACTTATGTTTTGAAATAACTTTTGATTTTTTGTCACAGGGTAAGACAATGGAAGAGGAAAAGATACAGAAAAAGGTCAAAGTAGAGGCAGAGACAGAGTCAAACATGAAAAGAAAATCAAACATAAGTAACATGGAAGCATCTTCAGACACTTCAAAGGATATAGCAAAGGGAGCTTCAGAGATTCAGAAACTAGATTATATACACGTGAGAGCTCGTCGAGGCCAAGCCACAGACAGACACAGTTTAGCAGAAAGGGTAATAAAAATTGTTTCAAATAAGTTTCTTGCATTACAAGAAACAAGATAATTCCAAGGCTTTGAATAGATTTTGGATTTGCAGGCGAGAAGAGAAAAGATAAGCAAGAAGATGAAATATCTGCAAGATCTTGTGCCTGGATGCAACAAAGTCACTGGAAAAGCTGGTATGCTTGATGAGATCATCAACTATGTTCAATCTCTTCAGAGACAAGTCGAGGTGAGTGAAGAAACCACATGATTCTCTTGTTCACCATTAACGGAAAAGAGAGAAAGTCTGATTCTTTCAACTGACAAAACATTTGCAGTTTCTGTCGATGAAACTTGCTGTCCTAAACCCAGATCTCGAACTTGCCATGGAAGATTTATCAGTAAAACAGGTGAAAACAAACTAGCTAAACCTTCAAGATCGAACTTTTATTACTCAAGAACTTATCATAATAATCTGAAGAGGGCTATGAAACTTCAGTTTCAGGCTTACTTAACAAATCTTCCAGTAGTTGTCGCTTCAAAGCCTTCAATAATGGTTGATGCTCCATTGTTTCCACTAGATCAGCAAGGATCTCTAAATTTATCAGTGATAAACCCAAATCAAACGACAACTCTCGAAGCTGTAAGCACATTTGTGAAACTGATAACTTGTCTGATTACTCTAAGTTTTTTTGTTACTTGTATGAGAAGTAACTCATCTCTTGTATCTTTCTGTTTCAGCCATCTGCAAGCTGGGAAACTCAGTCACAGAGTTTCTACAACACATCTAGCCTCGGTTTTCAGTACTAAGACAAGATTCAATGAAACAACGAATTAGTTGACATCATGAGAATCTCAAAGTGATAATTGATCCTTGTTTTCTGAAATTTAAAACGAGAAGAAGTGGAGATAGCAATCCAATGGTTTCTTGTCACAATCAATCATTGTATAAATAGAAATATTCATAGAGAGAAATATTATATTTTTTACATATGTAGAAAGAAAGCAAGAGAAAGAAAAGCTTACAATTTCTTGTTGGATATATATTATCGAATCAAATTATTAATGTGTTTTTCTTTTCTTGCTGCAACTTGTAAAATTATTCCGCACATTCGATTACTTCCTTTTCTTTTTCGTAGTCAATGTGGTCTTTCCTTTGACATTCGTCATGTTCGTTTAGCAGCCGCAGGAACGACAGATTGTTGTTCGTTTACTTGCGCAGGTAACTGCGACAAATGCAGCGGTCAAACGCTACGTCATGCATCGCAATTTTTTTGACTGCTAATTAAAACAGCACTGCGACTAAAAATCTACGATCAACCGCAACCGCAATAACCAGTAGTAGACAAACAAACAACATATATCGCAACCGCAACCATAGTATTGACCGTAGTCACAGCCATAACTACATGCGGCGACCAAACGAACAACACTATAGTCATTGTCAACACCACACAGAGTTAATGTAAATACTCGACCGAAACCAAGTTAAAGTTAACTTTATTACAATAAATCACAATTAACATTTGATAGGTACACAACTTTGCCCATGTAAATTATCTTCAAACCAATTCCTAGTTCAACTAAGATATCTTAATCTCATATGTTTTGTTCACAACATATCACACATTCTTGTTTGACTGAATCAAAAGGAATATTTTCTAACTTTTATAAAATCTCTTACAACTCCAAAAAATTCTAAATAATAAATTCGTGTACTCTCAATTTCTAATCAATTGTTAAAAAATTTCAACAATGATCTGATCCTTATGAATAACAATTCAAATTACAAAAATCATTAAAACTTTGATAAGGATTAAGAAGCACTAAACAAACATGAACATGAACCTTCTTGTGTTTACGAAATCATACTTACAATCACAAACATGATTTTTGTAAGAATGAGACACAAAATCATAATTACAGCACTTAGTCATTTTGAGTTGAGTTTTGAAAGTTTTTTGTCCAACACTTGAGGAATGTATTCAAACAAGTCTTTGTAATGATTTTAGTTTTAATAAGATTTTGGTTGATGTTGTGAGTTTAGGGAAATTGTTATGATTTTTTTTTTTAAATTATGAGCAATATTGGATTTTACGAGACATTTACAAATCACCAATAACACTGGATTTCTCATTTTAACTCAAATCAATTAATTTTTTTGGTGAAATACACCCCCATAGTCATTTTGGACCTTTTTATTTAAAATATTCTTTAGAATATATTAAAACATTTTAAAAAGATTTAAAGAGCTGTAGAAATGTAAGATGACCAATCTATATTGTTAGATCGAATTAATCCTATTCATGTGTTGGAACTAATTTTTACAAAAGTTGTTGTTGTCGATCACTTCTAGCGATTTTTTTGGCGAATTCGTTAAAACCAAAATTTGTTTGAATGAGAAATGAGTGTATAAACTGGATTACTTGATAAACATAAAACGAATAAATGTAATTTATCTCACATTATAAGTTAGAAGCGAAATCTCTCTTGTATATCAAGTGGAGAAACTATAACAAAAATTCAAAATTTTGATATATTGTAGTGTATTAGTGGAAGAAGATAACCAAACTCAAGTTTTGAGTTTTTTAAAATTTAACAAATGAACTAATGGTCGTTACAATTATTATTTTGGTTTGGTTCAAATCTCATTTGTTATTTGTCGAGTAAGCTAAATAGTCAGTGTCTGTTTAATTGAATTAAGTTAAAACCAAATTAATTGGTTTATTATTTTTAGAAAATTAATTCTCATTAAAAATGGAATAACTTATTTATTTAAACTCATATGTTGAGTATTAAAGTTATGGAAAGAAGAAAGAAAAAAATTTTGTTTTCTTATTCTAATAGTGTAAAATATATACATAAAATTTTTTCACATATTGAATCTAATAATGCAACATAAAAAAAACGTTTGTTAAATTTTGTTTTTGGACTTGTATATATTTATGATATTTCAAAAAGTAGCTTTCAAAAAGTAGCTTTCAAAGGTAACAAGTGGGTCAATGTTCTTTTCGCATATCAAATTTTCCAACCAATGATCTAAACCATGAACTGCCTGATTTTGACAAGATCTCTGACAAGATATTATCCATAACCAAAATAAATATAAAAATTGATGGTAGTTTCTGTAGAATGAGTAGTTATGAGACTTGAAGAGAGGATCAATGGATGAAGAATGATAACCACAAAGAGTGGGCATCATTTTGGTTGCAGAGATTTTTTTAACCAAAGTGGACCTTCTTTTGTTCTTCAGATTTTATCTTTCTATATTTCTCTTTTATTGGAACTCCAGAAAACAAATTAATGAGGTGTCATTCATTTTCAAAAGAATTTAATGGAAATTCATGAAATTCTGTCTCTAGTGCAGTTATTCTTAATTTTATGTATTTAAAATAGGGAAAATTTTAATTTTGTGACACAATCAAGAAGGAATAACACTAAAAGACGATGAAATAGTTAAAAAGGTACAAAATTTAATGATAACAAAATGGCCAATATATTCTTTATTATTGCAATAAGAGATAACGAATCAAAGTTAAAAAACTGAATCCGAAAATCAAACCCTATACAAATTGATTTTTCTATAAGTATCTGAATCAAATTGAGTGAAAATTGTATATAAAATCTGATCTAAACCGAAATTCTAAGTATTCGAAAAATACCCAAAATTATCGAAACCCATTTTACCTATTTTTGAATAATTTATATATTTTGAGTACTTTAGGTAGTTTTTTTTACCAAATTTTCCAGATAATTTGAATAATTTCAGATATTTTTGAATAGTATTTTTTTAGTTAGAAATTAAATCTCTAAATTATAAAAACTTCAAAAAAAAGTTTGATAATTAAACTTGTTTGACAAACAATTAAAACTATAACCACTAAGTCACCTACTATTGATCATTACAATCTCATCTTTTATTGTTTTGACCAATACCATCTCAATTTTTATTGCTCACTACCATCATAACAATGATTTCCAATTACTAACATTATAAAACACCAACTATGATACTTTCAATCACAAACTTTACACATATTTCGTACAATGTAAGCATGACATCAAAAACTTATTTTCAACCTCATATTTTCGCTTTTTGCAACGATTTTGATGGAGATTTTTGTAATTGTAATGAAGAAATACTGGTCCGAATTATCTATTTTTGGCAAGTCCAGAATTTTAATAAAAACAACACACTTATGGGTTTGGAAATGGTTTTGCTCGAAAAATAAGTATGTTTACAAAATTATATATGTGTGGTAAAACTAATATATTTTTTGCTTACCATTGTTGAAATAATTAGAAAAAACCTTTTTAGGAGCGGCTAATATATCTAAGTGTAGAATATTCTATTTTGGAAATATGTAGATTAAAATTTTTTAAATAGTTAAAAATACTAGAATTTTTATATGTCAATTTTTCTCTAATATATTATTCTATTTTTTAAAATACTATCTACCTGATAGGAAATTCTACAATCCAATATAATATAAATATTCATTTCGGTAAATAGAATTTTTTGGTTCGAACATATTTTGAAGTATAACTTAATTTATAAGCTAAAAATTTATGGTCAATATCAGCAAAAAATTGTACAAAGCCACCAATCATAAAAATGATATATGTTTCACCGACCAAACAACAATAATAAAAAAATATAATCCGCGTAGTACGCGTGGGCTATCACCTAATAAAAGTAAAAGATGATGAAATTTAAAAAGATACAAAAACTTAATGATAAAAAATGGTACAAAAACTTAATGACACAATCAAAACTAAAAGATAATTCTCTAAAATATCAGTTTTTAAAATTTTTGTTCAAAAATAACATTATTAATTTAAATTTCTAATAATAGCATAAATTTAAAATTAAAATACATTAAAACTATATTTTAATAGAAAAAATTTAATTATAAATTGGAAAAAACGAACCCAAATATAATATTTTAAGTTTATGTATAATTTATTTACAGTAAATAAGTATTTTTTACATAATGATTTGTGGTATTTTTGGAATTTTAGTTTTAAAATGATAGATTTAATTTTTTTAAAATGATATTTTAAGGTATTATTTATAAATAAATAAATTTTAATATAAAATTAAAATATAAATCATTTATTTTATTTTTAAAAAGCAGATAATTTGTAAAATCCATGAACAAAATTTTTAGTCTTACATCTGCTGCTACGTGTAACTTACAGCAAATGTGCCTTTTATGAATAAACCCGGTGTAAGCAATGAAATCCACATTCAAATTTTGTTTATACAGCGAGAAATTCCGGATTTGAGTCTTCTAATAAGCAGTTTTGTGAGCTGATTTCGGGAAGAAAATTGGAATGTAATTTATTGATAACTCAACGGATCTTGTACAATGATGTGTCTTTTTTTTTTTTTATCTCAGAAGAAAGAATGGAAAGAAAAAAAATGTATCTCCCTTCAAAAGGGTTTAATCACCTCTATTTATCATAGTGAGTTGAATTTCCATCGAGATTTCACTTATTGAAGGTCTAAACTAAACTCTGTTCTCACGAGTTGATTCACATGTATAAGTTGTTTCTGTAGATTACAGAACACATAGTTGAGAAGTTTATCACATATGTTGTTGTGTAATGGCTTCATTTTATATATCACATTGAGCTTATCCACCAAGAGTTCCATCAAATTTTTGTCACAGTGGATTGGAAGAGGGTGGGGTTAAAGCATAGTTCAAAGAGCTATAACAATCTACATACTAAGAGCTTATCATGGTTTGAATCAAAATCTGATGATCAGAAATGATGATTTGCAGAGATAGATTTAACTGAGGGGTTAGCTTTACCCTTCACACGCTGGTTTGGTGTCAAAGCTGCTGAGGCATATAACAAAAGCTTGGAAAGCAGAGAGAGGATAGCGATAATCCATGGTGAAAATGTCCTTGCCGATTTTGCCAAACTGTAAGATCACTCTCTCATGTTCTTCAGGCGGTACATGTAGAGAAGGGTCAATGTCTGCCACAAGCTGAAAATTCTTAACCGATGCCACAGTCACTCTCCCCTTGAAGTTGAGGCACCAGCACTGTAATTGTTCGTGCCATCTTGGGGATTTGTTTTTGAGAACCAGTGGCTGATTCAACAAGCTTGGAGACACCTCAGGAATCTCTCTGTCTGTTGAGCTGGTTTCTCCTTTTGGTGAAGGCGAGGAAGATACTTCCTCTTTAATGCCTTGAACTACTGATGGCTCAGCAATAACAGAAGAGAGTGGTATAGAGTCCATGACGCAGTGCATTCTTCTAGGTCCCCTGGTGCGAAGAACATTGAGCTCATAGGTTATGTTTCCTGTCACATAGCTAGTGGCAGGTAACTTACGGGATACTTGCTTGGAGAGAAGTCTTCGGTTAGGTTGGGCTTGTGCGGAGGATGATGTTTGGTTGTCATATATTGTGAACTTGGTTCCCAGAAAACCAGACCTATACCACAATATAAGTTTACAAAAAGGAGCTTTCGATGGTTAAGCCACAGTCAAATCAATACAACTGCTTACCTTAGTTTGCCAACATAAGTGCTACTGCTCCGTGAGAAGTCTTTAGCAGACAGTGAGATTATAAAATCTGTGCACGTTGCTCTTCTAATCCTTCTTGCTGCTAACAACAGTTTTTCATTCTCAGTCTCAGCTAAAATTAAAAAAAAGGATCATCGTTAGAACCATATCCACACTGTTGAACAGCAATTTCATAAACTTTAATTAAGAAATAAGGATCACTCACAAGGCATCAAACCATAGTAAAGAATGTATGTCGATGTTGCTCTGTTCCTCTTAATAAAGCATTGAATAGGAGAGTCCCGTGGCCCCGGCTGCTCACAAATCAAACAAATGACTCAGAGCTTTGAATATGAAGATGAACAAAGTTTGGAGAAAACCGCTTAAAACTTTCTTTACCTGTTTCAATGAGATTGGAAAAGTGAGTTTCCCACACTGTTCAGGGATTCTCACAGTCTCCATTGTGATTCCTCTCCATGATTTACACACAGAAGCACAAGAGACTACGACTGCTCGAGCGGGCCAAGAGGTCTCACTCTCTTCAATCCTCCGGATTATGTCATGAAGCAATTCAGGCGGCAAAGAAGCCCACGGGCTCTGCTGGATGTTTTCCGGTGGTGGCACCGTTTGGTCAGGAGCAACGTGAGACGCCTTTGACCAGCTTCGCTTCGAGATCCCTCCAAATCCATCCCTCATTTCCTTTAGATCACGAAGGATGCTTTTCAAAGACATCTCCTTTTCAGCATACCAAAACTCTTCAAAACTGTAATCAGAAATCCACTCAGAGTTCATAACTTTTTTTTTTATAATCTGATCAAAACGGAATAAGACAAAGCTCCACACTTTGACAGACAAAAAGGCATCAAATTTTCCATCCCCAAAAAACAAAATCTTCGAATTTGCACATTTTTATCAAATAGGTAGATTCGTGTAAGAGCTCGAGTTAGAGCATAATCGGTTCTTCTCAGGCTCGTGAGACCCAAATAATCTAAATCTCAGATTTACATTACTCGAACTTATTATCCTTGAACTTACTCAAAACCATTCATACCAAAAGTGCAATCTTCCTCAAATGTGAGGGGAAATCAAAAAGGAAGAGATGCAAAAAAAACCAACCTCGATGAAATCCACGAATCAAACGACAAAAAGTGAACTCTCGAACAGAAGATTCGATCGGTGGGGAGATTCTTCTTCACCAGATCCGAGAGACCAGATCGGTGAGAGAAAACGAAGAAACAGAAACATTCATCGCTGTTTCCTAACTGATTCTTCAACGTTCGTCGTCTCTGGAAGAAAGACGGATTTCGCCGGTGACTAACTTTGCATGACTTCACCGGCTTTTTTCGCTTCTATCTAAACTCCGCCGCGATCTCAACGAGGCAAAAGGAGTGAAACCTTTCTCTTTTAACAAAAAAGGAATCCGAAGCCTCTGCGTTTTCTTATAGTTTCAAAGAAACGTTAAAGGCGACAGGAAATTATTAAAATAAAATAAACTTTTTTAATATTAAAAAGAAAAAAAATAATTTTGATCTGGAAAATTAATTAATAAAAAAGTAATAGCCTAAATATCATATTTTAAAATTTTTCTTCTAAATCTATCATCTCAAAATTAAACTTTTAAAAATTTCACAAATATTTATATAAAAATACTTATTTATTTTAAATAAATTATATATAAAATTAAAATATTATATTTGGATTCATTTTTTCCAATTGATAATTTAATTTTTTATATTAAAATATAATTTTAATCTATTTTAATTTTAAAATTTTGTTATTATTGAAAATTTAAACTATTGATAATATTTTTAAAATAAAAACTTATAAATATGTTATTTTAAACATTTGCCTTTAATAAAATAAATAAAAATTTTAATTTTTTTTCCAAATTTTAAATTTTAAAAATAATAGAAATTATTTTATAAAAATATATAATACCATAAATAAATTACAAATATAACTAAAATATTATATTTTAATTTTTTAAATAAAATTAAAATTTTAAAATATTTTAATATTAAATTTATAACATTTTTAAAATTTTAAATTTAAAAAGAATATATAATTTTTTGTCGATTGCTAATAAAAATAAAAATAGCTTCCATAGAAACGACCTGATTTTGATTGATAATGATGTACTCTGCATGTGGCAATTACATATTTGGTCGGTAAATGATGTCATAATTGTATTATAAAATGTTTAGTTTTTAAGAAAATTTATAACTTTTTATTTTTTATTTTAATAAATAGCTAACAAAAAATTGGCAATGATGTTATATTGAGTTTCTGTTTGCTGAAATTGTGTAATTTCTTTTAAAAATTGATTATTTCTCAAATGCCATATGCATATTTCATTTTAGTTTACAGTTCAACGTAATTTGATTACATACACAACTTACATAATATTTTTAGTTAATTTATTACTATTGACTTTTGGTTGGGTAAAGTTGGATATTTTTTTTTTGTTAGGTACTAAAAGGATTTGTTTCCATTTATTTGGTCTGACAATAATTAGTCTACCTTTCTTGTTAAGGCTTAATTTAGTATATATCTTCTTAATATTAAATATTAAATGAGTTTTTAAAAAATGATAACATGCAATTAGTAAAAATAAAACGATTAGAAAAATTATATTGGTTAATCAAATATAACATAAAAATTTTAAATATACGCTAATTTGAAAAAAAATCAAATATGATATGATAATTTTAAACATAAATTTATTTTTTTTTAAATAAATTAATCAAATATGATATGATAATTTTAAGTATAAATTTCTAAAAACTAAAATAAATCATGTATATTAAACTAGAATTGAGTTTAGAAAAATTGTTTCATATACCATGTATATTCTTAATTTTGATGGTTTTATGTATTTATAGTTGTTTCAACTAATTAATTTGGTATGATGAATAAAAATAAATAATTTATATTTTTCAGTGATGGTTATTACTTTTACATGTTTATTGAATTGTTCATGTTTTAATCAACATCTATATAAAACTAGTAATGTAATAAAGTAATATTCAATTAATTTACAAAGTTAATGGTTAAAAGGTGTATTTAATATAAATTCATAATTTTAATATACAATCGTACCAACATATAGTTTAGATATAATTTGATTCTAAAATAAAAATATAAACATATTAAAATTAAAAATATAATTTTAAATACATAAAACATAAATAAAACTCATCTTATATAATAAATATGTAATATAATACATATAACATCTTAATAAAATATAATAATAATTTAAGTTTATAATATGTTATATCCATTGAACAAATTATCTAATTTAGTTATAAAGGTATATATTTTCGTGCTAAGTAAAATACAACTCACGTATTTTGTAGTCTTTTATATTTTCTAAAAATAACATAAAATTAGATTTAAATTCACATTTTGTGAGGGAAAAAATATTCACATATTATAATTAATTGTTATTTAGTAAATATAAAGTAGATACATATCTAATTTATTTATTTTTTAAAATGTATATCTAATTTATTTATTTTTTAAAATATATATATTTAAAAAAAGGTAATTGACGAAAATAGCACTATTTCAAGTTTTTGTTCCAAATTTTTATTATTTTTACATAATAATTTATGCTATTTTGGGAATTTTAGTTTTATTGTGCTAAATTTGGAAAATAAAATTAAAATGATGCTATTTTAGGGTATTACTCTTTAAAAAAAATTAAATATTGAGTATACAAATGAATTAAATAATAAAATTAGATTATATAAATAAATATAAATTGTTTTATCTTGTATAAATAATATTATTAAATAGATAAGTAATTGTACAATGATAATTCACTTAAACCAAACTTTTATTTTATATTTTGTTTAAATAATATTTAAATATACACATATTAAAAGTTTAAATCTATTACTCACCAAAAAAAATTAAAATTATTTTTTAAAGTTATTTTATGTATTTGATTTTATTAAAAAATATTTATATTAATAAATCAAAATTACAATGAATAAATAGTTCATATAAATAGGGGACAGCCCAATAACTTTATACCATCATACAATGATATACACAACTAATTTTTCCAATACTTCTATAATAACATTTCCTTATTGGCCTGTTCAATTGAACATACTTGAATCCATTTCAAATTTTGTTTGTTTGACCTTATCTAGCAACAAGAAATATTTCAAATAATGTACACATCACATATATGATGTATCAATTTACATAAATTAAACTTTAAAAGCTCTGTCAAAGCCATCCATTTTGACACCAACATTATTGTATACTCAATCATATTTAACTTTATGCTAGATTTTGGTTTACATACTTTTTTTTATGAAAACTAAGAAATTTATGTAGGTCAAATACTAACGGAAATGGTTTAACTTAATTATTAGTGAAAATATTATGATTAGATAATTTTAAAGTTCAAGCAAAAAATATTTAAAAATACTTGTTTTACTAAAATTTGATATAAAATAATTATATGCTTGCGAATATTACTAATTCATTCATTTAAATTTAATTTAACTCGCAGCGGTTAAGATAATCGGTATGTTTTAGCATATCGATCCGCAAATAACCGTAATCATAATAATATTAATCTTAATCCGTCCTATTATATGATCGAATATATATATATATAACTATATTAATTTTAATCAGATTTCATGTTCTTGCATATCATCTTTATGTTGGTCATTTTGTTACTGTTATTAATTGAGATTTATTTTTGAAAATAAAGTTAATCTTATTACTAATGAGAGATTATTAAAAAAAATTGAATCATAACATATTCTTAAAATTCTAATGAAGTATTATCGGTAGGTGACATGTGAACATTTTTAATTTATATGTAAATTTTAATTTGATATATATAATTTTGTTAAAAACTTTAATTTAAAATATTTATAGAGTAAATAAACTAATTGATAAACACTAGAATATTATATTTATCTTGTAAAAAAATAGTTTATATTGTAGTTAAGCTATTTTTCGTAATTAAATTTATTTATTTATCTATAAAATAAATTATAAATAATCTAATCAAGCAAATCAACAAAAAAAAATTATTTATAAAAATTAGAGTTAATTAGAATATTCATATTTTATTAATTTTAATTTATTTTCTGTAAGTGTATTTGAGTGTTTATCTTTAATGATGATTTAAAATTATTATTTCAATAATAAAACATATAACTAAGTGTTTATTTTCAAATAATTCTTTTTTATATTATACCTAGGAAGCTTGGTTTCAAAACCTGATATAAGTGGTTGGTTTAGATCAAACTTTAGCAAGAGATATTCTAATTTTATAGATTTGAGAAACTATTTATGCCAAATAAGATTTCATACATTTTTACCAATTGGATTTCGTCTACTGGTTTTTTTCAAAAGAAATATGACTAGCTGGAGTAGAGTTGGGAAAATCATTTATGGTTTAAATATAATAATACCATAAAATAGTACTTTTATGTTTAATTTTCAAATTTAACCCATTAAATTAAAATCAATAACACAAATTATTATGTGAAAATAATTATTTACCTCAAATAACCTATATATAAAATTAAAATATAATGTATGGATTTATTTTTTCTAATTTAGAGTTTAAATTTTGTTTATTAGGAATAGATGTTTAATTATTTTATTATTATATTTGTTTTATTTCTAAAAATTTAAATGATTAATGCTGTGAGAAGTAAGTGGACTAGTTGTTGTACCACATCTACATCCATTTCAGACGTATGTAGTTCGACTCTAACTTCTCCCGTATGAAGGTTTTAAATATTCGTATGAAGATATTGAGTTATTGAGCTGGTTCGTCGTGGTGTACTGAAAAAAATGATTTAATGTTATATTTGGAATACAAATTTTAAAAAATGCTATTTTATACCATTGACCTATGAAATAACAAAGATTTTCGAAACATTATTTACTATTAACGAGTAGGTACAAAGTGTACATCTTCTAATCTTTGTAAAATTACCATCAATTCAATCTAATGATTCATTCCATTCATCTTTATCTATTTTAGTTATACATCTTCACCACATTATGACTATTAAAACTATAATGTTGAATGAATAAAGAGCCTATATGATAGATTCTAAACCAAATAGCTTTTTCTAGAAGATGAGAATCATTTCATTTTAAAAAGCTAACAAAATGAATCATTGCAATTTACACTCAGGAGGATTGATTCAAACTTAGGAGGAGTGGTCATGTTTGGCGTGTGGACCACAATTCTCTATTGTATCATATAAATGTATTTGTACACAAAGAGAGAAGTAGATATTATGTTTATGGGTCCATAAAGAAGAAAAAAGCATGATGGGTTTTGATTCCAATTTTGTGTGTTTGTCCATTGGGATTGATACAATGTTGTGGTGTAATGTATATGGAGACAAAGAGTTAATAATTTAGTTAACTACTAGAGATTCACAACAAGAATCAAACAAAATTTTGAAAGACAAATATGTGATACAAACAATATATCAATGTACTATCTCTTAAGCCAAGTTTGGTATATGATATTTTCTTTTTCGATTGATAAAGGACTCATCAAATAGAACCTGAAATTTTCTGATATATTGAAGAATTAGAACAGTGAAGTTATCATTCAAAAGAACAAAAGAAGGAAAGGAATAGGAAAACATTCAATGAAAAGCAATCATGGAGATCAAACACACAAGAAGAATGATGACACCCAAAATCGAAACCCAGACAACCCAATTCTTAGTCTTCTTCTTTATCTGATTTGCATAGAACAAACTGTTAGTCCCTCCACTCACAAAGCTCCCTGCAACAGCCACATTAGCTTCAATGTCATCTATTCGATCTCCTTGGGTCTCAACAAGAACAGCCATGTCAAGAAACACTTGATGGAGGCGATTAAGACTCCTCTTAATGTCATTCACTGCTTCATGTCTCTCTTTCGTCTTCATATCCATCTCTGGTTTTACTTCAAATTTCTTAACAAAACCAGACACAGATTCTTCACCAGATATCATCTTCTCCATATCCTCGTAACTTGGTTCTTCACCAGTCGCTAAAAAGTACTTTCTTTTGAGATCTTCTCTGTAATCAGCAAAGATTCTCTCCCTCAGTCGATGAAACTCGCTCATCGTCTCTCTTAGTTTCGCCCTAACCCCGTTGGTTATCGAGACACGTGTCCTGTCCACGCAAGATCCTTCCTTGAAACTCGTCCGATTCGCGACGTTGCTCTTCTCAAGAGCCTCGATTATGGCTTTTACTGTGTTGGCCTTGCGAGAGATGGAGACGATGTCTGATTCCATTCTGTCTCTTAATCCGCGGAGGATCTTGTTGCTGTGAGTGGATTTGGTTTCTTCGTTTAGGTTTTGGAGTTCGAGTAAGAGATTAGTGATCTCTTCGATTAGGGTTTTGATGGATTCGATTTCTTGGAAGAAACCAGAAAGGTTTTGTTCATCCTCTGGGCTGAAATTGAATTCGCCTTTCTCAGCGTCATGCTCTGATTCCATATCTTTCTTCCCTTGTTTCTTCAATTCCACATAACTTAAGAACGATTTCGTCATCAGATCATTCATCTTTTGCAGAAAAGAGTGAAATCTCGCAGAAACCCTAAAACAAAAATTTATGGGGAAACAAAATCTGAGTATCGTTAACAGCAACAGATTAATTACAGAAGATGTGAGAAGAGATAAATTACAGTGTTCGGTTAGTAAAATCAGAGTATGATCTTTGTATATCTGAAACGGGATGTTTCAGTTCGAGAAAAAGATCTGCAAAAGAGACGAAAGCGACTCAACTATGGCTGATGAAACTAAAGAAACCCTAAGATTACACAAAAGAAGAAGATGCATTACTAAACGAAATACCTTGCTACACAAGGAACGACTCTTGAATCGTTCTTACTCTCCTTTTCTCTCTGCGTTTTCTGTATGAAGTTGAAACAATGATTCAAACTTTTAAAAGAGAATGAGGAAGTTATAAAGAAGATCTACAAGAATCCGATTTTTCAGTTGCATAGATAAAATATTCAAATTCCCATAATCACAAAATAGCCGTTACTTTGAAAACGCTTCTGTTCCGCTTAACCCTCTGATTATTTGTATTGTGAAAACGGCAACGTTTTCTCTGCCTCCAGGTTCCTCAGAGTACTCGAACTTATCTTATTTCCATTCGATCCATCAAAAACTATCTCCACAACCTCAATCTGCACAATCATGTCGAAGAAAGATAAAGAATTTGATTTTGATGATTGAAGATCTTAAAATGCATTAGAAGGTCAAACAACAAAACCTTAAGTTGCGGGAGTTCTCTTTCTGCTCTTTTTCTGTTAACTGACAAGCCACCTGGTAACGTCTCTTTGCTGCAGATGATGATTAGTTAAAGAGTATTGAAACGTAGACGTGAATAGAAGGAACATGCTAAGAAAAGATTAATATGCAGAAGGTGAAACCTGACAACAATAGCTTCCAAAGTTTCATCTACGATTGAAGGACCATATGGGTCCGTAATGGGTTCAGTTTGTACAACCAACCCAGGCTTGAGAGACTTCAAAAGAACATGGAGACAAGTAATAAGAGAAACTCTACTTCACTCATTTTACATCAATCAGTTCACATTTCATGGCAGTAAAAAGATTACGTGAGTATATAAAACCTGATGAGAAATTTCACATTCTGCTGCGTTTACCTTGACATAGTTCTCCACATTACGCATTCTTTCTTCAATGGGTTGTATCATTTCAGAGAACTGTGCACATAAAAGAGTAAATATGAGGAGAAATAAAACCTCAAAAGAGCTCATCAACAAAGTGTAACAGTTCAAGCTTTAAATCACACAAATCACTCAAAGAGATGTGTTAAAAGGATCTTCTTTTTCCATTAAATCAATCACTGAAAAAATTCACATAAGTTATGAAACTGAACAAAATTTGCCAAATTTCGTTTTGAAATCATTTGCTAAATGAAATGCTAACTACTCAAGAAAAGACAGATGGCCTGATCACTTACTTGCTTGTTCGTCAACATCGGACCATCACATACTCCCACTACTAATCGATCCCTGGCCAGTTCCGCAGCTGCCTGTTTTTTCCCTCACCATCAGAACATTCGATAATTACTTGGATTCTCAAAAATGCCATACAGAAGTAGAATCGAAGATAAAGCCAAGTTACCTTGAGGAATGTTATATGCCCATCGTGCAATCGATCAAACGTACCACCCAGCACCACAGCACCGAACGAATTCGCCGGAGCCATCTTGGAATCTTCCGTAGCTGCCATTCTCGAATATCAGAGTACGAATCAACCTATTCCTGCTCCGAAAAATCATAAGCGTTTTGCAGGATATGCTTTTGCATTTTCGCTTTCACTGAAATCATTTCTGAAAGTGAAGGTAATTTGTCTTGCTTTGATTAAGTGATTTACATGGCTATATAAAGCCAAAGTTGTTACATAAAATTAGGAAATTGTTACGTGAAATGAGGATTGTTACAAACAGAAAAATCTACTAAATATCTACAATAAATCTGGATTATTCTATCACCCTCCCTCAGTCAAAGCGTCGGGTTTCCGGACGGTGAGACTGGTACGAAACTCATTGTGCAGAGACGACGGAAGACCCTTTGTAAAAATATCAGCATATTGGAGAGAGGATGGTACATGAATTACACGAACTTGCCCAATAGCCACCTTCTCACGTACAAAATGAATGTCCAGCTCTATATGCTTTGTTCGTTGGTGTTTAACCGGATTTGTGGACAAGTAGACGGAGCTAATGTTGTCACAGTATACGATCGAAGCCTTCGAGATTGGACGATGAAGTTCAAGCATGAGATTACGAAGCCATGTCAATTCAGCAACTGCATTTGCGACCCCTTTGTATTCAGCCTCAGAGCTAGAACGTGAAACGGTTGGTTGCCGTTTAGCAGACCAAGAAACAAGGTTTGAACCAAGAAAAACACAAAACCCAGATGTTGAGCGTCTAGTATCCGGACAGCCTGCCCAATCGGCATCAGAGTAAGCCGTAAGACCATCTATTTGACCCTTGATCATTTGAATCCCGTGAGTTAGGGTTCCTTTGAGATATCTAATTATTCGTTTAAGAGCATGAAGATGAGGTTGGCGCGGGTCGTGCATATATAGACAAACCTGATGGACTGCATATGAAATGTCTGGTCGTGTGAATGTGAGGTATTGAAGAGCACCAGCAAGGCTTCGATAAAAGGTTGGATCGCAAACTGGATCACCGTCAGATACTGATAATTTAGATTTGAGATCAACCGGTGTCGCGAGAGGCTTGCACTCTGTCATGCCCGCACGTTCGATGATTTCTTGAGCATAAAGCGACTGATTTAGAAATAGACCTTGTGCGTTGAAGTCGGCTTTAATGCCCAGAAAATGTTTTAGTTGGCCCAAATCAGTCATTGGGAACTCGGATTTGAGTTTAGCTATTACCCGTTGGAGAAGAGAAGTGGATGATGTTGTCAAGATAATATCATCAACGTAAAGAAGAAGATAAGCGTAATTATCTCGATGTCGAAAGACAAACAACGACGAATCTGCTTTGCTGGTTACGAATCCCATTTTTATGATGAACGAAGTAAATCTTGAATTCCAGGCACGTGGTGCTTGTTTTAATCCATAAATCGCCTTTTGAAGTTTACAAACATGGCTGGGGAATTCCTTATTCACAAAGCCAGGTGGCTGATGCATATAAACCGTCTCTTCGAGATCACCTTGTAAAAACGCATTTTGGACATCTAGCTGGTGTATGGGCCATTCTAAAGCAACAGCAACATTTAGAACAGTTCTTATCGTAGCTGGTTTGACAACAGGGCTGAACGTCTCGGTGAAATCTACCCCCTCCTCCTGTGATTTACCATTAGCAACCAATCGAGCTTTGTGACGAGTTAAATTACCATCAGCGTCATATTTGTGCTTAAATAGCCACATAGATCGCACAATATTAGTGTTTGAAGGACGAGGTACCAAGTTCCAAGTCTTAGTCTTAATCATAGCACCATATTCATCAGTCATAGCGCGATTCCAGTTTGGGTCGGATAGAGCTTGTATATGACTAGTGGGGATGGATGATTTGGTTTTGGCCACAAGAGAGATGATCTTTTTCGGTTTGGAAATCCCAGATTGGGATCGGGTTTTGATTGTAGGCGGAACTCGAAAAATAGGATCAGCACGATTGGGTCGTGATTTGGGCTTGGGTGGAATTGTTGGTTGTGGGCTTTTTGTAAAAGGGGCTTGAAGTATGGTCTTAAAAAGTGGGGAAGGCTCATCTGATGAATCAAGAAAACCATATGTATTGGTAGGAGAAGATGTTTCTGCCGCTGGGAATTTCTCCTCATCAAAAATCACATGACGAGAGATAATGATTTTGTTGGTTTTCAAATCCAAACAACGGTAACCCCGATGCTGAGAAGGATAACCAAGAAAGAGACATGGAGTTGTGCGAGGAGAAAGTTTTGTGAGGTGTGAATGATTAAGGTTTGGAAAACATAAGCAACCAAAAACACGTAAGTGATCGTATCTTGGTTGTTTATTGAAGAGAAGAGTGAAAGGAATCTGATTTTGAATGGCTTTAGAAGGGGTTATGTTGATAACATGAGCAGCCACATGAAGAGCTTCAACCCAATATGTGGGGGGGAGACGAGCTTGGAAGAGGAGTGTGCGAATCGCATTATTTATTGTGCGGATCATTCTTTCAGACTTCCCATTTTGTTGAGAAGTATGAGGACATGAGAAACGAACAATGATTCCATTTTTAGCAAAATAGCTATGGAATTCATTGTTATTAAACTCACCGCCATTGTCACATTGAAAGCTTTTGATTTTAGTTTGAAATTGGTTGTCGACATAGGCAGTGAAGTGTAGGAATTTTGAGAAAACATCACTTTTGCGTCGAAGTGGATAAACCCAGAGAAAGTGTGTGAAATGATCAAGGAAAAGAACATAATATCGAATGCCACTCATACTTGATATAGGAGAAGTCCATAAATCCGAGTGGACTATCTCAAAAGGTTTAGTAACACGAGTTTGAGAAGCATTAAAAGGAAGTTTTATTGATTTTCCAAGATGACAAGGTTCACATGAAATAGAAACTTGGCTGTTATTACATAATGATGGATGTGAGGAAAAAATAGACCGAAGAGCAGAATGGTTTGTGTGGCCAAGTCTCTTGTGCCAAAGAGCTGGAGTAGAAGCTAAAAGGGCTAGTGAAGGAGCTGGTGTTTTATTGAATGAAGCAGGAAGAGAGTATAGATCACCAGAACTTTCACAGCGGAGCAGAGGCTTCCGACTTTGAAGATCCTTCACAATAAAACCAAAAGGATCAAATTCGACAGAACACCAATTATCTTTCGTGAATTTACGAACAGATATTAAGTTTTTAACAATTTTGGGAGTGACAAGTACATCTTTGAGAGATAAAGATCGAGTGGATGTTTCAATGGTGGTGGAGCCAATGGAAGAAACCGGAATGGTTGAACCGTTACCCACTATGACTGATTTGTTGGTGTTATGTTTAAGAGTAGATTGTAGGATACCTGAATTAGCTGCGAGATGAGCTGACGCGCCTGAGTCCATGTACCAGTCTGAGGAACCGGGTTCAGCTATTGCTTCCGATGTGTATGCTTGAGAAGAATTCATTGGAAGCTGGTAACCGACAAGATGAGCTTGTGGTTGATGTGCTGTAGTAGCAGTAGGTGTGAATTGACCTTGCAAGGGATTAGGCCACATCGGATATTGAGGCCAGAAGGGTGGGGGCGACGGTGATGGCCAAAATGTTTGCGGACCCCATGGCTGGCGTTGATTGAATGAGTAATTTCCTCGACCGCCTCTACTACGATTGTTGAATCGTCGGTTGCCTCTGTAATTGTTAAAGCGTTGCTGGCGATTTGAATTCGATTGAGGTTGAGATTGAGGAGAGACAGTTAGTGCGGTGGAGGAAGACGATGTATCTGTGTGGCTGGCGGTGGAGCGGTTATACTTTTTGAGACGTGTCTCCTCCCATTCAAGCATCGATTTTGCAGAATCAAAGCTTGGAAAGGGTTCTTTATGTTTGATAACATTGATAATATTATCAAACTTCTCATTCAAGCCGTTGATTAGGTACATCACTAGAGTCCTCTCACTAACTGGGGCATCAACATTTGAGAGCAAATCAGCTGTCTCCTTCATTTTCTGACTATATTCTTGAATGGATAAATCGCCTATCTCCATTGTACGCAGGTCATTGTCAAGTTGAATGGCTCTGGCCTCTTTGTTATTTCTGAATTGATTTTCGACTCGCAGCCATATATCACGAGCAGAACCACCTGTTTTAAATGAAGAACGAAAGAGAGGTTGAGTCATCGTGCCGTATAACCACAATTTGACCAAACCATCACGTTTCTTCCAAGCTTCATCATTGTTGCCTGTGGGAAGAAGAGTACCATCAAGATGTCCTAAAACATCAAATGTCATACAATGGGTGAGAAGAAGTTCTCTCCAAGCGTCATAATTATGATCGTTGAGATCAAGAATGACGGGAATATGGTGTTTGATATTTGTCACACCAAAGCACCGTTCGTTGTTATTTTCAGCAGCCATTATGGATGAGAGAGAAAACAGAAAAAGTAAACAGAGAGAGAAGCGAAAGAAACGAGAGAATTATGAGAGAAAATAAGAAGAAGAGATAAAAGAAAAAGAAAATTAAAGTGAAAAGAAAATAATAAAGAGACTTAGAAAAAAAATGGCGATGTGCACAGCCGCCAAGAAGAGAAATAAAAAGGAAGATCAGAATTGAAGACTCTCTGATACCATGAAAGTGAAGGTAATTTGTCTTGCTTTGATTAAGTGATTTACATGGCTATATAAAGCCAAAGTTGTTACATAAAATTAGGAAATTGTTACGTGAAATGAGGATTGTTACAAACAGAAAAATCTACTAAATATCTACAATAAATCTGGATTATTCTATCAATTTCTTTGTTTTCCTCTCCCTCTCTCTCAATCACTCTGAATTCCATGGATACATTGAGAATAATGTTTAAAGAGCATGAAGATCGAATGAAATCCCAAGACAACAATTGAAAAAAAAACACAGAAACGAAAGGGTGGTGTATACCTTATACGGCGGCAGCAGCCCTGATTACCGCTGACGATTCGTCCACCCAGACCGAAACACAGAAACGATATGAGAAAGGATTTAGGAATTCACTGAAACAAAATCAATTTGGGAGAGGGAGAAGAAGCAAAACGACGACTTGAAGCAACTAAAAAGTGTATTTCACGTATTTTTTAAACTATTATTCATTATTAATAAAATTACAAAACATACAATAAACAAAATTATTAAAAAATATTAAATCTATCTGAATATTAATATTGTTATAGTACTTTAATTTGTGTAATATTAATATGTTTATGTAACTTTATTTTCTTTTGTTATTTATTTGTATTCAATTTGTTTAATGGTAACGTAATATAAGTAATGAATAATACATTAAAATATCATATTTTAAAATTTTTGTTTCAAAGTTAACATATTAAATTAAAATTTCAAAAATATTACAAACTTTTTTGTGAAAATAATTATTTTATAAATAAATTACTAAAAATCAAAACATTATGTTTGGATTCTTATTTTTCAATTTAATATTTAAATTTTTTCCAATATAAAGAAATTTTAAACCATAGTAAATTTATGCTATTAATGAAAATTAAAATTAATAATTTAAATTTGAAATAAAAAATTAAAATAGTGCTATTTTAGATAATTGTCTTAATCTAATATTGTTATTGTGTCAAATTCGTTTTTGATGTTATCTAATATTTATTCTATTTCTATATATTTGTTTGTTTAATTTGAAGTTGTTCATTAATTTTTATATGTAAAAATACTTTATATGGATTTATGTAAAATATATGAGACGTTAAATTGTATGACTAAAACTTCTGAGATACATAATTGTAAGATTAAAATGCCAAAAATATGAAATCCCTTAATCACACTATTCAAAATCTCAAAATTTAAGCTTTGAAATAAGGGTTTGAGATTCATCGTATATGGATAACGCATACACTAATTAAGAATAGATTTAGAAACAGAATCTGACCATCCAGGTAAGAAAAAAAAACATGCTACATAGTTTCTGCAAAAAAGATCTAGTTCGAAGTTACATTGCTTGCTGTTTTATTGGCTCGAAGCACTCTTGCAAGAAGTTGTGAAGCTGTGAAGAGTACAAGTCAGGAAAGCTCCGGTAGTGATCGACATGAGGAGACAATTTGAAATTGAAAGAATGTATGTTTCTTCCCATCTTCCGTTGTTCTTGGATCCGGAGCTCTATGGAATGAGCCGGCACTACTTTGTCCCCGGAGCTGTAAAGATATAGTTGAGGACATTGAGGATGATTCTCATAGAGTTTCTGGATGACTTTCGTTAGCCTCCTGCAACAAAACTCATATTAATGACAACCAGTTGATATGAGACATAATGAGTATTAAATCGAAAGAGACAACAGGAAGAAGATGGGTGTATATAGTGTCAACTGTGAAGCTTACATTTTGACGTCTGGGATGTTTAATAGCATAGGGAAGAGTTTCTCTAGAGATGATAGCATCATGTTTTCAATTCCTACAGGTTCCTTCTTTTGTGAGTTTGAAGCATCCTCTTTGATAATGGGGTTGTTTGTTTCTGTGTTTACGGTGGAACTACGTTTCTTCAGTATTGCAGCGGTAAACCCAGCTGCCCAAATCTGTAAGAAAAGATAATCTAGTGTTGATCTACAATAGTAACCAAAAGGAATACTCATTGATAATATATGCCAGATGAATGATTATGATGTAAGGAGTATTCACTGATTGAGTAAACATTTCTCAACATAAGGGATTTTAGTGCCATGAGATGATCTGGTCTACCAGGAAGAATAAACTCGGACAACCCATTTCTTCCTCGTTCACATGCCTAAACGTCTCACAAGAGAGCAAGATCGCATTCACGAGATATTTACAAACCTAAAGAAATCACTGTTAAGAGTCCATACTTATGGCTAGAGTTATCTACTTTATAAATCTGACTCCTTAGATGTCAGAATCAATCCAGAAATTTTCAACATAGCATTTCAACAAGGTAGCAAAAAAGAGGACTACATAGCTCAAAAATATCACTTTCTACCTACAACAGTATTGGCCTTTGCAACTTCAAATCCCTTAAAGCAATAGTTTCTACTTTCAATACAAGACAATGAAGCACTGAAGAAAACTTGAAAGGCATATTCATAAGAGTCTTGGTTCTATGAAAGAGAGGAACATTTTATAAGAACAAACCTTAGTATCCAGAGGATCTGCTCCTCCTGAGTCGATGATACAACCCTTAATCTTTTCTACTAACTCGTGTCTCCCCACGAAGCACGCGAGCAAGGCACCATATCTGCCAAAAGCAAAAGGCTCACAAGAGTTAAACTTCAGCACATTTATCAGATATCAACACAAAGTCATCACCATCATCAGTCATGAGGAGATCAGAATCACTGGGTTCTGGTAAAATGCATCGAAAAATAGATGAAGGATTTGCTTCATCAACCTACACAAGCCAACCGGTGTTGCTGAAACTGTGGAACACCAAGCATTTTTCTCTACCATCGTCTTCTTTCTCTGATACCCAATTGACCAATTCGTTCCCAAATTCAGCTATCCGCCGTTCAAGACGCCGTCCAAGATCCATCCGGAGCAGATCCCTAACGTCAACGGTGAAAGTGACAGCGTTAATTCCCCTGGAATTATACCACTCAACGTATCTCCTTAGGTGTTTTGCTTTCGCACCTAACCAACCGAGAAGAACCACCGTCGTCTCTCCCCCGTTCCCGTCGAATATCGTCGCGTTTGCTCCTCCTTTCATGCTCCGTGGAGCTCTGTTCCAGACAGCGACGCCGTCATTAGGTTCGGATCGGAAAGGGTTGGCGTGGACGGCGGAGTTCTCGAGACGAAACGTTGATGTTAGCGAGAAGAGAGACTTGAAGAGATTTGAATTCGGAGGAAGCGAAGAGCAGCGTACACGAGGAGCTGAGATAGCGGATTCCCGGAAAACGGCATTGTGAAAAGGAAAACAGAGCTGATTAGTGGATTTTATTGAACGGGACTCTGGGTTTACATTAATCTTGCTGAGAAGGAAGCGACGATTGAGAGCCGAAGTACTGAAAATCCTTGCAGTTGCTTCCATTGCGGATTTTGGACGATTCGGTAAATGAAAACAGATAAAGAAAAAATTCGATGGATTTGGTTTTCCGTGAAAAAGTATGAGAAAAGAAAATGGGAATATGAAAAAACTGAAAAACATCTTTAGGAAAGCAAACACTCGGTCCGAATCAGCGGGTTCATATGGTCCAAAGCTTCTTCAGATTTTTGTTGTTGTAATTCATATAATCATATTCATTCCATCATGACTACTAGAGTAATCTCGAACTAAAATGACCCCAATTTTAAGAGAAAATTATGTAAACCTGATTTTTATTTATTTACAGATATCAATTTGATTTATTTTCAACACAAAAATTTGAATAAATAAATTATAACAAACAAATTAAAATCTAAAAACTAAAAATAGGTTCCTTTTGTTTCGTCACTTTTTCCTCACAAGAAGTTCCGACGAGTGATATGAGAAACATTCTGACAACAACTCTTCGTGTTTCAGTTCCGTTGCGTCTTCAAAAGATTCTTATTTAACATAGATTTTATGTTTTGTTCCATTTTAAAATAAAATGTGTAACATATATCTTGAAATCTTATCATTTTTTTTCAGGTCCATCAAGACCAACACCAACTCTATCTTTATCCTTCTGTCAACCTCTTCGTCATTACTCTTGCTTTCTATCCGCTAACTCTCTTTCTCAGTTGGGAAAAAAAAACTCTCTTTCTCGTTTGGAAAAAAAATTTGTTTTGTGTACACCCAAATTGTTGTAGTAAAAAATAATATCTTACATCAAAAATCATTTTAAATACAAAATATATAAATCAATTTAATTTTGCATAATATTCTAAAGTACTATTTTTAAGTTATCTAAATCTAATATATTAAAATTAAAATTATAAAATAACACAAATTATCATATAATATATAGGCTAAATAATTATAAAATTATTTTATTTTTACAATTTAATTTTTATATAGAAGAAGATGTTTTCATTTATTTTAATATTAAATTTATAATACCTTGAACATTTAAATTAACGATAGAGCAATTGTATAAAATAGCACTATTTCAAATTTTTATTTCAAATATACCACTAATCATTTAAATTTCAAAAAAACAAATTTAATATTAAATAATTAAAAATTTTATCCAAATAAAAAAAACTTTAAACCCTAAATTGGCAAAATTGAACTCAAACATTATATTTTAATTTTATATATAGTTTATCTCTTTCTCGTTTGGAAAAAAAATTTGTTTTGTGTACACCCAAATTGTTGTAGTAAAAAATAATATCTTACATCAAAAATCATTTTAAATACAAAAATCATTTTAAATATAAAATATATAAATCAATTTAATTTTGCGTAATATTCTAAAGTACTATTTTTAAGTTATCTAAATCTAATATATTAAAATTAAAATTATAAAATAACACAAATTATCATATAATATATAGGCTAAATAATTATAAAATTATTTTATTTTTACAATTTAGAAGAAGATGTTTTCATTTATTTTAATATTAAATTTATAATACCTTGAACATTTAAATTAACGATAGAGCAATTGTATAAAATAGCACTATTTCAAATTTTTATTTCAAATATACCACTAATCATTTAAATTTCAAAAAACAAATTTAATATTAAATAATTAAAAATTTTATCCAAATAAAAAAAACTTTAAACCCTAAATTGGCAAAATTGAACTCAAACATTATATTTTAATTTTATATATAGTTTATTTGAGTTAAATAATTATTTTTATATAATAATTTGTGATATTTTAAGAATTTTATTTTAATGTGTTAAATTTCGAAGATAAACTTACAAAATACTATTTTATAGTATTACTCTTAACGATAATACATCCTAAAGGCTAAAATGCTATTTTATAAAATTTCCATTCATTCAATGTTAATTAATTTTGAATTACAAGCTTATATAACTTAACATAATATCATGATCCAATCTAATTTATCTAACGTGATCTATAATCGGTATGATGTAAAACTGGTACAACTTAGAAATTAGAAAAATTTCAAATAAAATATAAAAATAGATCAATCTACTTATTGTCAACTAATTTTGAAATATATTTGAAATAGTATATAACCGAAATAAACTAATTGACCCTACCTACTAGAACAGATAACTTACTCCAACTACTGTACGAGATACTATGCTTTGAGGGCAGTGTATCCCGACCCCATAATCAGATTAATCAACTCGGTTAAAGATATAAAAAAATATAGATTTTACTTTCGTCAACTACCCGAATTTATACAAATAAACCTATTTCCACCCATATTTTTGGATCATTCATAAGTTACATAAACTGTATTGTTTTCCGTAAACTACATAAACTTCATAAATTATTCCAATTACATAAATTCCGTTAATATTTACATGTTAAATTGTTATTAAACCTTATTTTACTTCGAAAATCTGGTTTTAGTTTCAAAATAAACCCAAGTTAAAACTAGATTTTTGAATTAGAACTAGATTTAGTAGATATTTAATAGAATTTCTAAAATTATAATAATTTATGAATTTTGTGTAATTTATAAAAGAAAAATACAGTTTATTTAGTTACAGAAAAACCCAAAAAGTACGAATGGAAATAGATTTAGTCGCATAAGTTTGTTTGTGTAGTTGACGGTAGTAAACTCAAAAATATATCTATTCATATAGTATAATAATTGGTTTGAGTTTCAATTTTGAGAATAGAGATGGAAGCCACCAAATTTACGACCCGGTGGAATCAATGGCTTGGTATTCAGATTTTGCTGAGGATCTCACAATTTCACTTTGTTTCTTGGACGATCATGCAATAGAATGACAATTGTAGTTCTATTGTATAAGTTATAGTTGATAAGTAGTTGTCTTTGTTCCCAGTCCAGTCTCTATCTGTAAGTGTACGAAGTAGGTGAGTTATTTGTCGGGTAGAACACTTTTTACGTTGATGTGCTAGACAAGTATCGTTTTAAACATTTAACTGTTCGTTGATACATGTGAATTATGATAATTTGTTGATAAGTCTTGTGAGTGGTAGATATTGCACACTTCCAACGATGATTAGGTATTTTGTGGAATCGTTCATTGGTTTTAACAAATGTAATGTGATAGAAGTATGTGGACACAATAGTGTTGTAACTCGTTAATAAATTTACAATATACTTATTTTTGAATCATTTATTCAAGTTATTACTGTTTACAAAAGTGTCATATATAAATTTTCCATCTTACATATTTTTTAAATCTATAAACCAATAATAATTCAAAAATTTAAATCAATTAATAATTCTTGAAACTTATGATTATTATTAACAGTACTTACTGATAAATATAAAAATTCAAATTTTTTTAATGAAATATTGAAAATCACTAAAAATAACCACCAGATTTGACAGAAAAGTATATTTATACTATTGAACAAATGTGATGAATATTTATTTAAATATATTTTTTTTATTTGAAGAAGGAACATGTGTCTTATTCATTTTTATCTTACGGAAAAAACTAAAGAAATGTCTACACATTTAAATCGAACTTTTATCTATTTATATAATGCTATTTATTGCAAAAAAAATTTCTCTATTGAATAAGATTTTTTTTGAAAAATAATAAAAGAAAGAATTTAAGGAAAAAGCGTTCCAAATCATTAGTTTTACTCTCTACTAATTTATAGATTTTGTATTTGAAAAATACTTTTAATATTTTCTTTCAATTTATACTTAATAATTTTAAATTTAATTTTTTCATTTTATAAAATAATGTTTTTCTTTTACAACTTGTGTTACTATTTAAGATATTTGGATAATTTATTCAATATATTATTGTTTACAAAAATGTCATTTACCATTTTCATACACAGTAAAAAATTATAAAATCTATATTATCTCTTATTAATGTACTAAATAAATCATTTTCTAATTAATTAAATTTAATAATATGGATAAAATTATACTCAAATTAAAAATAGAAAATGATAGTGTGTGTACAACAAAAATAAATTTTCAAATGATATTTTTTGTGAAACGGTTTGAATAATAATTAAAAAATGAAAGTCAAAATTCTGTTATGTTTTTGTCATCAGTCAAAATTACGATTAAGTAATTACTAAAATTCTGAAAAGAATAAATATTTTCAAAATTTGTGCTAATTGTAGTTTGTAACTTAAGAAATTAAGAACTATTGCCACAAACGAAAATTAAGAGACTTAAATGTGAAAAAGCTCCTAATTCTCAAGACACGCGTCATGTATTAATTCGTGAGTTGGATGCTTTTTGGAACATCAATGTCGTCTTTTGTTTTTTTCCTTCGGTTAAAAGGTACCACTATAAAGGCCTATTTTATGGAAAGTAATTAAAAATCCCGAAAATTTTTGTAATAAATCACGTCCGTTGGATATATTCCTTTTCAAATTCAACGTATACGATTCATCGTACAATTGACGATGAACAACAACCAAGTAATTGGTGACGTCACCGTCTCCTTCCTCCAACGTCTATAAAGTAGCGCCATAAACACTCACACGAATTCTATACTGTAACTGCTTTACATGTATAAATTAATAAGCGGCAAATAGGAGAAACGTTACGGAATCTCTTCTTCGGTTGCGCGATAGAAGCTTCAAATCGTATCTGTAAGTTCATCTATTCTCGTTTTCTTTTCATTCTGTTTGATTCGAAATCCGTCGATTAGTCATTTTTGTTTATCCTCTGATGTTGATGGTGCTTGATTTTCGTCCTTTCTTGTTGCATCGGAACGGTTTCGCTGATTTTGTTTTTTTGGTCGTTTTAAGCGCCGAAAACTTGAATTGTTCGTCGCATATGATTGATTCGTCTCATTATGCGTTTGTTTTGTTTGGCTTAATGATATCAGATTTTCCGTTCTGTTCAGCATTGCCGATTGATAGCTAGTACAGTTTACGAGTAGCTGGTGAATTTGAGTGTTTGGATTTGTACATTACATGAAATCGATTATGGATCTACGTTTTTCGGTATCTCTAATTCAATCAGCCTCTCATGTTGTAAGCTTGTTCCCTAGATGATATCGAGTTGCATTAGAACAGTGAATATCGTAGACGGGTATGCTTGAATTGGAAACGGGATGTGGAATTGAACCAGAATTTGTTATTTGAGTCCTGCTGGAACATAGAACGATCTGTTGCTTTTTTCGTGGTTATTGTACGAATTGTTCACTAGTGAGAATAAGCTTTAGTATGCTTGAATAACTCTCCTAGTTCTTATATTTTTTTTTCTTTATAGTGGACATCCGATATGGCTGATAACAACAATCAAGGAAGCGCCAACTGCTATGCTTTCCCTCTGAGGAACCCTAATGTTACCCTTAACGAAAGGAATTTTGCAGCCTTCACGAACAGATCAGCTGCTGCTCATCCTTGGCATGACTTGGAGATAGGTACGCTAAATCCTGTGGTAGATGGAAGCTTCTCTTATTGATTCATTAAGTAGCATGTATCCTTGTCCTTTTAACTATTCAATAGTCATGTGATTCTAGTCATTTGCATCGCTGCAATGAGAATTTTGCTTGTTAGGCTAAATCGTTCGTTCTTGTATGAAAGTTTTTGTTTGTTGAATTTTACAGGTCCGGAAGCTCCTGCTGTTTTCAACTGTGTAAGCTTTACTTCTTTTGCGTTGGAGAAGACTAGATTATTTCGAGAGTTAAAAACAAATTTGAATCATATAACAGGTTGTTGAAATTAGCAAGGGTGGCAAGGTAAAGTACGAGCTAGACAAAAGCAGTGGCCTTATTAAGGTACAGTGGCCTTATATGCATCACTGCATACACGCAGAAGTATTCCTTGCTGGGTGTATCACAAATCACAGTTTATGAATCCGAACCAAAAATGCTTCGTTATAAGATTTGAAAAGAAGAAGAAAAAAAATCTGATCACAGAATGTTTTTCCTTAGGTTGATCGTGTTCTCTACTCATCCATTGTGTACCCCCACAACTACGGTTTCATTCCTCGAACCATTTGTGAAGACAGTGATCCTATAGATGTTCTGGTACTGATGCAGGTGCTTTCTCTCTCCTCTCTTAGCGTCATGTTCAATTGTTCATGCAATTTTGGCATAATCAGACAGTGAAATAACCAACTGGCGATGACTGATAACTACTGTGCAGGAGCCTGTGCTAACTGGATCGTTCCTCCGTGCCCGTGCTATTGGCTTAATGCCCATGATTGATCAGGTAACACTCCTTATACTCAAAAAATTATGTCTTATCCAATTCTGCAATGTATCACATTAGTTAAGAAACACCATGAAATCATGAATCACCTTATTTTGAAACTTGCAGGGTGAAAAAGACGACAAGATAATTGCAGTATGTGCTGATGATCCCGAGTTCCGTCACTACAGAGACATCAAAGAGCTTCCTCCTCACCGTCTGGCTGAAATCCGCCGCTTCTTCGAGGACTGTATCCTAACATCACATATTGTGCATTTGTTTTCATCTTTTACTAAGCACAAAACAAACTTTTTGTTTTGGTGTATGCTTTGTGTTTCAGTTTTCACTTAACATAAAACTTTTAGACAAGAAGAACGAGAACAAGAAAGTCGATGTAGAAGGTTTCCTCCCAGCTCAAGCAGCCATAAACGCAATTAAGGACTCCATGTAAGTTTGTTTTATCCAAAGTACTTAAACATATACTCTGTTATCGTAGTTAATCAATTGTATGGCTTTGAAACGCAGGGATCTTTACGCAGCTTACATCAAAGCTGGCCTACAACGTTAATGAACTAACCGATCCAGTCAGTTCCTCCTAGTTTGCTTTGATCTTAGTATCATTGAAACCTTCTTATCCTGCTTGTATGTTCAACTTGTTGCATTTTCGTAATGCACATATCTAATAACTGTGATATTGACGATGAAAAAATTGAAGTTTCAATCATTAAATTTGGAGATATAAAATGCTATTTTGCTAACATCTGAGAAATGTAATTTCATAAGCATCGAAGATAAGAAAAGACCTTAAACTACTCGGTGCTTCTTCTTCTTCTTAGTCTTCTTGTAATTCTTATGCCAAGTCTTATAAGTTCCCTTAATCTTCTTAGAGTTCTTATTAGATGTCTTCGTCTCAGGATCTGCAATTTCATCTGCTGCTGAATCATCCTCATCTTTGTCTCCTCCAATATCAAACAGATCATCCTCTTCCTCTTCATCAGAACTCAACACAAAATCCTCCACGACATCATCTTCTCCCCCGCCTTCCTCATCCTGCTTCTTCTCTGTTTTACTCTTCCTCTTCCTTTTCTTCTTTTTCTTTTTCTCTTCTTCTGTCTCTTTTTCTCTGCCAAGCATACAATTTCTTTAGCTTAAAGCACTAGTCATATAAAGTATCAACATTATAGGCGAAAGAGACAACCCGGTTCAGCTCCTATGATCCTATTTACATTCCCCAAATCAACCAAACCACCCAGAAACTATCCAAACTACCAAATGTACCTAATAATACATGAAATAGCTTCAAACCGTAGACCTGACCCAATCTAGTTTGTGGCTTTACCATAATTTACCACACCCACCCGATGATTTACCATATGAAACCTCAAGATGTGTGCATATTTTTAGATGAAGAGAGACATACTTGGAGTCACTTCCCGGTAACCAAGAGGAACTGAAAGCTGCAGCACCCTTTTCCTTCCTATCTGCCTCATCTTCTTCTTCATCGCTGCTTGGTGCGTTTTTTCCAAAGACCGCTGAGCTCTCTCCCACAACAACACTGGATAAACCAGACAGATAATTTATCAGCATTCAAATAAACACTACGCTGCAAGGCCAAAAAAAAATATACAAATGATCAAATATATAGAGGAATGTAACCCACTCTGATTCCACCAGTGATTCATATCTTTGCTGGGCTCTTTGGCGGATAATCTTTGCATATTGAGATAGGGGGCTTTTCCCAGCCTCCTTATCAGCCTGAACAGAAAAATAACATTCCGACAAGTACTTATAAGAAGCCACATTTATATGATTTGCAACGATTTTTGGAACTTCTCATGTGAGAGCCTCAGATTCGACAGGTAAGCTACTTAATAAATTCAAGTGGATCAAACACGATACTAAACCTCAAGAAATGCTGCAGCAGCAGGCTCATTAGGTAGAAAAGCAATTGACGCTCTCTTTTTGTTGACAAACTCTGAGTTGGCTTCAATCTGATAAGAAAAAAAAAACACCCCAAAAAGAAAATGACAAAGAAACCAAAGGAGTCCTAAAACACAAGTCATAGTTAGCTCTTTTTAGTACAATATACATTAAGTAATAAAAGTATATTTCTCAATTTTTTTCTAAGGTACCTGGCTAATGAGTTGCTTCATTTCTTTCCTAAACCTCTCAGCTTTAGTGGATTTGTAAAAGCTACGCAGCCTTATGGTCGGTATAAATGATAGTTCAAAGAAAGCAACAGAGTAACTCCACTGAGACAAATGCTCCACAAGCTTCTCCACTACAGAATAAACACATGCCTCCTGAAATGCTCTTGTCTTCACTGCCGGTTTACTTACCTAGAAGAAGAAAAACCGATAGCCAAAATGGTTAATTTTCAGGATAAAATTTCAATCTCGTCTCTTCTTTAGAGACCTGTCAAAGAAAATTTTCACCTTCAATAACGTGCGTAAATCAACACTTTTGCCAACACCTCCAGTGGGAGGTTTATTGAGCTCTTTCATGTCTAACATGTCCACAAGAAGCATTGAGACGGGTATAAAGGTACCAGTAGCAGCAGCGATCCGGTTTAGCATACTAACACATCTTAGTCTAAGGGGAATATAGCGAGCAGTGGGAACAAGTCGTGCTACACCAGATATTATTTGGGCTAGTGGATAAGCAACTGGTCTGAGTTCAGACTGGGAGCTGTATGCACACACTGCTCCGGTCCAAAGCTCAAGGCAATGAATGAACTTCCATTGATACACTTTCCGAAATGCTTCCTGCAAAAACAACCAAATGAAAATTAAGTTACAGAAACTTTTCACAACGTGTACGTGTAGAACAGAAGAATTCAATTCCTAAAGATTCTTAAGAAATTACTTTTGTTTTTGTGTTAAGCGCTTCACGCAGAATCATTGCCAATTGCCTTATGAAGACGAATGCGTGTTGATATGAAGCAGAAATATCCGTGCCAAGAAGCTCAATAACGCAGTTACCAAGAAACGAAATATGCTGCAATTTAACAGCATTCACAAACTGGCAATTCAATACATACGCTTTGTACATTCCCTTGACACATTCATCCACACAGTCAGTTCCAAGGCGTATGCACAAATCTCTCAGGAACAACAGGGAAACAACAGGGAGTGCACCACTACCGGTTCCCCAGAAATGAAGTGCAACCTACATCGCAGAAGAGCAGTCAGCACAAAAAAAGGGCCACAAGGAAACATGAACATAATAGTATTTTGCTCCAGCTCACCTTGATATATTTCCTCAAGAGGCTTGGAAAAGCAGATAGAAGGACTGATGAATGCTTTAGGCGACGCAGAGTAAACGATACCATTCCTGTGTCTGTCATCTGGTTCAGAACGTGAAGTGAATTTCCGAGATATGACTTGACCAAGTGGTTATAGTTCTTCCAAGGCCTTGTGTTTGTCAGCTCCACTATAGTATCTTTCATTCCTCCAGTTGCAGGAAGCCTTAACAACTTACGAAGAATCCCGTCCATTTCACTCAGAACAAATATCATTATCTTATTAAACACAGCACTAGACATAACGCTTAACTTTGCAGATTGATCGTCTCCAGTATCATCACCATAATGACAGGCAGTTCTATAAGCTCTCAAGATAGAACGCACTGCACCTAGCTTTGCGTCTTCTCGGATTGATTTACACCATGAATCAACCATTGCTGCTGTAATCGTTTTCTGCTCGTTTCCTTTCGTTGCAGTTTCCAGCTTTTGTGGTTCATCAACACTTTGCTTTTCAATGTCTTCCAAGTCAGCATCAGCTTCACCATCAACATCAGCATCATCCTACGAAAAGTAAAAGTATGAAAATAAAAGCTTCGAACACAATTGGCGGCAAGGTGCAAATTCAACATATTCAATCTACTGACTCACCTCAAATTCGGCAGCATCAAAATTTAGAAGCTCTTCATCATGTTCTTTCATATACTGATAAAAATCAGCTTGCTGCATAAAGAAATCATCTGTAAGTTAAACACTGAAAGCTTGAAGCTTACTCCACCATAGTATTACAATCACAAACCGACATGTTACAAGATGTCTCACCGTTTCTTGAAGCCTCTTAAGTTGCTCTTCATGCTCTTCAGCTTCTGCTTTCTTAGATTTCATCTTCTTTCCACGTTTTTTCTCGCTGATATGATCTATTGCTATACCATCTACATCCAATTAACAGCTTATCACTCTCATATCCACGAAAATCCAATTTAAAAATATAAATCCTTTTTGCTGCATAAAACAAAAGTCATAAAAACTGCACCTTTGGTACCCATTTCTTAATTCAACACTCGGGTTAATCAAATGCAATCGAACATCAATGGTAAATTAAAAGCTCATCTCAGAGAGTAGACCTGAGCACAGAATGATCATCAATTCAATGAGAGAAACACAAAAAAGAAATCAGAAGAACGCAAAATCGAGAAAAGAAAATGTAACTCGAATTGTTTTAAATTCTCAGAATTTCATTCCAATACAATCATCCACGAACACGAACTGAAGAGAAGAAGAGAGAAAAAAATAAAAAAATTTGTCTGGTCGCCCAGACTGCCTTTTGAGGAGAAGTGAAGAGGGTTTAGGGTTTACTTTGCGAGTTTCGAACCTTCTTGACAACATGAAAGGTTTACAATTTGGCTCGTCAGTTTAAACCAATCGGTTTAACCAAAAATCCAAATTTATTTAGGACTAAACCGGCTGTGAGTTCTTAAAAGTCTGTGAGTGACTAAACCGGCTGTGAGTTTAGTCACTAAACCGGCTGTGAATTTTTCCCCCAATATATTTCACAATGCTTAAAAAACTTATCAATTGACAAAAGAAGAAACGCTCATCAATTCAATAATTTATTTCAATTAGGGCAATTATATAAAAAATACAATAAAATAAAAATAAGCCTTTGTTTCATTACTTTTTTTAATTCTAAAAATATCACTTATTTTCATTACTTTTAGTGGTAATTCTATGGAATTAAACTAAAACTAAACTAAGAAAACAGTTGACCAATTTTCTAGATTTTGTAATAATTGAAAGGTTTTGTAGTAAATCACTTATTGTCTTGATCCTTTATTATTCCCTTTTTGGAAACGTATTTTGAAAAATTATGATATTTGTGTGAAAACTGTGCTAAGAACAATTTTTTTTGTTTTTGTTATTGGAACACAACGGAACGACCCAATATCTCAATATATTTATACGAAGATTTATCATCTTTGTACGAGTGACGGTGGAGTCGAATTCCACACATGTGAAATAGACGTATAGATGATACAAATATTAAATCAATTACTTCTAAGAACAACCTTCTTAAAAATGACTAATTTGCTGTCGAACAGATCAACATGGCATATATTCTCCAACAAGGTATCATTCAGTACAAATGACCAAATTAAGTTGAAGAAATACAAAATTAAAATATATATATAGAGAGAGAGAGAGTTAGTGGAGATATACTTAGATTCCGATATCAAAGCTATCATTGTGAACTATGTTTGGGTCAAAATTGATTCTTTGAATGGTTATGTTATTTTGATTCATTTAATAATTTGATTAGTGAAGTATTTACCAGCTATATTCACTGTTAGATCTAAATACGAAATAATTCAACTCTCAACCAAAATACAAAGATTTTTCTTTATTCAAAAATATTTTTATTAAAAAAATTTCCTATTTTATACATATTTTTCATCTTTATTTAAATTATTTCGTTATTTAATTTCAAACATACGCTATCATTACAAAAAATACATTTATTCCATCAAAATATCAAACACCTTTGTATTTATTTTATTCGAAACGTTATGCCGTAGTGTATGTGTGTATGTTCCTGTGTGACGAGCTGGGTTTTCTTTCCTTCTAAACTAAATTTACGATATGAACCTACGATTTTTTTTGTCCACCTTCATTCTAGGTTTACGGGTTTGGGTCCCAAAATTAGATCGGATTCCAGTTTTGAAACTGAATCCGATACCAACATTCATTATACAATTATACAGAATTATTTGAATGCTATAAATTTGGATCACTCTTTTCTTGTTAACAAATTAAAAATAAAACTCCCAAACACAATGAGACGATTAGACACATTTGATTCCTAACTCTTCCAGCCATTTTAGTATTGCATACTTCATCAATTCCTTTAACTCCAAGCACTTTCCCATCACATAAATGTATAGGTATGGACGTTATTATCTCTCACCTGGATTATCGAATCCTTTTAAGTTTTAATCCAAATTTTATGATATATAGTTGAAAAAAAATATATATTATAGTGTTGTTCGTTTGGTCATCACAGGCGGCTGCGACTGCGATCAACACTGCGGCTGCGGCAGATGTTGTTCGTTTGTCTGTTGCCGGTGGT
The DNA here is from genome assembly GCA_018901935.1 of Pugionium cornutum. Classification (NCBI taxonomy): domain Eukaryota; kingdom Viridiplantae; phylum Streptophyta; class Magnoliopsida; order Brassicales; family Brassicaceae; genus Pugionium; species Pugionium cornutum. The sequence continues at coordinate 32,020,433 of CM032160.1, read as the reverse complement.
TACGATTGCGGTTGATCGCATTTTTTTAGTTGCACCGCTGTTTTAATCAGCGTCTGACCGCTGCATCTGACCGCTGCGTCTACCGCAGGTACCTGCGGCAGCTAAACGAACAACAATTTACCGTAGTCGCAGCCGTAAAAAACCTCTGACTGCCAAACGAACATGATCTATGTCGTTTAGAGAATCCCATTATTGGAAGAGAGAACTGTGAATTACTTCAAATATTTTTAATGGATATTTTGTTCCTAAACTTGAATACCAAAATATATTTTGTAAATGGTTGGTTATATTTATATGGTGTGGATGTAAAAAGAAAATACATATTCTTTTACATTTTTTGGTGATAATATATAAAAATTGTAGAAATTATAAAGTAAAAATTATAGATTTTCGTGAGTTGTGAACACAGCTTTGCGGTATTCTGCAAGTGCCCACAATGGGAAAGTGTTTCTGTATGTGGCATAATGTAGCATGCAAGTGTTCATGAATACTCCTACTATTTCCTGTACACAGACAACATTAACAAAGAATATAAGCTCATGACCACTTGCATGCTACATTTTTAGGTCATACAGAGCGATGGAGTTTTGAGGTCCACATAGATCAAAAAACAAGGGAAATTATCAGAATTTTCTTGAAACAATGATAGCTTTAACTGATTTTGCTTAGAGAAATAGAGAGACTCCCAAACAAATACCTAGACTTTTGGTCCAAATATACTTTTTGGGTTTACTTATTCAAGCGAATATTAACTAAGATCGATATTGTAGGAAAGTAAACAAAGAATATGTGTATCTCTGTTGAAGATGTACCTGTTGAGGAAAATCTCCATTTTCCAGTTGCGAAGTGATGATAAATTTCGCAGCCCTATGAAGAGGTATAAGATCTCTCTCAGCCTGTTGATTACATAAACATGACAGCGTATAAGAAACGATAGGTTTCAGGACAACTTTGTACTTGAAACAGTGCAACAAATGTGATTGAAAATGCTTGAACCTGTCCGGCGTGAATTAGACCCATCATAGCCCACGCCGTTTGCACTAGGTTTGATCGACTCCCTTCTAATGGTATGTATCTCTGCATACAAATCATATTAAAAAGGATAAACACTTCTTGAAAATTTTGGGTAAATTTGGTTTGTGTTAATTTATAAACATACCTTCTCAGGGCATGATAGATAGCTTTCACCCCAACCTCCATCTTCTTTCTGTATCGTAAGCAAGAAATCTACACCTTTGCGGATAGATAGACAGCTATTGTATGTTTTACCACTTGCTGCTAGGCCGCTAAGAGCAAACCATGTGCCATAAATGAAACAAATACCCCAGTTTCCATACCTGCCATTATCCAAAACGAAAATTATTTTGTGAACAGATCTTTGGAACCACACTCATTAAAAATATATTGATTGTATTAAAGTACCATACCATGAACCATCTGGCATTTGTTTGCTTTCTATGAATTGCACTGCTTTCTCGATTGAATTGGTGATCTCTTTTGTCCTGTGATCCGGATATAATTGTTTGAACATAACCAAAGCTTGTATAACAGCTGAGGTACATTCCACATATTCACCCTCGGCCATAACGTTACCCATAAATTCTGTGGGATTCAGCAACTGCAACACCAGTTACAAAGGCTACACTTGAGGGATTCTCTTCTTATAGAATTTTCAACTTCCCAAAAAAAAACATCCTTGTGTGATTTAGCACTTACTTCCAACCATTTAAGTGCGGTGGCGGGTTCCCATGCAGTCAAACCTCCATTTTCACTCTATATCAAATAAAATTATAGGCATGAATATTATATATTTAGAGGTGGTTATTTTCAAAAACATCAGGTTTGTATGTATAAACTCACCTGTAGAGATAGCAAGAGATGAACAGAATCGTTTAAATGTTCAGGATCTATTTTCTGACCAATGGCATCAGCTGGCATCGTCGAGAGTAACATGCAACACTGCAAAACCAAAGCCATAAATGTTAAATTGAAGCATAAATCTTTTGGAAACTCCACCTAACTTGCTCTGCTCTAACGACTAATTTGATTACCTTCAAAGCTTCAGCTGTACAATCTGAAACTTGCCAGCCATGATCTCGATCAGAAAAAGTCCATGCTCCTTTGGAAATGTGGCGATACATGCTCTTGAAGTCACCTGAAGGGTTTTCTTGAACCTACAAAGCTCTTTGATTCAGAAACATTTAATTGTTCCAATAGAGCAGTTCAAGATACAAGACCATAACAACAAAGTTATCAAACCTGAGATATCTTTAAGTAATTGTGTCCTCTCCTGAGCACCTCATAGGTTTCATCATAGAGATCACTTGCAAGTAAAGCCTGAATTGCAAACACCGTCTCCCAAAGTTGACTTCCAAAGCTCTGTGTAATTTATGGAGTAGTTTAGAATCCAATATTAATTAGGTGTGAAACTAGCTAGTGCCTTGTAAAGTCCGTGTGGACACATCTCCTCTTAAAACTAGCTTTAATGGTGAATTCTACACATGGGTTTAATCAGGCTTCGTTAAGAGCTTAGTAATAGGATAGACTCGTGTCGGAGTATACTTCAATATTTTATTCAAACTATTAGAACCTGCATTTTTAATCCATCTTCAGCAACCCAAATGTAGTCAGGAATTCTAGATAGATGTTTCTTAAAGTGATCCCCATCGGGGTTTTCAATCCAGCAAGCAAGCATGCACAAAACCTGCATATAATTTTCAACATTTTGAGAGAAAACACGTGTAATTTTTAGAAGGTTTGTTTAATGTTTTACCTTCTCCACACATCCAATGGTGATGTAATGGCTATTTTCATCCTCATAATGTATGTGTTTCATTGCCACCTGAAGAGCTTTTCCCCTTACAAGCTTGTTTAATGGCCATCTAGTAAGAAAAGGCTCCAAAAAGATGTCGAGAGTGTCCCATATCAAATCTTGAACCAGAGGATGAGGATAATATGTGTCTTCCTGCAAGGGCCCCATCATGTAATGTTTGTAGGCTCTTTTCATGAAAGAGAAATTTGTAGATTAAAGAATGGTCAACTATACCTCTGAATGTAGACGTCGTGCTTTCTTCCAATTAATTTCTTCATAAGGTTGTAAGTGGAGTTCTTCACGCAGTTGCATAATAAGGGGTGTAATTGGACCAACAAATCTTTTCCCATATAGATAAGACATGGGAATATAAACCATCCGTGCATAACACCAAAGTTTTCCTGGATTTTTTTGGCATCAAAGCAGAACATTTACAATAATAATCCACAGTCAGACACAAGTACATATGCATAGCATTCATTGATTAGTATAGTAGAAGAACAGTACACACCTACGTGTACCGGAAGGAAAGAAGGTAGCAACCAGATCTCGGGAGGCATCGGGTTGGTTCCAGACCATTCATAGATTCCAAGTATCTACATATTTATATAAAAAGGAATGTTGATGGTAAAGCAAAAACATTCAACACATCTCTCAGCCAAATTAACATATGATCAAAAAGCTTTACCGAGAGCCAAACTTTTCCCCAAGAAGGAATATAAGTCACACCACCATGGTTAAGAATCCATTGCCTGGCCCGTCTGCACACGTTTTCTCGTCCTCCGTCAGGACCTACTCCAAGCATACGCAAGCATATGTAATTCAGTGCGGTGCTGAACATAACGCTCTTGCCCTCAATGTGCAATCCCCATCCACCATCTTCGTTCTGCAAATTAAGAGACAACACACATAATTTCTATAAGGATCACTAGTCAAGGATTTTATTAAATAACCGAGCCGTGCAATTTGTCAGCTCAAAGTACCTGGTGACAATATATATACCGAAGCATCTCTTTGCGATGCTCTGCATCGAATACCTCTTCGAAATGTCCTGTAATGTACAGACAAAAAACCTGCAGAAATTTTTTCTCCCTTTATATTTTTCATCTTTGTTATCCTTTACTTAGAACAACTTCCTCCACAATGGCAACACACTAAAACCCTAATTATAATCTTAATCTTAATACAAAGAAGGAAATTTATAGATTCCAAGGAAAAGACAGAAAACCATACCAACGGAGGAAGGAAGAAGAGAGGTCCGGTGATCTCTCCCGGCCAATGGCCGTCGGACGACTGCAAAGCCGAGAAGAAAGCAATTCCACGTCGTAACGCATTCGTTGCTTTTTCATAACTTATGATTTCGCCGTCGCCAATCTTCACCGGCGGAATCACTTGCTCGAATTTCGCCTCTTTCAAAAACTGTACGGATAATTAAACGGAAATAAACATTGTCTACGTTGAAATATCTATAGCCATGATTTGAAAACGAAACATTGGAACTATTATAGATACAAAATTAAACTTATTATTAAACCAACAACACAAAAGTCGACCATAACTACATAAAATATACTCAAAATAAGAGACTCGGATGATAAATAACTAAAGTAATTATATTTATATCGAAAAAATATTAGTAAATTATATAATATTATTTAATAGTCAATATATATTAAATATATAATTTTTATTTTTCTTTAAAATTATTTTAATATTAATTTTTGTATATGTAAATTAAAAAAAGAAAAATAATTGTTTTTTACGAATTTAATAATATTTTTTGGTTAGTTTCATAAAACATATTGATTTTCAAATCAAATTAATAACAATCGCATATATATGGTAATTATTCTAATAATTTAAATCTATTTATATATTTACTTAAAATTTATTGTGCTAATGACACGTCAACATGACATTTCTGTTAATAACATATAAAATTATTTTCTTAAATTTTTTTTAAATAATATATTAGATATATTAATGGATTTATTTATATATATACCATTATCAATTTTTTGAATTAAATAATAATATAAAATAAAATAAAAACTAACAATAAAATTCCTTATTCAGAGTTTTATATCAATTTCACAAAGAAAATACGTAAAAATTATTAATATATTCACTTATCTATGATTATATATCATTATCATTTCTTCCAAATTATTTTTTCAAAAATATTGTAACTTTTATTTAGGATTTATAGATAACAATGTATATAATTCTTTGTATATATCTACTTTTATAAAGATTTCATTTTTCATGGGATTTCATATTTATGTAAATTATTTATGTTAGGTGTGTACATATATTTTATATTAGAAGTAATACAATAAAAATGCATATACTTTGATCCATTTTATATGGTACTATCCATTTATGGGTGAGTGCATAATGAATATTCTAAATTTTAGTGATCTTTATCTATTTTAATTAATTAGATATTACATATCATGATGTTCGATAGGATTGGACATATTAACTAAACTCAAAATTTAAATGTGAACCCGATCAGAAATGCTCGAAATACTTGAATCTAAATATGTATGAGTATTTGAAAATATCGGAATGACTTTTTTTTGCTTAGTACTTTGGGTTCGGGCATACTCAAAATCCAAAACATAACCGAAATTGATTTAAATAGATATAAATTGAATATTTCACATATTGTTAATTGATTGGTTATAAATTTAAATTTTGTTATTTGTATATTCGGTAAATCTAAATTAATGATTTTTTAATTAGAGATATTTCATTTGATTTTTTTAAATATTGTCATAAAATTATTAATTTTCAAATAATTTTAAAACAAAATTTAGTTTATCTACTAATTTAAAAATTTTAAATAAACTCTATTAATTAGAGTTTCATATTTATCCAATAATAGATATATGTAAATATAGAATATTATGTATTTTTTATCAAAGAATTATATGTACCCTGATCACCAAAATTTATACATAATATCAATGCGTATAAAAATAACAACAATATTTGTTGAAGTTGACGATGAATATAAATTTGAGAGAGATTAATTTTATTTTCTTACATTTTATGTTATTTCTTTCTTTTTTTTTTAACAATTGGTTTGTGTTTATTTTTTGGAGAGTTTGAAATGTTAATGATAATAGACAAATAGATAAAAAAATTTATATGCTTTGAGTGGAAACGAAATTACTATCTTATTTTTTTTCCTGTATGAAAATATTATTCTTCTTCTTTCTTCTTGTGAAAACATTATGGTTTTATTTTGTTTTGAAAAAAAAAATATTATGTTTAAAATAGAAATTATGTGACGAGAATTAATAAGTAGACAATTTAATTTTAATTTTTTATATTTAGTATTTTTTTTAGTTTTGAATCATCATGTTTTTTTTATTATTTCGAACAATGTATGCCCACTTTGGGTACAAAATATAAATTAACTTGAATCCACGTGTATATATATTTTGGGTACAAAATCGGAACCAATCCGAACATGTGTTCAAAACTTGAACCAATTCGAATCCAAAAACTCGAAACGAGTCCAAAACCGGGAGATCCGAACCGAATCTAATACAAAGATTTATAAATATCCAAATAGATTTTATAGTTCTGACTCCGAAAATCCAAAAATCCGAAAAGCTCAAACCGAATTCGAATGAACATCCAAACGTGTATTTCTATTTAGATAATTGAAAAAATGTTGGATATGACGGTATAAAATTTTAATATATATATATCAAATTTAATTTATAATATTTTAATTTTTAATTATTATCTTTTACTATTCTACTTGGTGACTGAACTTTATTGAACGTGGATTATGAATTATTTTAAAAATAATTTAATTAGAATATATAAATATGGATAAATAATCATTTTTTCTAATCTGAATTTATTGTTTATTTTATTTTATTTGTATAAAATAGACACTTATTATTATTTTAATTAATTTGTATAATTAATATTAAAATCTTTAAAAAAATATTTAAAAAAGAAAAAATTATATATTTAATTTATATTTACTAAATAAATAAATAATTATAATATAGAAATATTTTTTTTATAGAATGTGTGGATGTAATTAATTATTAATACGTATTTTCTTTAATGTCTTGTATTTTCTTTAATGTTTTGTATTTCCTTTAATGTTTTGTATTTTCTTTAATGTTTTCAAAACAAGGTTCTATACCAATGGTTTATATACCAACAGTTTATCGAGATTATTTGGATGACGATATACACAATATGCCATATACAAACACTACCACAAACTAGTCCATCGAGATTATGAATTATAATATAATTTTTTTCTTTTTGTTTCTTTGTTTGTTAAAGTGACATTTCTAACTTTTTGTTGACACCTGTGACATGTATATATTGATAACTGCTTGTTACCGAACATCAATCTAGTCAAACAATAAAATGGACAAGGTGATATTAATAGTGGATGTCAGTAAACTAAAATTTCAATTTAAAAAATGATAGACTATATGGCATAATCCAGATTATAGTATATATTTTTACTATATTATTTAAAAAATATTTTAAAAATTAATTTTATACGTATTAGTAATAGAAATATCATATCAACGTGTTATAAACATAATAAGTTTCAAATAAATATATAAATAAATTTAAATTATTATAATAATTATAATATATTTTATTGTTATTAATTTATTTAGAAATTAATATATTTTATTAAATAGTAATATCCTAAAATATCACCGTTTTAAGTTTATCTTCCAAATTTATCACATTAAAATTAAAATTTCAAAAATAACACAAATTATTATGTGAAAATAATTATTTACCTTAAATAAACTATATGTAAAATTAAAACATGATGTTTGGATTCAATTTTTCCAATTTAAGATTTAAATTTTTTTCATTAGAAAAAAGTTTTTAATTATTTTACTATTAAATTTGTGATATTTTTGGAAATTTAAATGATTAATGGTATATTTGGAACAAAAAAAACTTAAAATAATGCTATTTTAGTTAATTATCCATTATTAATTTAACCATAAAATACTATTAAATTTATAAAAATAATTATTTTTATTTTTTTAATTTACATATGCAAAAGTTAATATTAAAAATAATTTTAAATAAAAATTAAAATTATATAAATATTTAATTTATATTTATTAATAAATAATATTATATAATTTACAAATATTTTTTTGACGATATAAATATAGTATATATATATATTTATAGAAACAAAGTAAAGTTCATATTGGTGAAAGAAAACTTACTTGCATTCGCCACAAAAGATCACTGCATGGTTTAACACGAGAACGGTTGTCCAAGAAACTCTGGCGAGCTTCTTCCACGGCGGCTTGTTCCTCCGGTGTGCCGGCTTTGGGATCGAACTCCCACGTTTGACGTCCGACGAAGTTGTTGCTGCTGAATAAATACGAATCTTTTCCATTTCCCTCTCCTATCTTTAACTTCCACATATCAATGAACCTATAATCGTCGTGTAGTATATGTATGATACGTTAAGGTAAGAGATATATTATGATTATATAAATTTACATATTGAAAGAGCATTCTTGTAACGAAGATGAAATAGAGAGAGTGTGGGCGAGGGAGAGAGGGGAAATACTTCTGCTGGGCCGATATTTGCCTTCACGGTCGATAGTTAAATGCTTTGGAGGATTTTCATGCACGTATATGTTTATATAGAGGTAAAAAAACTGAATTGCTCGAATTTTTTTGGTTCTGTTTTACAATAGGTTTATTCGTTTTGTAGCCGTAGAAACCTCTGCATGCGTCATACGACTAAACATTGTTTGTTTGACCGGCGCAGATTCCTCCGGTCAAACGGTGCGGTCGAGCGCAAAAATCTGCGGTAAAAAATTTTAACCGTTGCGAAATTGTAACATTTGTGATTAAACAATTGCGATATAACCTGTGGCGATAATCTACGACGATCAAATGAACAACAATATTATAGCGTTTAACCGAAGCGTCTGACCGCAATTCGCTGTCGGATACGTTGCTGCAAACAAACAAACAGTGCTAATATCCAAATTAAATTGAATCGAAAAACATATCCAAATGGTAATGAACTAAAAAATTGATTAGTCTCATATACTTTTGTTGCTTGACTCCCTTTTAGATCTAAATTGTGTTTAAGTAATTTATGGAGTATTGAAATAAGTTTGTTAGGTTAGGGAATCTCATGCTTAAAGACTTCTCAAAGTAGAACACTACAAGAAAATTGATTTTTGCAATGATTTATTTTGTCGTAATTTTAGTGCCACTGATAAGACGAATTTATAAATTTCGTTGTTAATTCATTTGCAAAAAAATTTGATACAAATTCTTTGTTATTTTACAACTAATAATAACGAATATTAGTTTTTTATTAAAAAGATATTTTATCGTAAATTTGTTGTTAATTTACAATAAATTAGTAACGGATATTATTTTTAATAATAAAAATAGAAATCTGTTGTAAATCTATTTAATTTATAACGAATTAGTAACGGATTTTGTTTTTAATAAAAATAGAAACTCATCGTAAATCTATTTGATTTACATCAAATTATTAAAAAATATATTTTTTGATAAATTCTTTATGAATTATTTACAATAAACTTCTAATATTTTAGTTACTTTGTTTTGAATTTGTTGTAAATCTGTTTTTAAATTAGCTAACATAATAACATTTTTGATATTAATTTTTTTGCAATATTGGTTTCGTAAAATAAAACTAAGAAAATTATATTTTCGTCTTAATTTAATCTAAATCTTGATTTTTTATAGCTAGTGTGAAAGTACTAATACATACTGATATGCATTTTATCATTAGTAATACCCTAAAGTAGCACATTTTAAAGTTTTTCTTCCAAATCTAGCATCCCAAAATTAAGCTCCCAAAAATAGCACAAATATTTATGTAAAAATATTTATTTATTCTAAATAAATTATACATAAACTTATAGTATTATATTTGGGTTCTAATTTAGGGTTTAATTTTTTTCTATTAAAATATAGTTTTAATGCATTTTAATCTTAAATTTGTACTATTATTGGAAATTTAAACTAATGATGCTATTTTTGGAATAAAAACTTAAAAAGATGCTATTTTAGACATTGCCCATTTATCATTGGGTTATAAAATCTAAGAGTAAATGGTTTGTTATTCTGTGGCGAAAAGTGGTTACTGAAAAATAATTTATTCTATTTTTTCTGGATATAAAATTATGTCATTGTATAGATTTGTTTTGTGTATATCTCAAATACTCCCAAAATTGGCTTTAATAACAATGGCCTACATGTCAATGTGCATGAGATCATAGACACCATTCAAATTACAGACATATTCTTTTATATATTATGTAGTTCTGTCATGCGTCTTGTACCACCCCGCATGACCCGCACCACGGCGGATTGAAAATTTTTTTTCATAAATTTTTTTATCCGCAAAATCCGCGAATCATTTTTTAAAATCTGCATCGCTCCGCATTAATCAAGCAGGTTTGCGGATGATCTGCGACCCGTTTCATTTTCTAAACTTTTTAAAAATATTTAATTAAAATAAATCCAAATAATAATAAATCTAACATTAATACATCAAATATATCAAAATTTAATTTTTAAAACATCAAATTACATAAATTTTGAACATCAAGTTTGGTATTAAATTCGTTTAGGATTAAATTGCTGTAAGATTAAATTGGTTTATGATTAAATTTGTTTAAATTTTCGTTAATTAATTTTGACCCAAAATTTGTTGGTACCCGCTAACCCGCAAAATAATAAAACAAAACCCATATCCACCTCGATATACCAAAATTCGACCCGCATCCACCCCGCAATGAATCAAACGGGGCGGAATCTGCAGATTATGAACCATAATGACAGACCCAATATTATGGTTCTAAAAATTGTAATTATGTAGTGCATATATTTTACTTATGGCGACGTGGAAAGATTGAAAATAAAAAATGAAATCATACAGTTTATTTATTTTTGATATTATGACTGAATTTGACTTATGCAATCAAACAGTAAAATTTTGATAAATTGCAATTTTATTATTAGGTAAAATTTAACGACTAAATATTGTTGAATACATTCACATGACTATTATTGTTCCTATGTTGGAGAATCGACACAAAGGATGTGTGTGGTTTGTTTGTTTACTAAGCCTTTCAGCATCCAAATACCAATCATATCGACCAAAAAATTCTCCAATGTATATGAACTAGGTTTGTTTATTTCGTACTCGTAAAAACCTGCGCCTACGTCATACGGTCAAACGTTGTTTGTTTGACCGCTGCAGTTTCCTGCGGTCAAACGCTGCAGTCGACGGCAGAAATCTGCGGTAAAAAATTTTAATCGATGTGAAATTATAACGTTTGCGATTAAACAATTGCGATATAACATGTGGTGATAATCTGCGGCGATCAAACGAACAACAATATTACAGCTTTTAACCGAAGCGTCTGACTGTAATTCGTTGCCAGATACGTTGCGGCAAACAAACGAACAACACTAATATCCAAATTAAATTGAATCGAAAAATATCCAAATGGTAATGAACTAAAAAATTTGATTAGTCTCATATACTTTTGTTGCTTGACTCCCTTTACTAAGTAGATCTAAATTGTGTTTAAGTAATTTATGGAGTATTGAAATAAGTTTGTTAGGTTACGGAATCTCATGCTTAAATACTTCTCAAAGTAGAAAACTACAAGAAATTTGGTTCTTGCAATGATTTATTTTGTAGTAATTTTAGTACCACTGATAAGACGAATTTATAAATTTCGTTGTTAATTCTTTTGCAAACAAATTTGATGCCAATTCTTTGTTATTTTACAACTAATAATAACGAATATTAGTTTTTTTATTAAAAAAATATTTTATCGTAAATTTGTTGTTAATTTACAATAAATTAGTAACATATATTATTTTTAGTAATAAAAATAGAAATCTGTCGTAAATCTATTTAATTTATAACGAATTAGTAACGGGTTTTGTTTTTAATAAAAATAGAAACTCATCGTAAATCTATTTGATTTACATCAAATTATTAAAAAAAAATATTTTTTGATAAATTATTTAGTAATTATTTACAATAAACTTTTGTTTTGAATTTGTTGTAAATCTGTTTTCAAATTAGGTAACAAAATAAGATTTTTGATATTAGTTTTTTTGCAATATGGTTTTCGTAAAATAAAACTAAGAAACTTATATTTTCGTCTTAATTTAATCTAAATCTTGATTTTTTATAGCTAGTGTGAAAATACTAATACATACTGATATGCATTTTATCATTGGGTTATAAAACCTAAGAGTAAATGGTTTGTTATTCTGTGGCAAAAAGTGGTTTGTTATTCTGTGGCAAAAAGTGGTTTGTTATTCTGTGGCAAAAAGTCGTTACTGAAAAATAATTCTATTTTTTCTGGATATAAAATTATGTCATTGTACAGATTTGTTTTGTGTATATCTCAAATACTCCCAAAATTGGCTTTAATAACAATGGCCTACATGTCAATGTGCATGAGATCATAGAGACCATTCAAATTACAGCCATATTATTTTATATATTATGTAGTTCTGTCATGCGTGTCGTACCGCCCCGCATGACCCGTATCATGGCGGATTAAAAATTTTTTTTCATATATTTTTTTATCCGCAAAATCCGCGAGTTATTTTTTAAAATCTGCACCCGCTCCGCATTAATCTAGCAGGTTTGCGGATGACCCGCGACCCGTTTCATTTTCTAAATTTTTTAAAAATATTTAATTAAAATAAATCCAAATAGTAATAAATCTAACATTAATACATCAAATATATCAAAATTTAATTTTTAAAATATCAAATTACACAAATTTTGAACATCAAGTTTGGTATTAAATTCGTTTAGGATTAAATTGCTATAAGATTAAATTGGTTTATGGTTAAATTTGTTTAAATTTTGGTTAATTAATTTTGATCCAAAATTTGCTGGTACCCGCTAACCCGCAAAATAATAAAACAAAACCCATATCCGCTTCGATATATCAAAATTCGACCCGCATCCACCCCGTAACGAATCAAATGGGGCGGGATCTGCGGATTATGAACCATAATGAAAGGCCCAATATTATGGTTCTAAAAATTGTAATTATGTAGTGCATATATTTTACTTATGGCGACGTGGAAAGATTGAAAACAAAAAATGAAATCATACAGTTTAATTTTTTTTTGATATTATGACTGAATTTGACTTATGCAATCAAACGGTAAAATTTTGATAAATTGCAATTTTATTATTAGGTAAAATTTAACGACTAAATATTGTTGAATATATTCACATGACTATTATCGTTCCTATGTTGTAGAATCGACACAAAGGATGTGTGTGGTTTGTTTGTTTACTAAGCCTTTCAGCATCCAAATACCAATCATATCGACCAAACAATTCTCCAATGTATATGAACTAGGTTTGTTCGTTTCGTACCCGTAGAAACTTGCGCCTATGTCATATGGCCAAACGTTGTATGTTTGACCGCCACAATTTCCTGCGATCAAACGCTGTGGTCGAATGCAGAAATCTGCGGTAAAAAATTTTAATCGATGTGAAATTGTAACGTTTACGATTAAACAATTGCGATATATCCTGTGGGGATAATCTGCGGCGATCAAACGAACAACAATATTACAGCGTTTAACCGAAGCGTCTGACCGTAATTCGCTGCCGGATACGTTACGGCAAACAAACGAACAACGCTAATATCCAAATTAAATTGAATCGAAAAAATATCCAAATAGTAATGAACTAAAAAATTGATTAGTCTCATATACTTTTGTTGCTTGACTCCCTTTTAGATCTAAATTGTGTTTAAGTAATTTATAGAGTATTGAAATAAGTTTGTTAGGTTACGGAATCTCATGCTTAAAGACTTCTCAAAGTAGAACACTACAAGAAAATTGGTTTTTGCAATGATTTATTTTGTCGTAATTTTAGTGCCACAGACAAGACAAATTTATAAATTTCGTTGTTAATTCTTTTGCAAACAAATTTGATGCCAATTCTTTGTTATTTTACAACTAATAATAACGAATATTAGTTTTTTTATTAAAAAAATATTTTATCCTAAATTTGTTGTTAATTTACAATAAATTAGTAACATATATTATTTTTAGTAATAAAAATAGAAATCTGTCGTAAATCTATTTAATTTATAACGAATTAGTAACGGGTTTTGTTTTTAATAAAAATAGAAACTCATCGTAAATCTATTTGATTTACATCAAATTGTTAAAAAATATATTTTTTGATAAATTCTTTATTAATTATTTACAATAAACTTCTAATATTTTAGTTACTTTGTTTTGAATTTGTTGTAAATCTGTTTTTAAATTAGCTAACATAATAACATTTTTGATATTAATTTTTTTGCAATATTGTTTTCGTAAAATAAAACTAAGAAAATTATATTTTCGTCTTAATTTAACCTAAATCTTGATTTTTTATAGCTAGTGTGAAAGTACTAATACATACTGATATGCATTTTATCATTAGTAATACTCTAAAGTAGCACATTTTAAAGTTTTTCTTCCAAATCTAGCATCCCAAAATTAAGTTCCCAAAAATAGCACAAATACTTATGTAAAAATATTTATTTATTCTAAATAAATTATACATAAACTTATAGTATTATATTTGGGTTCATTTTTTCTAATTTAGGGTTTAATTTTTTTCTATTAAAATATAGTTTTAATGTATTGTAATCTTAAATTTGTACTATTATTGGAAATTTAAACTAATGATGCTATTTTTGGAATAAAAACTTAAAAAAATGCTATTTTAAACATTTGCCCATTTATCATTGGGTTATAAAACCTAAGAGTAAATGGTTTGTTATTCTGTGGCGAAAATTGGTTACTGAAAAATAATTTATTCTATTTTTTCTGGATATAAAATTATGTCATTGTATAGATTTGTTTTGTGTATATCTCAAATACTCCCAAAATTGGCTTTAATAACAATGGCCTACATGTCAATGTGCATGAGATCATCGAGACCATTCAAATTACAGCCATATTCTTTTATATATTATGTAGTTCTGTCATGCGTCTTGTACCACCCACAAGACCTGCATGACCCGCACCACGGCGGATTGAAAAAAAATTTTCATAAATTTTTTTATCCACAAAATCCGCGAGTCATTTTTTAAAATCTGCACCGCTCTGCATTAATCAAGCAGGTTTGCGGATGATCTGCGACCCGTTTCATTTTCTAAACTTTTTAAAAATATTTAATTAAAATAAATCCAAATAATAATAAATCTAACATTAATACATCAAATATATCAAAATTTAATTTTTAAAACATCAAATTACATAAATTTTGAACATCAAGTTTGACATTAAATTCGTTTAGGATTAAATTGCTGTAAGATTAAATTGGTTTATGATTAAATTTGTTTAAATTTTCGTTAATTAATTTTGACCCAAAATTTGTTGGTACCCGCTAACCCACAAAATAATAAAACAAAACTCATATCCACCTCGATATACCAAAATTCGACCCGCATCCACCCCGCAATGAATCAAACGGGGCGGAATCTGCAGATTATGAACCATAATGACAGACCCAATATTATGGTTCTAAAAATTGTAATTATGTAGTGCATATATTTTACTTATGGCGACGTGGAAAGATTGAAAATAAAAAATGAAATCATACAGTTTATTTATTTTTGATATTATGACTGAATTTGACTTATGCAATCAAACAGTAAAATTTTGATAAATTGCAATTTTATTATTAGGTAAAATTTAACGACTAAATATTGTTGAATATATTCACATGACTATTATTGTTCCTATGTTGTAGAATCGACACAAAGGATGTGTGTGGTTTGTTTGTTTACTAAGCCTTTCAGCATCCAAATACCAATCATATCGACCAAAAAATTCTCCAATGTATATGAACTAAGTTTGTTCGTTTCGTACCCGTAGAAACTTGCGCCTATGTCATATGGTCAAACGTTGTATGTTTGACCGCCGTAGTTTCCTGCGATCAAACGTTGTGGTCGACTGCAAAAATCTGCGGTAAAAAATTTTAATCGATGTGAAATTGTAACGCTTGCGATTAAACAATTGCGATATAACCTGTGGCGATAATTTACGGTGATCAAACGAACAACAATATTACAGCGTTTAACCGAAGCGTCTGACCACAATTCGCCGCCGGATATGTTGCGACAAATAAACGAACAGCGCTAATATCCAAATTAAATTGAATAAAAAATATCCAAATGGCAATGAACTAAAAAATTGATTAGTCTCATATACTTTTGTTGCTTGACTCCCTTTACTAAGTAGATCTATATTATGTTTGAGTAATTTATGGAGTATTGAAATAAGGTTGTTAGGTTACGGAATCTCATGCTTAAAGTCTTCTCAAAGTAGAACACTACAAGAAATTTGGTTTTTGCAATGATTTATTTTGTCGTAATTTTAGTGCCACTGATAAGACGAATTTATAAATTTCGTTGTTAATTCATTTGCAAAAAATTTGATGCAAATTCTTTGTTATTTTACAACTAATAATAACGAATATTAATTTTTTATTAAAAAAATATTTTATCGTAAATTTGTTGTTATTTTACAATAAATTAGTAACGGATATTATTTTTAATAATAAAAATAGAAATCTGTCTTAAATCTATTTAATTTATAACGAATTAGTAACGGGTTTTGTTTTTAATAAAAATAGAAACTCATCGTAAATCTATTTGATTTACATCAAATTATTAAAAAAAAAATATTTTTTTGATAAATTCTTTATTAATTATTTACAATAAACTTCTAATATTTTAGTTACTTTATTTTGAATTTGTTGTAAATCTGTTTTTAAATTAGCTAACATAATAAGATTTTTGATATTAGTTCTTTTGCAATATGGTTTTCGTAAAATAAAAGTAAGAAACTTATATTTCCGTCTTAATTTAATCTAGGACAAATGTCTAAAATAGCACTTTTCTAAGTTTTTATTCCAAAATAGCATCATTAGTTTAAATTTCCAATAATAGCACAAATTTAAGATTAAAATGCATTAAAACTATATTTTACAAAAAAACTAAATCCTAAATTGGAAAAAATGAACCCAAATATAATAATTTAAGTTTATATATAATTTGTTTAAAATAAATTAATATTTTTACATAAGTATTTGTGTTATTTTTGGGAGTTTAATTTTAAGATGCTAAATTTGAAGAAAAAAAACTTGAAAAAGTGTATTACTCTTTAATCTTAGATTTTGATTTTTTATAGCTAGTGTGAAAATATAATACATACTGATATGCATTTTGTCATTGGGTTATAAAACCTAAGAGTAAATGGTTTGTTGTTCTCTGACAGAAAGTGGTTACTGAAAAATAATTTATTCTATTTTTTCTGGATATAAAATTATGTCACTGTATAGATTTGTTTTGTGTATATCTCAAATACTCCCAAAATTGGCTTTAATAACAATGGCCTACCTGTCAGAGACCAATTCAAATTACAGCCATATTCTTTTATATATTATGTAGTCCTCTCATGCGGGTCGTACCCACCCCGCAGGATCCGACCTGTAGTATATTAAAGATTTTTTTCATAAATTTTTTTATTCACAAATCCGCGAGTCATTTTTTAAAATCCGCACCCGTTTCGTATTAATCTAGCGGATTTACAGATGACCTGCGATCCGTTTCATTTTCTAAATTTTTTAAAAATATTTAATTCAAATAAATCCAAATAATAATAAATTTAACATTAATACATCAAATATATCAAAATTCAATTTTTAAAAAATCAAATTACACAAATTTTGAACATTAAGTTTGGTATTAAATTGGTTTAGGATTATATTGCTTTAAAATTAAATTGGTTTATGATTAAATTGGTTTAAATTTTGGTTAATTAATTTTGACCCAAAATTTGCCGGTACCTACTAACCTGCAAAATAATAAAACGAAACTTATACCCGTTTCGATATTACCAAAACTCGACCCACATCCGCTCCGTAGCGGATCAAACGGGGCGGGATGCATGATTTATGAACCATAATGATAGGTCCAATATTATGGTTCTAAATTATAATTATGTAGTGCATATATTTTACTTATGGCCACGTGGAAAGATTGAAAATAAAAAATGAAATCAAACAGTGTAGTTTTTTTTTTTTATATTATGACTGGATTTGACTTATGCAATCAAAAAGTAAAATTTTGATAAATTGCAATTTTATTATTAGGTAAAATTTAAAGACTAAATATTGTTGAATATATTCACATGACTATTATTGTTCCTATGTTGTAGAATCGACACAAAGGATGTGTGTGGTTTGTTTGTTTACTAAGCCTTTCAGCATCCAAATACCAATCATATCGACCAAAAAATTCTCCAACAAATATGAATTAGATTTATATGAAACAATATTAGTAAAATATATAATATTATTTATTAGTAAATATAAATTATATTTATCTAATTTTTATTTTTATTTAAAATTATTTAATATTAATTTTTATATATATAAAATAAAAGAAAATTAGTTTTTTACTAATTTAATAATTTTCTTAGTTAGTTTAATAAATTAAATTGATTTTCTAACTAAATTAATAAAAATGACATATATTACAATTATTTTAGTAAAGTAAATGTATTTATATATTTATTTGAAATTAAATATTGTGATAACAAATTATTTTTGTTAATAACACGTTAAACTAAATTATTTTTTAAAAATATTTTCAAATAATATATTAGAAATTTTTATGGAAAAATAAGTTAACCAATAAGTGAAAAATGTCGATGTTCTCAATCGATTGGCCTTAGTTTGATCTTTCTACATCTATTTTCCAGTTTTTGATCCATAAGTATAAAGTGGATAAATATTGGTGAGATCAAATTGAGAAATTTTTTAAATATTACTATTATTTTTCAGTATTATATATTTAAATTAAATAAAAATAGATATTTAATTATTTTATATTAAATTTATACTATTTTTAGTAATTGTAATATTAATATTAAATTTCAAATAAAAAATAAATATATGAAAGAGTATTATTTTAAAAAATTGATATTTTATTTTTTATGTTTAATTTATTGTCTTAAAATAACGTTTGAAGTTCTCTTTATTTATTTTAGGGCAAATGTCTAAAATAGCACATTTCTAAGTTTTTGTTCCAAAAATAGCATCATTAGTTTAAATTTCTAATAATAGCACAAATTTAAGATTAAAATGTATTAAAACTATATTTTAATAGAAAAAAATTAAACTCTAAATTGGAAATAATGAACCCAAATACAATACTTTAAGTTTATGTATAATTTATTTAGAATAAATAAGTATTTTCACATAAGTATTTGTGCTATTTTTGGGAATTTAATTTTATGATGCTAGGTTTGGAAGAAAAACTTTAAAAAATGTTATTTTAAGGTATTACTCTTTATTTAAATATGAATCTATTTACCGTATAATTTCATTCTTATAATAATATAATTTCTAACCACATTTATGTTTTTACACTTATCAAATACGCATTAGTTTCCTTTACGACATTTGCTAAAATGGTGTACTATATAATCCTTTCTTCACAAATCGCATTTCGACACGTAGCAGAACCAGTAGGACACATGCGATGTCGATCCGTTGTGGTATAACGACGACACGTGGATTTGGGACCGAACAAATCGAGACGACACGTGAATTCGCTAAGTAATAAATACGTAACAGAAAAAAGTTTGTAGCCATGAATGTATAAATCATTTCCTTTACATTTAACAACATTATTAGTTTTTTATTAGATTTTTAATAAATCCTCTGTGTATTAAATGAAATTGGCTTTTGAATAAAATATTTAGATGTTATTAGAAAAACTAAAGATTACAAATTATGATACAATGATTAGTTAAAATGTGATATGTAATTTAAAATATAATTTTTATTTCCAACAAACATATTAAAATACAGTACTATTATAAATCGAATCCACAAAATTGAATAAGTAAATCAACTGATTTGTTTTAAAAAATGACATATCAGTTATTAGTTATTTATTTTCTGTTTTTAGAAAATTAGTAACCAAATTTTGAAATAATTTATATTATTTTCTATTTAGAAATTTTTTTCCTTTTGTTGTTTTTTAGTTTTATCCAACAAAAATAAATAAAATATATTTAAATTAGATATTACAAATTTAAATTATAAGATTATTATGTCAAAATATCTAAAATTATTTTTTATATTGAATAAGAAGCAAATTTAGAAAAATATATTTATACTAAATGAAAAATAAATTTACAAAAAATTTAATGTGTTAATAAAAAAAATTTAAATATCATAATTTTACTAATTTATCTTTTTCATAAGGATATCTTTTATTTTAGTTATAAACAGCTTAAAGGTGTATCAAACACTAAAATTTACAACTTAACATTTTTTAATACATTAGTAATGTTCGTTTGGTAGCTGCAGGTTCCTACGGTTATTGCAGATTGTTGTTTGTTTACCTTCCGCAATTATCTGCGGTAGGCGCAGCGCTCATACGTTGTGTCTTGCGTCGTAATTTTTTCGATCACTGATTAAAACATCAATGTATTGACCGCAACCACAACCGCAACCATCTACGACGATCAAACGAACAACACTACTATTTCGAGCCATACTCATCTTATCTATTTAAGTGTATTGACTTTTCCTTATTACTATTTATAACCTAAATTCCAAATAATTTATATTGTACTGTTTCTATTTTATAGTACCGTAATCCGGTGAACATGTTTGTGGAAGAGATGACTAATGTTTTCATCTATCAATCAATCAATGACAAAATTGTCTCTTTATTTCCAACTCTTTTTTTTTAGTTTTTGTAAATTGTTGGACTGATTTAATTATAGATATTTTATATAAATTTTCATTTTTGAGAAATACCTTATGATACAAAAATATTTCCTTAAAATATCACAATAGTTTTAATTTTTCAAAAAATACCACTAAAATTCCAAAAATTCTAAAACATTTAAAATGAATTTTAAGAGTTTAAATTTAAATATTTGGATTTGATTTTACTATTTTGGATTTACTGTCTATTTTTAGAGATTTATGATATATCTTGGATAGTGATGTTAAAAAGATATATCCATCCTATTTAAATCCATCCCATATCATATCTAGCTCTTTTAAAACTTAAATCTTATCAAACCAATTTATCATAAAAATCTAATAGGATTACCCATTTAAACCTATTTATAATTATATTGACCCATTTAAACCCATATAAATCCATTGAATCCATTTAGTTGTTTTTGATTTTTTTTTGTTTATATTAATTTACAAACATTGTATTTTTAATAAAACAATATTATAATTTTTTTTAAAATAGATAATAATTTTATGTATTTGTTAAATAATTTTTTACTAAAACCGTGATTTCTCATTTTTCTGTTAAAAACGTAATTTTACATTTTCCCGCCAAAAATATAATTATGCATTTTTTCACCAAAAACGTTATTGTGTTTCGTATTTTTCTAGCAAAAACGTACTTTTGAATTTTTTTTGTTTACCAAAACTATGATTCCACATTTTTCCTTCAAAAAACGTAATTCGCGTTTTCCCGTCAAAAACATAATTTCGTATTTTCTCGTCAAAAACGTTATTTCGCATTTTCTCGTCAAAACCATTATTGCATTACACATTTTTCTGTCAAAAACGTAATTCTACACTACTGTATAAAAAATGTAATTTCCTATTTTCCCGTCAAATGTGTTATTGTATTTCCCATTTTCCACCAAAAACGTTATTGTATTTTGAATTTTTCCGCCAATGTAATTCCGCATTTTATGTCAAAAATATAATTTTATATTTTCTTAGCAAAAAATGATTTTTTTTCTTTATTTTTCACAAAAATAATTGATTACTTATTAGTAAAATAATTTTTGAACCATTGTTTCAACAAAAATAAAATATAAATTGATATAATAAGGTACCTTTTTATAGCAAAAATCTTTTTAATAAATGGATTTTAAATGGATATACATTTAAATTTATTAATCTTAATTATGATAAATTAATCTAAATAAATAATTATTCATTGTGAATATCTATTAAAAATCCATTAATTTAAAATCCACTTTAGCATTTCTAATTTTGGGGTTTAATATTTAATTATTAGGATTTAAAGTTTAATTTAGTTTATGTGGATATCATACTAGTCTGTCTATTTTTTGTTTATCTTACTCGATCGTGAGTATAATATTTGGGCAAATGTTTACTTACTCAGTGCTGTACGCAAATCATACAAACAATTATGAATGTCTATGGGCTTTAAGTAATAAAATGGAAATGCTTCTCTTTCTAAGTATTTCACATTGGTGAGATTACTTGCTTCGCAAGAGAATATTCAAATCTATCTCTATACCAATCAGAAAGAAAGTAGTACAAATAAATATGTATGTATATATGGATGATTAGTGACGTCGAGTCGATCTTGTCACGATCAATTTGGACTATTCAAAAAATTGTAACTAAGCTGACAAGTATCATAAAAAGAAATATTTGTGCTATTCGTTTATATGCGATATCAACATACGATCAAACGTTACAATTATACGTTATATTATTGTTATTCGTTTTATCATTACAGATTATCATCACAAGTTTTATTATAATTCTTTCATCGCAAACAAACAAAATTTGTCCACACGAGTATCCGTACTTTTCTGGTGTTTATGAAATAAATATCCCTATTATAACCTTCATAGAAGATTTTATTCCTTTATAAAGAAATTTTACATTAAAAAAAGATTTGGATAGATCATTAAAAAGATAAGAATGTCTAGGGTTATGTTCGACTTATTGAATATAAATAGAAAAGTTAAGCATTGTGGCAATTGAATATTTATGCGAGAAAACTTTTATCACATGTTTTCAAAATTTTTGAGAGAAAACAAAATCAAATGGGTAAAAAAATTTAGGTAAAAAGTCCCAAAAAATTATGTTGTAATCTTGTGAACATTTGAGATTAGTGTAACAAATCAAAGTGTGTTTTGAACTTATTAAAAACTAGATAATTTTTCCACGTCTTATGTGGATATAACATATTATGAACTTATATTATTATTAATTTGATTAAAATATTATATGTATTATATTAAATATTTATTATAGAAAAGGAATTTTATTTGTGTTTTATATATTTAAAACTACTAAAATTATATATTTTAACTTGTAATATATTTACCATTTTAAATATATATTTTAACTATATTTTGGTATAATTGTATATTAAAAATTATGGATTTATATATAATACAACTTTCTAACTAATACTTTTGTATTTTTGACTATTTTTTTGTAAAATTAAATTTTATCTTTAAATACTAATTTCTTAAAATACTAATTAAAATACTAATTTCTTAAATTACCAATTATATAATTGGATGTTGATTGAAACATGAACAACTCAATAGAGATGTGAAAATAATAACCATGATTGAAAAATATAAATTATTCATCATAATTTATCAAACCAAATTAATTATTTAAAACAACTATTTATGAATAAAATCTAAATAAAATCATAAAACAAAACATACACAGTATTAAACTTTTTTTTAAAATCACTTCTAATTTAATATATGATTTACTTTATTTTTTGGAAAGAAAATTATGTTTAAAATTATCATGTTACATTTGAGTAAATGTCATGTTATAATTTTTTTAGTCGTGTCATATTTTTTAATGATATGTAAAATTTTTTCTAAATTTACTTTTTAATATATATGATTTAGTCTATTTCTTTAAAATAAATTTATATTTAAAATTGTCATGTTACATTTGACTAAACGTTATGTCATAAAATTTTTTTTGCCATGTCATTTTTTCTAATGATATGTCATTATTTTTTATAAACTCACTTTTCATTTAATGTTAAAAGATCATTTTAGGTGATTTCTAATAATTTACACGTATTATATTAATTTGTTGTATATTTGAGGTAGTTATCCATATAAATAGTTTTTGCATTTTTGCATTTTTAATATTTACTTATAATTCCATACATTTGAGTTTAAAAAATCTAATTTTCTGAATAAAATGTGGTTTAGTATGTAATTTTTATTTTGTTGCAAAAGATTTTAGAGGAAGAAAGTTAGAATTTAGGGGTTGAAACTAAGGCTGGATTTAAAAAATGGCAAGTGAAAGCTTTGTATGTTATTTTATCAATTGCTTGTTCGAGATCACATTTTCTCTGTTATTTTACATAATAATATATATTATTAGTATTCGATTTATTTGAATTGAATTCGATCATTTATCAAAAAATTTAAATAAATCATATGTAAAAAAAAATAGTATCAAAACTATCTTTTCCCATTCCTTTATGTAAATAAATATTAATCAATACTATAAAACTTGAATAAGTCTCTTGGGCCGCAAGCTTCCTTCCTTCCTTTGCACGTTATTCTCGTGTTGCCTATTTTTTTTCCCACACTCTTATAGTCTCTTGCACGTTATTATTAATTGAAAAATATGTGCATTATTACTGATTTATAAATAGTGAAAACTGTTTTTTTATTGAATTATACATTCATTAATGAATACTAAATTTCTCTGAATTGGTGTGAAAATTTGAAAAGGTCATTATTTATTAATTAAACCAAAAGAGTAAACAATAGAAAAAAAGAAGAAATCCAAAAAAATGCCGAGAAACGATTAAGAAAATGTAATGAGAAGTGTTTGACTATTTGCCATTTGAGTCTATAAAACTAGAGTCTTGCTCATCCATTCCTCATGACTAAATCCTTTCACACTACAATAGAAAGCCTTTTAACAACAGAAAAAACAAACTTTTCTTGAATCTTTAGAATCGGCAAATTTTGCAAGAGATATTTTGTGCAGATCGATCATAAAGATGTTTGCTGAATCTGATTTTAATTCTTTCTCACCTTCGATGTTGTTCTCAGCTTACGCATCCCTAACTGGATTCTTGATGCTCTTTAGAACGATGCTCCATGATTTCGTGCCGGCGCAGCTCCAATCGTATTTATCCGGCTTATTTGACCGGTATTTCACTCCTAAATCGAAGAATCTCACGGTGATTATTGACGAGAACTTCGGATTGAATAGGAATCAAGTTTTCGACGCGGCGGAGATGTATCTCCGGAACAAAATCGGCCCTGAGATTGAGCGTTTACGCGTTGGGAAAACACCTAAGGACAAGCATTTCACAATCTCGATCGAGAAAGGAGAAGAGATCTTCGACATTTTCGAGGATTCCAAGGTGAAATGGAGCTACGTTCAGTCGGACAACGAGAAAGGGGATAAAGGGAAACGGTACTACGAGCTCACATTTGAGAAGAAGCTGAGAGAGAAAGTCATGGGAGCTTATTTGAGCCACGTTGTTGCAGAATCTGAACAAATCAATAGGAATCTGAGAGTGGTGAAGCTCTATAGCCGAGATGTGTACGGGAGCGACGAAGACGCTGGATATGCTGGTGGGAATTGGGGATGTATCAGACTCGAGCATCCTTCGACATTTGACACATTGGCGATGGATCCAAGTGCGAAGAAGAAGATAATCGATGATTTGGAGAGGTTTCTTAAGAGGAAAGAGTTTTACAAGAGAGTTGGGAAAGCATGGAAACGAGGTTATTTATTGTATGGACCTCCGGGAACTGGCAAATCAAGCTTGATTGCCGCAATGGCTAATTACCTCAAGTTTGATGTGTTTGATATTGAACTTAGCAGTATTTATTGCAATGGTGAATTGAAGAGGATTTTGTTGTCCACCACAAATCGTTCCATTTTGGTTATTGAGGATATCGATTGCAATGCCGAGGTGAGAACTAGGGAAGCTGAGAGTGAAGAAAACGAGAAAGCTAAGGGAAAGGTGAGATCTTTTGATTTAGGAAGTTTGTGTGTTGGATTTGAGAAATCTTATTGATTCTTACTATGATGTTGTTTTGACCAGGTGACTTTATCAGGGATATTGAATTTCATCGATGGGTTATGGTCAAGTTTTGGAGATGAAAGAATCATTGTGTTCACGACTAATCACAAAGAACGACTCGATCCTGCTCTGCTACGTCCTGGAAGAATGGATATGCATATCCACATGTCTTATTGTACAGGCTTAGGATTTAGGACATTGGTCTCTAATTACCTCGGTTTAGATGGTTTAAACCATCCTTTTTGTGAGGAAATCGAAAAGTTGATTGATTCTACAGAGGTTACTCCTGCTGAGTTAGCTGAAGCGTTGATGCAGGACGATGATGTTAATGTTGTTCTTTCTGGAGTAATTAGCTTTGTTGAGAAGAGGAAGGTTGAGAGAAGCAAAACCAAAGAAAAGGTTTCCATTTGTAAAGAAGTTGTGATTAAATCAAATGATGATGACGAAAAAACAGAATAATGGGTCAACGAATGGTATGAAGAATATTAAATCTTGAATTATGAATCTTATTTCATCAACTTAATTTTACAATGTGTATACGCAAGTATATATATACATCATGTTAACCAACAAACCGGACTTAACCAGATCGAACCAATATAACCAATACACCCCCCTCAAGCCTCTGAAACAGAACCAGTTGGAGTGAAGAGGCTTGAAGTCGACATCCTTTTAAGAAGTGAATGAAAAGGACCGGGATGAAGAGGTTTGGTGAGAATGTCAGCATGCTGATTGGTAGTGTGCACATGAATGAGCTTGATAGACCCTTTCCGAACTTGATCACGAATCATATGGCAATCAACCTCGATGTGTTTAGTCCTCTCATGAAAAGCCGGATTAGTAGCAATATATAAGGCTGATTTATTATCACAGAAAAGTTTAGTAGTATTAACCAAAGAAACCTGTAAATCCTTGAGAAGTTGATGAAGCCAAAGGATTTCACAGGTTGCAACAGCCATACTCCTATACTCAGCTTCAGTGCTACTCCGACTAACCGTAGTCTGCTTCTTAGATTTCTAAGAAATCAAAGACTTACCAAGGTAAACACAAAATCCAGTAATAGATCGTCGGGAATCTGGGCACGATGCCCAGTCTGAATCAGCAAAAACATTAAGGCATAGGGATGAATCGGATGCATAGAAAATACCTTGGCCTGGATTGTTCTTGATATATTTCAAAACGCGAAATGCAGCCTGTAAATGAGCATCCGTAGGAGAGGCAAGAAACTGACTAAGACGATGTACAACATATGTAATATCCGGTCTTGTAATTGTGAGATAAAGAAGCCTGCCAATGAGAGTACGATAACTCGAAGCATCAGATAGAGGTGTGCCAGTATCTTTGTGCAAAGGAGAGTTGGGATCCATGGGAACAGAGCAAGGTTTACAAGCCAAAAGACCTGTATCAGACAAAATATCCAAGGCATATTTGCGCTGATTTACATGTATCCCAGAGGAATTCCTCGCAATTTCAAGACCAAGAAAGAATCGAGCCGGACCTAGATCTTTTATCTTAAAGGCAGAATGTAACAAGGTCTTAAGATGCTGAACCAAACCATCATCATTACCAAAGATGAGTATATCATCTACATATACGAGGAGAGCAACAAAAGAACCTTGTACTTGTTTAACAAACAAAGTGTTATCAGCCTGTGATTGTGAGAACCCATCCTTGATAAGGACTGAAGAAAAACAGTGATACCATTGGCGTGAAGCCTGCCGTAGGCCATAGATCGATTTCAATAAGCGACAAACAGGATTAGGAGGAAGAAACTCCGTAGATGAGGGAGTATAGCCAAGAGGTAAGCTCATGTAGATTTCTTCATCTAATGAACTATGTAGAAAGGCATTGGTTACATCCATTTGGGTAATACTCCAACCATAAACAGAGGCTAAAGCAAGAAGGAGTTTGACACTAACCAGCTTCGCAACCGGAGAAAAAGTATCAGTGAAGTCAACCCCTTCTTGTTGAGTAAATCCTTTGGCCACCAAGCGTGCTTTATACCTGTCAATACTCCCATCCGACTTGTATTTGATGGTGTACACCCATTTACAACCAACAACATTTTTGTGCGGAGGTAGTGATTCAACACGCCAAGTCCCATTGTTCTCCATTGCACGAAGTTCCACATCCATAGCAGTCTTCCATACCGAAGAAGGTATGGCTTGCTTAAAGGTATTTGGTACGATTTCAGAGGAGCAGGTGAGAATGGCATGTTTGTATTGAGGTGATAAATGGGAATATGTAAGAACAGAGGATAAAGGATACAATGGAGAAGGTGAAATGTTAGGAGAAGAAATTTGATTAAGAGAACAATGATAATCAGACAAGTAACGAGGTACCTTAGTCTGTCGCTTTGGTCGAGCATGAACAGAAGATTCACCACCAGTCACTGAGGGAACAGTCTCAAGATGTGTGGTACTAGAGGAAGGAATTGAAGGTGTGGAAGATGGAGAAGAAGGAAGAGTGTCAAGATGTAATGGAGAAGATAAAGGAAGAATGTTGTCAGAAAACAAGGAATCATTCGAAGGAGAAACAGAGGAAGTAGTGAAAGGAAAAATAGATTCATGAAAGACAACATTCCTGGTGATCAAGATTTCTCGGGAATCGAGATTTAAAACTCGATAGCCTTTATAGCCCATGGCATATCCTAAGAATACACAAGAATGAGCTCGAGGAGAAAATTTATGGCGATGCTTAGGCAAGGAAGAGACATAGCATAAACATCCAAAACTTCGTAAAAAGGAATATTCAGGAGGTTTATGCATAAGCATCTCATAAGGAGATTTCTTGTGTAAAAGAGGAGAAGGCATACGGTTTATGAGAAATACTGCAGTAAGAATGCAGTGGCTCCAGTAAACCAATGGAACATTAGATTGAAATAAGAGTGATCTGGCCACGTTTAAAAGATGTTGGTGCTTACGCTCTACTACAGAATTCTGTTGTGGAGTGTAAGCACAAGAAAATTGATGAACAATGCCATTATCCACACAAAGATTTGTAAATGTTAATTCGGGGGCATTGTCACTTCTTATGGCCTTAATGGTGGTTTTGAATTGAGTACGAACAAGAGTAATAAAACCAGGAAGGGTAAGAAGAACATCACTCTTATTTTTCAACATATAAACCCATGTGACACGAGTACAGTCGTCAACAATGGTAAGAAAGTAACGATAACCCTCAACAGATTCAACATGAAAAGGTCCCCATGTATCAATATGAATGAGATCAAAAGGAGAGAGGGCAAGATTATTATGTGATACAAAGGGAAGTCTTTTCTGCTTGGCCAAGGGACAAACAGAACATGGATCATGAAAGGAAGGAGAGGAAAGATGCAAAACATCAGAAAGATGCTTCAAACGATCATGAGATGGATGACCAAGGCGTTGATGCCATAGATGTCCATCATTGAGCAAAGAACCACAGAAATTAGTAGAGAGATTTGTGACAGCAGTATCTAGGAGATAGAGACTGTGTAAAAGGATTCCTCTACCAATCACCGAGCCCCGAATATGCTCCTGGAAAAAACAATGATCATGAAAGAAATGTGCAGAAAAGTCATTATGTTTCAACAAATGACTAACACTTATCAAATTGAATTGAAAGGAAGGAACATGTAGGACATTATGAAGAGTAAGCTGAGTGTTTAAACGAACGGTTCCAGTATGGGTAATGGGAACTCTAGTACCATTAGGTAAGGAGACTGTCACACCAGTTACAGGAGTTATTTCACTGAACAATGCAAGATCAAAGCAAACGTGACATGTGGCACCACTATCAATTATCCAAGTACCATGGGGAAGGGAATTTGGTAAGGTGGAAAGACAATGATGAATCGTAAGGCAGTGGTTCCGAATTTGAATATTAGATGAGGGAAGTGAAATCATACCAGAGGAAGAAGATTCAGCTGCCATAACTCCATGTTCAGTAATGGTGGAAGTAGAATGTTGTGGAAGTGGAGAATCTTGCTTTGGAGGCACCAAGTGAGAACTTAGCTGTTGAATAAGGGATTGAAGTTGATCATTCTTCAGGTTACTGAGGTCCAGATTAATTGCATTGACTGCTGGAGAAGGTTCATAATGATGAGTTGCAACCATATTGGCAACTGCATTATTGAGCGGAGCTCTTGGTCTGTAGTTAAATGATCCCCGTGGAATGAATCCAGGGGATGATTGATAAGGTGGTCGCTGGCTGGATGTCTTATATCCAGGAGGATATCCATGAAGCTTGAAGCATCTCTGAACCGTATGTCCCTGTTGTCCACAGTGTGTACATAATGGGCGTGGTCGAGGTCGAAAGTTGGTATGTGTAGTGGCAAGAACTGGATTAGGATGTCCAGTATCTATGGGTAGAGATTCAATGACAGGAGGAAGAGAGCTTGAGGTTTGAAATATGAGATTATCATTTTTGATAGATGGCTTGATAAACTTCTGTCTCTCATCCTGAGTTATCATGTTGAAAACTTCCTCTATTGGAGGGACCGGCTTCAGCATCAAAATATGTCTCCGAGTAGTTTCAAATGATTCATTTAGCCCCATCAAAAATTTCGTTACTCTGCTACGTTGCTGAAGCTTCTCCCATAAAATTGCTGCATTGCACTCACACTTGCCACATGTACACACTGGTTGATCAACATAATTTTGATGTTCTTCCCACAATGTGACCAGTTCAGTGTAGTACGTACTCACATCAAGAGATCCTTGCTGCAGAGTACTCAACTTCTGCTCAATTTCATAGATGCGCGGAGCATCTTCTTGACGAAATCGAGACATCAGATTCTGCCATATACGTTCAGCAGTAGGCAGAAAAAGAAGACTCTGACCAATCTTCTTGGAAACAGAGTTTATTAACCACGTTGCCACCATGTCATTACAGCGAGACCAAGAACCTGCATCACGATGGCTATCCGGAGGCTTTGGTATAGTACCATCTATAAAACCTAATTTGTTCCGAACATTCAGGACCATTCTAACAGACCTTCTCCAAGAGTGAAACTCAGCACCTGTATTCAACCTATCCGATACAAGAACTAAACCAGCATGATCCGAATTGTGTAAGTAATACGGATTGTCATACTGATCTAAAGTTCTGTGCATGTCTTCAGACGAAAGGTTTCCCATAGAATTCCGAGTTGGGAAACAAGACTATAAGAAATATTTGTGCCGTAATGTGAATCGAACAGAAATCGGCGACAAACAGAGGTCAAGAACAGAAAGCAATCGGAAAAAGAATGAAAAGAAAGACGAGCTGAAGAAATGCACGAAGTTGTGAAATCATCAAGATTATGAATTCCCAGAGCAAATCACGCATCGATAAACTCATTCTCAGAGAAAAATTCGAAGAGGAGGCGATTACCGATTTTCTCGAAGAAAAGCTGTTACGCGGAAAAGCGCTCTGATACCATATTAAATCTTGAATTATGAATCTTATTTCATCAACTTAATTTTACAATGTGTATACGCAAGTATATATATACATCATGTTAACCAACAAACCGGACTTAACCAGATCGAACCAATATAACCAATAAAGAAAAAAGAAGAAATCTGGTAAACGAAAAGGGAAAGGGACTGGAACACCAAACACCAAAGCTTGCTAAGGATGTAATGAGGAAAATATCCAATAAGATAAATCTTTGTACAATAGGTTTTTTTAGATTTGTTGTTATGTTAAAAAGATTTGGATGTGTTGCACTAATGGTGAAATTAAGCTTTTATTTTTACACCAAACCAAAAAAGTTAAGCTTGTCTCTAACAATAAACTTAAAAACATATATTGTCTAAACATGTTGTGTTTTAAAGAATTTCTCTCTTATAGTTATCATTAATTTTTTTATTATTTAGGAAGTACTATTGAATTATTTTTGTAAAATATTACTTGTAATATATATTCGTAATAAACATTAATCTCATTGTGGTACTTTTATTATATGTAAACCATATATGATTGAACAAATAACAATTAATTTTTTGATGTCATAATTAATTTTTAGGGAATGTGTGCAATGCTTATAATTGATAGTATAATAGTTGGTGTTTTATAACGTTAGTAATTAAAAGTGATTATTAGAATGGTAATGGTTAATAAAAGGTAAGATGATAGTGCTCAATAAAAGGTAAGACGATAGTGAGTAATATAGGTGATTTAGTGGTTATAAATTTTAATTGTTTATGCAAGTATAAGTTTAATCGTCAAAATTGTTTAAAATTTTAATAATTTGGAAATTTAATTTTATATAAATTATTAATAAGTAATTTTGGTTGAAAATGATGCAGATAAATTTGATGAGGTGCCAGTTTTTTACAAATTATTTTTTTACTTCATTGGATAGGTTTAAAAGTTTCAAATAGCTACTTTTATTTAGTAAGATTATGTGGAATTAAACTAAAGCTAAACTAAAAAATCATTACACCATTTTTCTAGATTTTGTATTAATTGAAAGGTTTTGTAGTAAATCACTTATTGTCTTGATCTTTTATTATTTTCTTTTTAGAAACGTATTTTCGAATTATGATTTTTGTGTGAAGATTGTGCTAAAAACAACCTTTTTAGAGATGACTAATTTGCACATAAACATGGCATGTATTCTCCTAAATCAAGGTATCATACAATACAAATGACTAAATTAAATTGAAGAAACACAAAATTAAAAAAAAAAGATTAGTGGAGATATACTTTTAGATTCCGATATCAAAGCTATCATTGTGAACTATGTTTGGGTCAAAATTGATTCTTTGAATGGTTATGTTATTTTGCTTCATTTAATAATTTGATAAGTGAAGTATTTACCAGCTATATTCATATCTAAATTCGAAATTATTCAGTTCTCAACCAAAATACAAAGATTTTTTTATTCAAAAATTTTCTTATTTTATACATGTTTTTCATCTTTATTTATATTATTTCACTATTTAATTTCGAACATACGATGTCATTACAAAAATTACATTTACTCCATCGGAACTATACACAGTGCCAAGTGTCTTTGCATTTATTCTATTCGAAACGTTACGTCGTACTGTACATTCGCATATGACGAACTATGCCTTCTCTCCTTCCGAACTAAAATTACGATATGAGTCCACAATTTTTTTTTGTCCACCTTCATTCTAAATTTACGGGTTTGGGTCCCGAAATTAGATCGGATTCCAGTTTTGAAACCGAATCCGATATCATCATTCATTTTACAATTATATGAAATTACTTGAATGCTATAAATTTGGATCACTCTTTCCAAGTTACCATATTAAAAATAAATCTCCCAAACACAATGAGACGATTAGACAAATTTGATTCCTAACTCTTCCAGCCATTTTAGTATTGCAAACTTTCACCAATTCCTTCAATTCGAAGCATTTTCCCACAAGTAGAGCTTAGTGAGTTGTGAACACAGCTTTGGGGTATTCTGCAAGTGCCCACAATGGGAAAGTGTTTCTGCATGTAGTATAATGCAGCATGCAAATACTCTTACTATTTCCTGTACACACACACAACTTTAACAATGAATATAAACTCATGTAAATTGCATGCTACATTCATACAGAGCGATGGAGTTTTAAGGTCCATATAGATCAAAAAGCAAGGGAAAGCATCAGAATCTTCTTGAGACAATGATAGCTTTAATTGATTTTGTTTAGAGAAATAGATATGTAAACATTATTACCTTATTACCTTGATAGCTTTAATTGAAACAATGAGCTTTTTAATTTATACTAAATTTGTATTAATGCTATGCGTGGAAAAAAAATATTTACAAATTATATAAAATTATTTATTATTAAATATAAAATAAATCTTTATATAATTTTTATTTTAATTTAAAATTATTTTAATATTAATTTTTGTATGCAAATTAAGAAAAGAAAAATAATTGCTTTTATGAATTTAATAGTATTTTTTGTTAGTTTAATAAAATATATCGATTCTTTAATCAAATTAATAACAATAACATATATTTTAATTATTATAATAAATTAAGCTCATTTATATATTTATTTGAAATTTATTGTGGCGATAACACGTCATCATAATATTTCTGTTTAATAACACGTCACGATAAGATTATTTTTTTAAAATGTTCATCAAATAATATATTAGGAATGTAAACATTATTACCTTTAAAAAAATTAATACCCAAACTATCTTTCTCATTTTTATGTAAATATTAATCAACTAGATTTAAACTAAAAAATATTCAAAAATTTAATAAATATTATTTTGATGTTTATATAATTTTAATTTTTCTTTAAATTAATTTTTAAATATTTAATATTAATTTTTTGTATGCGTAAACTAACAAAAATTTAAGATAATTATTTTTTGAATTTAATAGTAATTTTTGATTAGTTTAATAAAATATATTAATTTTTAATCAAATTGATAACAATGATATATATTATAATTATTATAATAATTTAAACTTATTGATATATTTATTTTAAATATTTTTATAAATAATATTATGATTAATTTTTAAAAATATTTATCAATTAATTATAAAAATAATACTAAGTCTCTCAACCTCAACGTTTTTTTTATGTATTTTTTAATCACAAATGAAAAAAACAAATAAATAGTTTCGCGACACATGTCGATTTACTGATGTACGTCTGACTGTACACTGAACATGTCCTTAGGCCGCAAGCTTCCTTCCTTCCTTTGCACGTTATTCTCGAGTTGCCTATTTTTTTTTTCCCACACTTATAGTCTCTTGTACGTTATTATTAATTGAAAAATATGTGCATTATTATTGATTTATAAATAGTGAAAACTGTTTTTTATTGTATTATACATTCATTAATGAATACTAAATTTCTCTGAATTGGTGTGAAAATTTGAAAAGGTCATTATTTATTAATTAAACCAAAAGAGTAAACAATAGAAAAAAAAAGAAAAAATCCAAGAAAATGCCGAGAAACCATTAAGAAAATGTAATGAGAAGTGTTTGACTATTTGCCATTTGAGTCTATAAAACTAGAGTCTTACTCATCCATTGCTCATGACTAAATCCTTTCACTCTACAACAGAAAGCGTTTTAACAACAGAAAAAAACAAACTTTTCTTGAATCTTTGGGTCATCGGCAAATTTCGCATATTTTGTGTAGATCGATCAGCAAAGATGTTTGCTTCATCTGATTTTAATTCTTTCTCACCTTCGAAGTTGTTCTCAGCTTACGCATCCCTAACTGGATTCTTGATGCTCTTTAGATCGATGCTCAATGATTTCGTGCCGGCGCAGCTCCGATCGTATTTATCCAGCTTGTTTGACCAGTATTTCATGAAAGTTTATGAATTTCCTTGATGTTAACATTGACTGTACAAGGCTTTATAAAGCCTAAGTGGTTACACAAGATCAGGAGACGTTCCACACAATTAGGAATTATATAAACAATATTAACATACACCTAAATACGTGTAACAGAATATATTTGATGTCTATCATCCTCCCGCAGTCACATCGTCGGAATTACGAACGGTGAGGCTGGATCAAAATTCATTGTGTAAAGATGTCGGGAGACCTTTCGTAAAAATGTCAGCATACTGGAGCGAAGTAGGGACATGAAGAACTTTGACCTCTCCAATGGCAACCTTATCACGAACGAAATGTATGTCAAGCTCAATGTGCTTAGTTCTTTGATGCTTAACCGGGTTAGTGGAAAGGTAAACCGAACTGATATTGTCACAGTAAACAATGGAGGCATTAGTGATGGGACGATGAAGTTCTAACATTAGATTGCGTATCCAAGTGAGCTCAGCAACGGTGTTGGCCACACCCTTGTATTCGACTTCAGAACTTGAACGTGATGGTGTTGGTTGTCGCTTAGCAGACCAAGATATGAGAATCGGACCAAGGAAAACGCAATATCCTGATGTTGAACGTCGTGTGTCAGGACACCCTGCCCAATCAGCATCGGAGTAAGCAGTGAGAGTATCGATTTGACTACGAACCATTTGAATCCCGTAGTTGGTTGTCCCTTTTAAATATCTGATTATTCGCTTGAGCGCATGAAGATGAGGAAGACGAGGCGTGTGCATATAGAGACAGATTTGATGGACAGCATAAGAGATATCCGGTCTAGTCAAAGTAAGATATTGAAGGGCACCAGCAAGTCTTCTATAGAAAGTTGGATCTTCAAGTTGTTCACCTTCATCAATGGAGAGCTTTGACTTGAGATCAACTGGTGTAGCAAGAGGTTTACATTCATTCATGCCGGCTCATGTAATTATCTCTTGTGCATAAATAGCTTGGCTCAAGAACAAGCCCTTTGTGTTGAATTCTGCCTTGATTCCGAGAAAGTGACGAAGTTTCCCCAAGTCCGTCATCGGAAATTCCGATTTAAGCTTGCTAATAAGTCTTTGGATGAGAGTTGTAGATGATGCAGTGAGAAGAACATCATCGACATACAACAGTAGGTAAGCAACGTCACGTTTGTTCCTAAAAATAAACAAAGAAGAATCTGCTTTGCTTTGAACAAAGCCTATTAGTTTTAGAAAATTCGAAAATTTAGAATTCCACGCGCGTGGGGCCTGTTTCAATCCGTAAATCGCTTTGTTTAGTTTGCACACATGATTCGGATAATTCTTATCAACAAATCCCGGTGGTTGATGCATATAAACAGTTTCCGCAAGATCTCCTTGAAGAAATGCGTTTTTGACATCCAATTGATGAATTGGCCACTCCAAAGCAACACCAATATTAAGAACAGTACGAATTGTTGCGGGTTTTACAACCGGGCTAAAAGTTTCGTTGAAATCGACTCCTTCCTCCTGTGATTTACCATTGGCAACCAATCGTGCTTTATGACGAGATAAAACCCCATCAGCATCATACTTATGTTTAAATAGCCACATTGATCGCACAATATTAACATTAAGGGGCCTAGGTACCAAAGTCCAAGTCTTGGTCTTAAGCATAGCACCAATTTCATCTATCATTGCGGGATTCCAGTTTGGGTCAGACAAGCCCTGGATATGGCTACGAGGGATCGGTGATTTGGTTTTAGCTAAGAGAGATAGTATTTGTTTTGGTTTGATGATCCCAAATTTTGAGTGAGTTTGAATAGAGTATGGGGCATGAGGACGAGTAGGTTGGATCTGGTTTCTAGACTCAGTGGGATGTGGTTGAGAAGTCAAAAAAGGAGCCTGAAGAATGGACTGGAAAAGGGGCGAAGGCTCAGCAAGTGCATCAAGAAAATTATAAGTGGCTTTCGGGACTGATGGTTTGGCTGCTAGAAATTTGCTTTCGTCAAAGAAAACATGACGAGAGATGATTATTTTCTTAGTTTTCAAGTCCATATAGCGGTATCCTCGATGTTGAGAAGGATATCTAAGAAATAAGCATGGTGTTGTTCTTGGGGAAAGTTTTGTGAGATTGGAATGATTTAAGTCTGGGAAGCATAAGCACCCAAAAACACGAAGGTGATCATATTTCGGTTGCTTGCGAAAGAGGAGAGTGAATGGGATTTGATTTTGAATGGCCTTTGAAGGAGTGATGTTGAGAACATGAACAGCAACATGAAGTGCTTCAACCCAAAAGGTGGGAGGAAGACGAGCTTGAAACAAGAGAATTCTAATGGCGTTATTGATAGCTCTAATCATTCTCTCAGATCTTCCATTTTGTTGGGAAGTGTGAGGACATGAAAACCGAACATTTATCCCTTTGGAAGCAAAATAGCTTTAAAACTCATAGTTGTTAAATTCTCCGCCATTGTCACATTGAAAATTTTGGATTGTTGATTGGAATTGGTTGGCAACGTGGGCTGAAAAATGAAGGAACTTTGAGAAGACATCACTTTTATGGCGAATTGGATAAACCCATAGATAATGAGTGAATTGATCGAGAAATAGAACATAATAAAGTATTCCACTCATGCTAGAAACGGGAGATGTCCACAAGTCAGAATGAATAATCTGAAATGGTTTAGAAACAGAAGATTGAGAAGCCACAAAAGGAAGTTTTATTGATTTTCCTAAAAGACAAGGTTCACAGGAAAAAGATATTTTCTTTTTATTACATAACGATGGATATAGAAGAAAGAGAAGCATGATTTGTGTGACCGAGTCTTTTGTGCCAAAGAGCAGGTGTGGAAGCTAAAAGAGCAGTGGAAGGAACCGGTGGTTTATTGAAAGAAGCACGAAGAGAATAAAGGTCACCGAAGCTGTCACATCGGAGTATTGGTTTCCGAGTTTGAAGATCCTTCACAGTGAAACCAAAAGGATCAAAATCAACAGAACACCAATTGTCTCTTGTGAATTTTCTAACAGAAATCAAATTCTTAACAATATGGGGAGTAACTAGGACATTGTTAAGAGAAAGAGGTTTGATGGTAGTTCTAATGGAAGTAGAACCTATGGATGAAACCGGGATCGATGAACCGTTTCCCACAATGACAGTGTGATTGGTATTACATTTAAGATTAGATTGGAGCATACCAGCGTTGGAGGCGAGGTGAGCAGAGGCGCCGGAATCCATAAACCAATCAGCAGCAGAGGTGTCAGGTAAAGCGTCTGACGAGTAGGCCTGCATCGGTTGAAATTCAACGATATTGGCCTGTTGCTGAGGTGTAGGAGAAACATGTGGAACCTGTGGCCAGGGGGGATATTGCTGCATCCAGTACGGTGGTGGTGGTGATGGCCAAAACGGTCTCTAACCCCATGGATTTCGGTTGTACGAGAAGTTTCCTCTACCTCCTCTGTTGTTTCCTCTGCCTCTGCGATTTCCTCTTTGGTTTCCATTTCGTTGATTTTGACTTTGAGAATTACGTGGTTGTTGCTGAGCAGAGGCAGTTAAAGCAGTTGAAGATGAGGAATTGTCCATGTGCGAGGCAGAAGCAGTGTAGCGATTTGCTTTCTTGAGTCGAGTCTCCTCCCACTCTAGCATCGACTTCGCAGAATCATAAGTCGGGAATGGTTCTTTGTGTTTGATAACGTTGATGATGTTATCAAATTTCTCGTTAAGGCCATTGATGATGTACATAACAAGAGTCCGATCGTTAACCGGTGAATCAACATTTGAAAGAAGATCTGCAATAGATTTCATCTTTTGACAGTAATCTTGGACTATCATATCACCAATCTCCTTTGAACGGAGTTCGTTGTCAAGCTGAATAGTGCGTGCCTCCTTATTGTTGCGAAACTGGTTTTCGACGCGAAGCCAGATATCACGAGCTGTTCCTCCAGGCTGGAAAGAAGCTCGAAAAAGTGGTTGAGTCATGGTGCCATAAAGCCAAAGCTTCACCAGACCGTCGCGTTTCTGCCAGGCTTTGTCGTTGGCGTTAGCAGGCTGAACAGAACCGTCAAAATGTCCAGAGACATCAAACGTCATACAATGCGTGAGAAGAAGTTCCCTCCAAGCACCGTAATTGTGATCATTCTGATCAAGGATTATAGGTATTTGATTTTTGATGTTTGTAACACCAAAACACCTCTCGGCAGCCATTAATGGTGAAAGTGAAGAAGAAAGAAGAAAAAAAAATGAGAAGATGAAGGAAGATCAGAACCGTAGAAGCTTTGATACCATGAAAGTTTATGAATTTCCTTGATGTTAACATTGACTATACAAGTCTTTATAAAGCCTAAGTGGTTACACAAGATCAGGAGACGTTCCACACAATTAGGAATTATATAAACAATATTAACAGACACCTAAGAATATATTTGATGTCTATCATTTCAATCCTAAATCGAAGAATCTCACAGTGATTATTGACGAGAACTTTGGATTGAATAGGAATCAAGTGTTCGACGCGGCGGAGATGTATCTCCGGAACAAAATCGGCCCCGAGATGGAGCGCTTACGCGTTGGGAAAACACCTAAGCAGAAGCATTTCACAATCTCGATCGAGAAAGGAGAAGAGATTTTCGACATTTTTGAGGATTCCAAGGTGAAATGGAGCTACGTTCAGTCGGACAACGAGAAAGGGGATAAAGGGAAACGGTATTACGAGCTCACATTTGAGAAGAAGCTGAGAGAGAAAGTCATGGGATCTTATTTGAGCCACATTGTTGCAGAATCTGAAGAAATCAAGAGGAATCTGAGAGTGGTGAAGCTTTATAGCCGAGATGTGTGCGGGAGCGACGACGACAATGGATATATTGGTGGGCATTGGAGATGTATCAGTCTCGAGCATCCTTCGACATTTGACACATTGGCGATGGATCCAGGTGCGAAGAAAAAGATAATCGATGATTTGGAGAAATTTCTTAAGAGGAAAGAGTTTTACAAGAGAGTTGGCAAAGCATGGAAACGAGGTTATTTATTGTATGGACCTCCGGGAACTGGGAAATCAAGCTTGATTGCCGCAATGGCTAATTACCTCAAGTTTGATGTGTTTGGTATTGAACTTAGCCGTATTTATTGCAATGGTGAATTGAAGAGGATTCTATTGTCCAACACGAATCGTTCCATTTTGGTTATTGAGGATATCGATTGCAATGCCGAGGTGAGAGATAGGGAAGCTGAGAGGGAAGAAAACGAGAAAGCTAAGGGAAAGGTGAGATCTTTTGATTTAGGAAGTTTGTGTGTTGGATTTGAGAAATCTTATTGATTCTTACTATGATGATGTTTTGAGCAGGTGACTTTATCAGGGATATTGAATTTCATCGATGGGTTATGGTAAAGTTTTGGAGATGAGAGAATCATTGTGTTCACGACTAATCACAAAGAACGACTCGATCTTGCTCTGCTACGTCCTGGAAGAATGGATATGCATATACACATGTCTTATTGTACAGGCTTAGGATTTAGGACATTGGTCTCTAATTACCTCGGTTTAGATGGTTTAAACCATCCTTTTTGTGAGGAAATCGAAAAGTTGATTGATTCTACAGAGGTTACTCCTGCTGAGTTAGCTGAAGCGTTGATGCAAGACGATGATGTTAATGTTGTTCTTTCTGGAGTAATTAGCTTTGTTGAGAAGAGGAAGGTTGAGAGAAGCAAAACCAAAGAAAAGGTTTCCATTTGTAAAGAAGTTGTGATTAAATCAAATGATGATGACGAAAAAACAGAATAATGGGTCAACGAATGGTATGAAGAAAAAAGAAGAAATCTGGTAAACGAAAAGGGAAAAGGACAGGAACAATAAAAGCCAAAACTTGCTAAGGATGTAATGAGGAAAATATCCAATAAGATAAATCTTTGTACTAATAGGTTTTTTTGTTGTTGTTGTGTTAAAAAGATTTGGCTGTGTTGCATTAATGGAGAAATTAAATTTTTATTTTTACACCAAACCAAAAAAGTTAAGCTTGTCTCTAAACATGTTGTGTTTTAAAGAATTTCTCTATTATAATTATCATTAATTTTTTATTATTTAGGAAGTACTATTGAATTATTGTCATTTTCTTTCTGTCTACTATTAAATTATTTTTGTAATATATTACTTGTAATATATATTCGTAATAAACATTAATCTCATTGTTGTACTTTTATTATAGGTAAGATTATTTCATCTACTATATGATTGAACAAACAACAATGTGGCTGTAGTTTAGTGGTAAGAATTCCACGTTGTGGCCGTGGAGACCTGGGCTCGAATCCCAGCAGCCACAGTTACTGCTTTTTTAAACTCTTTTCTGAAAGCCTCTGACCGGAAGAGAGGATGTGTACAAGAGTTGTTGTACTTGACGCACTTCAAGTTAGGTTTTAAGGCCTATTAGGTTTCAGTCCACCGGCTCTCAGTTAAATCTTCCGACAAAAAGCAGATGCTGCCAATCTCCGTAAGACACGTGTCACAGTTCACTGCACCCACGTGGTCAGCCTGTTACTTGATCCATCTAAAGCATTCATTTTTAAAACTTGATAAAACGTTTTTATCCTAATAAAAATTAGAAATTATCCATTTTAAAAAAGGTAATCAGAAATTATATATATATATTAAATTCAGCTATAAAATATAGTTTAAAAATGGGCAAATGTATAAAATAACATCTTTTTAAGTTTTTATTTCAAAAATAGTATCATTAGTTTAAATTTCTAATAATAGCAAAAATTTAAGATTAAAATGCATTAAAATTATATTTTAATAGAAAAAATTAAATCATAAATTGGAATAATGAACCCAAATACAATATTTTAAGTTTATATATAATTTATTTTGAATAAATAACTACTTTCACATAAGTATTTATGTTATTTTTGGGAATTTAATTTTATGATGCTAGATTTTGAAGAAAAACTTTAAAATGTGATATTTTAGAGTATTACTTTTTAAAAAAATTAAAACTGTAATTTTCCGAATTTAATTCTATTTAAATTTTTTTTCCAAATTTCCTCAGAAATATATCTGAGATATACATTTTAGAGATATTTATTCACATATCTTTAGAATTTAGATAGTTTGTAACTGAAGTTTTCAAAGGAGAAACAAAATATCTAGAAAGAATGTCGTTTTCTTAATTAGCAGACTTTCTTTTTGTTTTCACTCAAAAAAGAAAAGAAAAGAAGTAACACAAAAAAAAGCTTCATCATCAACACAACATATTGCTTCAATCTTCTTCCTCTTCTCTAAACATTCCCTGTATGGGTCTCACCACTTCCTAAGTCTTAACTTTCTCTCTCTTATATCTTCTCGATAACTATGAAGAACCCTTCTCAATTCAGATCCAATCATACTCTTCTCTTCTTTCTCTGATCAGTGATCACCATCAAGCACCGACTCGGCTTTCTGTGATTACAATTTGGGTATGTTTGAATCTCCGTTTTTTGTTTGTTCTTTGCATGATTTAGCTTAATTTTGAGTTAATTTCGCTTTTTGAATTTGATTATGAAAGCCTTGGCGAGTTGTAAGATTGATAGCCAAGTAAAAGAAGAAAAAGCTCAAATCTTTCGTAAATCCCTAAAACTTCGAAAAAATACCTATAAACCCTTTTCTGAAAGTTCCTTAATTAGGAGAATTTTGGTTTTTGTTGGGTTGATTTAGCAGAAGAATGGCGATGTTAGTTGAGCCACCAAATGGGATTAAACAACAAGGGAAACATTACTACACTATGTGGCAAACATTGTTCGAAATCGATACTAAGTATGTTCCAATTAAACCCATTGGAAGAGGAGCTTACGGTGTGGTTTGTTCTTCGATCAACAGAGAGACCAACGAGCGAGTTGCCATTAAAAAGATTCATAATGTGTTTGAGAATCGAATTGATGCATTGAGGACGTTGAGAGAACTCAAACTTCTTAGCCATGTGAGACACGATAATGTGATCGCACTTAAAGATATTATGTTGCCTTCGAATAGATCGAGTTTCAAAGATGTCTATCTGGTTTATGAGTTAATGGATACTGATCTTCATCAGATCATCAAATCCTCTCAGTCTCTTTCTGATGATCACTGCAAATACTTCTTGTTTCAGGTAATGTAAACTCTCTTCGGTAAGTATATAATTCGAGTATTATCGGTTAGTGATTGACATAGGCTTTGTTTTCTTCTTTGTTATGTATAGTTGCTTAGAGGATTGAAGTATCTTCACTCTGCAAACATCCTTCACCGTGATTTGAAACCCGGGAATCTCTTAGTTAATGCTAATTGCGATCTCAAGATTTGTGATTTTGGGTTGGCAAGAACAAGCAGAGGAAATGAACAGTTCATGACGGAGTATGTAGTAACGCGTTGGTACCGAGCACCTGAGCTTCTTCTTTGTTGTGATAACTATGGAACTTCCATTGACATATGGTCAGTTGGATGTATATTCGCTGAGATTCTTGGCAGAAAACCGATTTTCCCAGGAACAGAATGCCTTAATCAGCTCAAGCTAATCATCAATGTTGTTGGTAGCCAACAAGAATCTGATATCAGGTTCATAGACAACGCGAAAGCTCGAAGATTTATAAAGTCTCTTCCTTTCTCAAGAGGAACACATCTCTCCAATCTATACCCGCAAGCCAATCCTCTAGCTATAGATTTGTTACAAAGGATGCTCGTGTTTGATCCAACCAAGAGAATATCTGTAACTGATGCACTCTTGCACCCATACATGGCGGGACTGTTTGATCCTGGATCCAATCCGCCTGCACATGTCCCAATCTCTTTGGACATAGACGAAAACATGGAGGAACCAATGATCAGAGAGATGATGTGGAACGAGATGCTTTATTACCACCCTGAAGCTGAAACTGCAACCTCCTAATCATCATCAAGAGTAAGCTTTTTCCAGTTTTTTTGTGTTCTTCCAAAATGCAGCTTTGATGTTATGTTATATAGCGAGTCCACAAACGCAGAAACTAATCGATAAAATCATGGTGCTTTGATCTCACCTGTTTATTAGTTGCAGTGAACAGAGTTTCAACAGCTGATCAATCGAAAAGAATCACGTAGAGACTATTTGTTACTAAGTAAGTTCTTCTTTGTTGTCTTTGAGCTGATGAGTTTGCTTTAGATTTTCAGACCAACTTGCTAACCATTCTAAAGTTATAATTAGATATGTGGCAATTAGCAATTTCAAGATAATATGAAATTCTCTGTTCTTATGCACAAGTAGCCTAGGTGGTTTGGTGGTCTCATTCCACTACGAGTAAAGCACTAATCAAAATCATGAGAAGAACAAAAAATCTTCAATTCTCGACCATTGTTTTTTGAACCCAAATGAAAACATTCAACAACTTTGTATTAGAAAATAAAGACAAGACAAGGAAA
The DNA here is from genome assembly GCA_018901935.1 of Pugionium cornutum. Taxonomy (NCBI): domain Eukaryota; kingdom Viridiplantae; phylum Streptophyta; class Magnoliopsida; order Brassicales; family Brassicaceae; genus Pugionium; species Pugionium cornutum. The sequence continues at coordinate 31,976,052 of CM032160.1, read as the reverse complement.
CTTGTATGTGTCTCTGAAAGTAAAGAGGTTTAGAAGTGTATTTGTATTATAGAGAAAACAAGGAAATTTGAATCGTATTTTGTAGGGATGACCGTAGCAATCTTTATACCAGTTCCTATGTGGAAGTAAACTGATTAATTACAAAAATAAATATATGTGGAAGCTCCCATTGCTTAGGCTACCTATCATTGTACAACGTTGATATAACAAAAATTATCTAATAAATATAAGAAAAATAGTAAATGGGTCAGTGATTAAATCATCTTTATGTCTATTCCAAAAATATAGAATTTAACTATATTTTGCTTCATACAAATTTGTTAAATATTTATATGAAAATATTAGATTATTGTACCGGTGTATTGTGATCTAATAACAAAAAAAATATTAATCTTTTCATAAACTATGATTAAAAGATAAAATACATATGTGGATGTCCCAATGAATAAGCGATTTTTCTTTCCAATCAGTTAATTATGTAGATATATATTACATTACGATAATATTTGTCGTCATATCTCGGTGATAAAATAATTATGTAATAAAATTATAATTTAAAATAAAATAAATTGTAGGTATTGTAGAAATTATTATATATAATTTAAAATTCGTTTTTATATACTGGAATTTGTAATCTTTTATATAAAAGTATGTTTGGATTAATTGAAAATAATTTTTTATTACAGTAACGTATAATTGGTTAATCTTAACGTTTACATAACAAAATTTTTTGGTTGAATTTGTTTTGATTTTATAAAGTATTTTTGAGTTACCATCAATCTTCATAACTGATGTATGATTTTTAACACACATTTAGTTTTTATCGAGTGAATATAAATTGTATTCGTCTTTTAAAAATTGAAAAATAATATATGTGAAATTTTTATTATTTTACTATAATATGGATTATGTAATAATTATTTTTCCAAAAAAAATATGATTAAGTAGATATGAGAAATTATAGATATATACATATATATATATAATAACTAAAATAATTTAATATGATATCATCGGATGATAGTATTTTGTCCGTAATTATTTTTTATGAATTTTCGAAAACTCTAGCTGAAAATTAAAAAAAATTGGAATTTCACATGGAATATATAATAGGAATTAAAAAATTATAGAGACATAATCCAATTTAATAATAATTTTGAACTGAAAACTTATAATAAACTAAAGCCAAATGATAAAATAACCCTCTTTTAAAAAAAATTTCAAATATACCATCATTAATTTAAATTTATAACACAAAAATTATATTAAAATAATTTAAAATTTCTTTTTAATAAAGTAACATAAGAAAATCAATTTTTCTGCCAAAAGCTAATAAAATCATTTGATGAAATCAGTGTAATATTTTTTTTAAAAGTTTATAAAGATGCAGAGAATCAAATGACTTTTAACAGAAACACATGACAAGTAATCTTTTTACAAGATCTTCTTGAACAGAAGTCAATTAAAGCTATTTAGCCTCTTTGAAGGAGGCTTTGCTTAGTGATGAAGTAGAAGTCAATAGTATCTCTTTTGTTTTTGTGGTTTTATATATTCATTCTTCTCATATTTTATTAACAAATAATTAAAACTGACGTCTCTGTTATACTATTAAATCCCTAATTATTGTTTGAAAAATATACAATTATTATTTTAGATATTCAACTTATAAATGACCAAAAATTATGGCTAAGTTTACCACATTTCGTAGCATTAAAATATTTAGAAAACAAATTCTTCACAATACATTCTAAATTTCTAATATGTTAATTGAAATTTTGTTTTAAAAAATATATTACTAAATGTTATTTATAAATATGTTATGCTAACGTTTAACACTATCAAAATATTTTAAAATAAATATTATATAATATATAATTTACTACAATATTTACAAAAATAATATTAAAAAATTATTTAACAGTATAGTATACATAAATCTCTAATATTTTGACATAAAAGATATTTTGACATAAAAAACATAATATAAAAAATATTTGAAATTTTGAAAAATTAGTCAAACAAAATATAAAATAAAAATTTAATTTAATTGAATATCCATCACATCTACTATTTTTTACTTATTTAATAATATTTCCTATCCAATATATAGTCAAATTAAATTAATTTGTATAATCCGACATCATTGTGTATTTTATTTATACAATATTATAAATTTCAAAAAAAAAATTCAATAAGAAATAAATTATATACATATCTAATTTATATTTACGATGTAAGTTTATATATAGTTACTTAAATTGTAATTACTTTAATTAAAATAAAATTAAAATGCTTTTGAAAGGAATAATTAATTTGCCAAAAATGCTGACAAAGTCATTGATAATATAATAAAATTCAATAATAATGAGATATGTGACATCATTGATATGTCCATTACATGTTTAAACTTTTATAAAGAGGTTCAATGAATATAAAAACAATCTTTTTTGAGAATATTCCTCATCAATTACATCATTGGGATATTTATATATTAATAACTGAAATTAAAGTGAGATTAATCTAGACAAAACATAAACATAATAAAGAGAAGGAATGGTCCAATTTAATGTCGACCTATGGGCTCTGTGATTGCATGCAGTGGCTTTGTTTTCTAGTTTATTTACCACTTACTTTCCTCCCAAGAAAATGATCATTAAAATATATCAAATTTTTTAATAAATCATTTAAATAATAATTTATAGTTAACTATACCGATTTAAATATACGATTAGTAAATATTAATATTAAAACTAAAATCCTTAACATCGAAATTAGTTATAACGATGATACGACGTTACTTTTAATTGGTTAAAATAAATAATAAAGTTAACGGTGTTACTTTTGGTATTAATGTTGACTAATCGCATACTTAAATCGGTACATTCGACTATATATCATTATTTAAATAGTTTATTATTAATATTTAAATTATTCAAATACAAAAATTTAATATTTTAATAACTATTTTTTTCTGTTTTCTCCCTCATCTTTTCACTATTCTATTTTCTTCTTCAAAGCTGGAGCCAACCTTAGTGACTCATTTAGCAGCCCTTTTATGTACATTTTTAATATAATTTTGGACAAAATTTTGTCTTAAGAGTATCTTTCATGACTAAGAAGTTATAGAAAAATATCGGAATATCCTTTAAAATCCCGATTAATCAGAGAAAGTATTATAGTTTTGTCCCAAATTTCATTCGATTTTGTGATTATTAGAATTTGCCCTAAACCATAAATAGTCACATAAAATATAAAATTTTATGGTCAATTTTTTAAAATAGCATATTTTTACGTTTTTGTTAGTATCTACTATATATTAAAGGAAAAACACTGCTGCTGAGGTGTCATCACCATATTTATTCTCAAAAATTTTAATAAAAGATTTTTTTAAAAAATTAAAGAAATCTATAAATATTTCAATAAATGTTTAACCATTGCAATAAATATTTCAATATTTGATTTTCTATAAATATTCATATAATGCAATAATTGTTAATAATATCGTATCACAACCATTACTTTAACTCAATATTTAATTTCCTATAAATGTGTATATATTAAAATAAATGTTCAATATTTGATTTTCTATATATGTTTTTATGTTACAATCGTAACTTAAAATTACCATTTTCAACATTATACCATTTCCTATTTTGGGTACGCTTTCATTTAATAGCACAATAAAAATTTCCTATATATATTTGATTTCTTAAAACCTTTTATTTTTAAAGCAGTAGCTTACCATTTTCAAGATTTATGATGATTGTCGTGATGTACTTGCCATTTAAAACTCGGCTTGCCATTTAAAATTCCCAATCGATTGATATTTTTAGCATAATTTAAAAAAAATTCAAAATTAAATTATGGAAAACCCTAGATGCACAACTCACTATATAATGACCATTATTTTTGTTTCATCGTCTAACTCAAACACTTTAACCTTACAAATTAGTATACACATTTTCGTTTTTTTTTTCTTTATAGCTTTAATTACCAATCTTTATTCTGTGAAACCATTCAAAACGTAATAGAAAATCAGAGTGAAGATTTTAAAATTGTGGAAACGATTTCTCAATGGTATTGAGACTATTGAGATGGTTGTCGTGGTATTTAAAATTATTTTATTTTATTTTCTGTATATATTATTTTTATTTTTATTTTATTATTTCTACAACATTTATTTTTTTGTATATATTAATTTTATTTTTATTTTATTATTTCTGCAGAACCAAATTATCCATGTAACTCTCAAAAAGAGTTCATACGAAAATTTGAAAAAAATTTAGGATGAAAACCAATCTAAAATAATTACGAATTTTGAAATATCTCACGTTGGTGGTCGTTTTAGAACGACCAGCCATATTTACAAAATTCAATTTGCTTATACTATTTTTGTAAGATCTACTTATGATTTGCCGAATAATTTGAATAGTCTCAAATTTGTTTCTTTTGATGCTATTCATTAACGCAAATACAATCAAGATTTTTTTATTGGTGAGTTAGCGTATAATAAATAGTAAAATTTTATTTTTTAAATCATAACTAAATTAGAAAATACAAGTTATAATTGAAATTGTTAATGTAGATGTTATTGGACAAATATAAATATTGGAGAAGTTGAAATTTAAATTAATAATATGAAATAAATAAAAAAGATTTCCTTGCACAACACGGGTACTATGTTATTAGTTTAAATTTCTAATAACAACACAAATTTAATATCAAAATAATAGTAAAATTTAAATCATAAATTAGAAAAAATAAAACCAAATATAATGTTTTAAGTTTATTTACAATTTATTTAAATTAAATAAATATTTTTATATAGTTATTTGTGTTATATTTGGAATTTTAGTTTTAAGATGTTAGATTTAAAACTAAAATGCTATTTTAGAGCAGTGTTCAAATTATTTTATTTTAATTACAACGAATTTAGAATGTGGATATGCTGGTAATAATAAAAAACCCACTCGAAGAAAAAAAAAAAGAGAAAAAGCTTATATATAAGAGTATGCCATATTTTGATTGCCCCTTTTAACCTAACTTTTTATTTTATTTTATTTTGTCATTATCTTTAAAAAATACACTATACTATTTTAATACTTAAATACTTGATACGTAAACCAGGACGTCACTCGTAAAAGCAATGCTTAATTTGAAATTGATAATAATAATAACAATTCTTGGCAAAGAAAGATCCTCAATACATGGTGGAGATTTAAACTAAAAGACATTCTAAAACCTAAATTCCATGTTGTTTTTTTCTCTAAAAATACATAAAAATATTTCTTCATTTATAGAAAGCTTTCTTAGATTTCTTTTAAAAGTGTGGTATTTAAAGAAATGATATCTCTGATATATTATTTGAGCAATGTTTTAAGAAAATAACTTTAAATGAGTTATTGGTTGCACCATTTTTATTTTGATTCTATAAGTGTGTAGTTCGACTCCATCATCTTTCGTTTGTATGAGCATACTAAACTTTCGTATGAATATGTTGGGTTATTGGGTCGAATCGTTGTGGCACAGTAACAAAAAAAATAACGTGTTATTAACAGAAATGTCACGCTGACGTGTCATTGTTATTAATTTAGTTAAAGAATATATTTTATTAAACTAACCAAAAAATAATATTAAATTTATAAAATTAATTATTTTTCTTATTTTAATTTATATATAGAGAAAATTATTATTTAAAATTATAGAAATATTTAATTTATATTTATTCATAAACAATATTATATAATTTATGAATATTTTTTCTCACTCAAATCGTGTGTATAAATCTAGTTTTGTGGTATTTTGGGAATAGAGTAATATCCTAAAATAACACTTTTTAAAGTTTTTCTTCTAAATCTAGTATCATAAAATTAAATTCCCAAAAATAGCACAAAGACTTATGTGAAAATACTTATTTATTCTAAATAAATTATACATAAACTTAAAGTAATGTATTTGGGTTCATTATTTCCAATTTAGGGTTTAATTTTTGTCTATTAAAATATAGTTTTAATGCATTTTAATCTTAAATTTGTGCTATTATTAGAAATTTAAACTAATGATGTTATTTTTAAAGGGCAATTGACTAAAATAGCAATATTTCAAGTTTTTGTTCCAAATATAGCACTAGTCATTTAAATTTCCAAAAATAACACAAATTTAATACTAAAATAATTGAAAACTTATTCCTAATGAAAAAAATTTAAACCCTAAATCGGAAAAAATGAATCCAAACATTATGTTTTAATTTTATATATATTTTATTTAAGGTAAATAATTATTTTTACATAATAATTTCTACTATTTTGGGAATTTTAGTTTTATTGTGCTAAATTTGGAAGATAAATTTAAAATGGTATTATTTTAGGGTATTACTCATTTTTAAAACAAAAACTTAGAAAGATGCTATTTTAGATATTTACCGTTTGGAATATTCCTAATTTAATAAGTCGCCTAACCTAATGCGCCATTAATTAGTCGTGATTTGATCTCTGATTAAGAATAAAGACAATTTGTTTATAGAAATAAACATTTTTGATAAGTTCCAGAATGGATGAGCTAAGAATCCATGTGATTATTGTCCCCTGCCTCTGCTTAGAGGTTAAGTTAATCACATTTATATTGCTTTTTAAGATATAATTAAATTTGTTTTAACTTTTAATTCAAACTTTAATGTATATTAAGAACCGCTAATTGTGAACATGGGTTTCGTAATGCACGTGGTTTCGTACGCTTACAGATCTAAATAAAGAAAAGAAATAGACTCCCGTCAAACACGGCGTCGTGCACTGTAGTAGGTGAATTATAAACAATTGACTTCCAACGGTAACTAATTATTTACAAAAGGGTGAAGTCAAATTATTAAAACGTAGTTGTCTCTACGTTTATATCTATGCTATATATACACACTAATATTTTTTATTTTGTTTGAATAACTGATGAGTTATATGTAAAATATATTTTATTTATAAATTATTAGAACCGATAATTTTTTTAATTAAATAACAAATATTTATATTTTAAAATATTAAATTTATAATATATACTAATATGTTGAGATTGATTATTAATTATTTATGAATTTTTATTGTATAATTTAAAAAAAAAATTCAATATAAATAATTATTTTTTTAATTTAATAAAAATATATAAATTTTTAATCAAATATATATGACTAATACATATTATAATGATTTTAATAATTTTAATATTTTATATGTTTATTTGAATATTATTATGATGATAACAATAACATTTTGAAATTATGTTACTATGATTTTTAATTAATATATTAGAAATATTATAAATCGTTTGGTTATGATAATAATTTTTGTAAAAACGATACATTGTTTATTGGTAGATGTAAAAAGATAATTTTTGTCAAAACGATATGAATTTATTGGTAGATGTAAAAAGATATTGAAAAATGCAATTGTAGTTGATTTGCATCCGTATAGTGATTATAATTTAATATTAGTACAATTATATAAAAAAAGTTATAATAATTTTTACGATAGAAAAAGTAATTTGAAATCTTGAATTTTTGATTAGCTAACTCTAAAACAATATAAATACTAATATAACATATAATAAACATCTTATATTTATGTAACTTAATTAAATTAATTTAACAATAATTCATAGCCGTCACCTAATGTACATATACATTAAAAAAACTTCCTAATAGCTATGTAATAAAGATGCAATATTGAAAACATTGACTGTTCCTTTCCTCTTCTTATATGGTCAACTTTTACTCACCGATTTGTCTATTTTACTATATACAACGTCAAACTCACTCCTTTTTTTTCTTTTGACGAAAACACACCGTCACTCCTATCCACTCTTACCATTAATATCTTTTTATACAGTCATTAAACCAAAAAAACCAAAAAAAGACAACATCACCAAAAAGCAAGTACACCCACTTAAAGATATTTTTATTACAACAAATCATTTTAATCGGTGGGATATTATTTAAGAAACTTTTTAACAAATTAATTTTATCTTAACATATTAATAACAAAAATATCATATCAACACTACAGCGAGTTTCAGTTTAAATATATAAAAGTGTTTAAGTTATTAGAATAATTACAATACATGCCACTGATATTAATTTGGTTAGAGAATAAATATAATTTATTCAACTAACAAAAAAATATTATTACATTTGCAAAAACAATAATTTTTATTTCTTTAAAATTTTTAACATTAATTTATAAATAATTTCAAATAAATATAAATATATTTAAGTTAGTACATAATATATTATTTGAAAAATATTTTAAGAAAATAATCTTACTTTGACGTGTTATTAACAGAAATACTATACGAACATGTCATCACTACAGTAAATTTCAAATAAATATATAAATGAGTTTAACTTATTAGAATAATTATAATTATATCATTGTTATTAATTTGATTAGAGAATTAATATATTTTATTAAATTAACAAAAAATACTCTTAAATTCGTAAAAAATATTTTTTTTTTAATTTTTATGTGCAAAAATTAATGTTAAAAATAATTTTAAATAAAATTTAAAATTATATAAATATTTTATTTATATTTACTAATACATTATAATTTATGAATATTTTTCTCATAGATACGTCCATATAAATATAGTTTTGTAACAATGGGCGTAGTAACACTATTCCTCCACCATCCATTATTTCCATTAAAAAATAAAAGAAAGAAATCAAGTGGATGCTTCAGATTTGGTTTCTATATAATCCACAACAATCCTTTCATCAAAAACCTCTTTCCCCTTCACACATCTTCTCTTCCTTATCTTCAAATTCGTCTCCTGTTCTTATATTTATCTCTGTTTCTTCTCCACAACATATTCATTAACCAAACAAAAAGCCTCTTCTGTTTCTCTGTTCTATCATCAGAAACAAAACTCAGTCCGAGAAAAACAACAACATAACTAAAATTTGATGATTGGAAACTGATGACTCCGGTTCTCTGTGAAATCCTGCTCTCTCGGCTCACGGTTAAATCTGCTCTCCGCCGTAGAACCCATCTCGTTCAATCTTTCTCCGTCGTCTTCCTCTACTGGTTTTACAACGTTTCATGAATTGCTTAAAATCTCCAAATCCTTAAGATAAATTACATCATACTATCATTATTTCTCAGATTAATTCTTTATAAAAAACAAACCCAAAAAGTAAAAATCTCTCCTTTCTTATTGTTTTGGTCTTTATAATATTGTTTTTCGCGGCGGAGTAATAATCATGGCGTCGTCTAGCAGCACATACCGAAGCTCGAGCTCTTCCGACGGCAGTAATCCATCGGATTCCGTCGTCACAGTCGACGAGCGAAAGCGTAAGAGAATGCTATCTAATCGTGAATCTGCCCGTAGATCCAGGATGCGTAAACAGAAACACGTCGATGATTTAACAGCTCAGATCAATCAGCTTTCAAGCGACAATCGTCAGATCTTGACAAGCCTCACCGTCACATCTCAGCTTTTCATGAAGATCCAAGCCGAGAATTCCGTTTTAACTGCTCAGATGTCAGAGCTAAGCACCAGACTCCAGTCGTTGAACGAGATCATCGATCTCGTGACGACCACGACGACTGGTGGTGTCGAACAAATCGAAGGCTGTGGATTCGATGATCGTACGGTTGGGATTAATAGCGATGGATATTATGATGATATGATGAGTGGTGTTAATATTTGGGGTGGTTCGGTTTACACTAACCAACCAATCATGGCTAATGATATCAATATGTATTAAACTAAGAATTAATTATAAAATTAGTATTGTTTTTTTTTGTTCTAAGTTTATTAGGTTTTGTGGTTTTGGGTTGGTGTGGAGTTGTAATTATAAGACATCCATCTTGATTGGTTGGAAGGATAAATAAACTCAATAATTAATATTGGGGGAATATATAGACTCTCCTTTGTCATGTATTGGTGTGTGTGTACTTTGGTGTTAATTAATATAAATTATAAAATTTTATATTTGGTATGATTATGTTTATCATCATTTTGTCTTCCCCTTGTATCATTTGTCATTTCTTGGCAAAAAATGTTAAGATAAAATAATAACTTAAAATAACATATTTCTAAATTTTAGTTTCAAACATTACAACATTAAAACTACATTTTAAAAATATCACAAATTTTTTTAAGAAATATTTATTTATTTTAATAAATTATAAATAAAGTAAAAACTTATGTTTGAATTTATTTTTTTTTTCCAATTTTATATTATATTTTTTATTAAAAATATATTTTAAAATATTTTAATATTAAAATTGCTTTTATATTAAAAAATTAAACTAATTCTATTATATATGGGATAAAATTTTAAATACATGATATTTTGGAGAATTATCCCAAAATAAAATTATAATTAGAAACTTTAAACTTATTAGTGATATATTAAAAATGATAATTATACAATTGTTTTTCTTTCATGTCATCAGTTCAGTTCTTAATTTTGTTTTTAATATTTATTTTGCTAACATATATATATATATGCAAAGCATTTATTAAACATGGTATTTGGAAGATTTATATTTGTTACAAATGTGGTAGTCAAAATATTTAATGTCAATTTCTTGTAATTGCTTTTTTTGAAACATTTCTTATAATTGCTTTTGCAATTGTCTTTTCTAAATATCTTGACGAATTTATTGTATACTTACCATTGACCTTCTTTTTTGCTTTTAATTCTATTATAAATACATAAAGTTGGTCATGCTAACTTTATGTTTTGGATACAAAAACCAAAACTTTTATGTTAACTTTTGTAGTATCTCTAATATATTAACTAGAAACATTTTAACAAAGAAGTGAACCTATACACTTATTTAAAATTATTGGTGGTTTCTTCCTAATTCCTAATATATTAATTAAAAAATATTTTAACCAAAAAAATTATTTTTATATGTGATTTACATGTATGTCACGCTAAAATATCACACCATCAAAATATTTTAAGGAAATATTACATAAAACATAATTTATTATAGTATTTACGAAAATAACATTACACAAATATTAAAGATGTACTATATGTAAATTTTTAATATTTTGATATAAAAAGACAATCACATATAAAACAAAATATTAAAAAATTTTAAAAATTTTACTAATTGAATATTTATCAAATACAGTTCTTTACCTACTTAATAATATTGTATATCCAAAATATAAATAATTTAAATTCATTTATATAATCTGATTTCATAGTATAATTCATTTTTATACTTAATATTAAAATTTTTTAAAAAATATTTGAAATAAAAAATTTTTTATATATATCTAATTTATATTTACTAGATAAATAATTAATATATTAATATTTTTCATCGGTGTGGGTCTATATTTGTTTAAAGTTAGAAATAACAACGATCTAATCATTAACGAAGGGCTATTATTTTGGTACATGTGATGGGATAATTATTAGGTATGACTATATATAAATGTGTATTATTATTTCTGGTTAAAGATATATACAAGTGTATTTGTGCGTACACACATGAGTGCATGTGTACAAGTCTTTGATACCTTTCGTCATGTTCTCTAAATATTCATTAACGAAAACAACATTATTCGATTGGGTTTTTAAGCTTCGAATCGTTTAGTATTCAATTGCACCGCCGTCGTGCTATCGTGAGCCATGCCAGAGTAACTAGTAACTACAGTTAGAGTAGCCGAACCTTCCGAGGCGATGCCACTCGAGACATTCCCTCCTCCAGCCGGCTTATAATCTTTCTGTTACTTGAGACTTACGAAAACTCTTTCTCCATTTTTGTAGGTTCATATTAACAAGAAGATCACAACGATAGAGGTATGATAATTTCGTGGATAACGCATAAACTATAGGGCAAATGTCTAAACTAGCACCTTTCTAAGTTTTTGTTCTAAAAATAGTATCATTAGTTTAAATTTCTAATAATAGCACAAATTTAACATTAAAATGCATTAAAACTATATTTTAATAGAAAAAAATTAAACCCTAAATTGAAAATAATGAACCCAAATACAATACTTTAAGTTTATGTATAATTTATTTTGAATAAATAAGTATTTTCACATAAGTATTTGTGTTATTTTTGGAAATTTAATTTTATTATGCTATATTTGGAAGAAAAACTTTAAAAGGTGCTATTTTAGGGTATTACTCTAAACTATATATTAATGGTTTATTAATTAACAAACATTTTAACAAAAAAACTTTTTTTTACGTGTAATTTATAGTTGTGTTAGGCTGACGTGTCATACCGTTAAAATATTTTAAAATAAATATTAAATAATACATAATTTATTAGAATATTTAATAATATATTATATGTAAATCTCTAATATTTTAACATCAAATATAAACACAATATAAAACAAAAAATTAAAAAAATTTTAAAATTAGTCAAAAAAATATAAAACAAAAATTTGGATTAATTGAATATTTATTATATCTACGATTATTTATTTATTTAATAATATTTTTTATTCAAAATATAAATAATTTAAATTTATTTGTATATTTTGATTTTATTATCTATTTTATTTGTATAATTAATATTAAAACTTTTAAAAAATTTAAATAAAAAATAAATTATATACGTATCTAATTTATATTTATTAAATAAATAATTAATTATAATATGTAAATATTTTTACAGACACCGAATTTGGATCTTAATCTAGTATTTCATAATTGGATCACGGATTTTTACAAGAGGTACATTGTCTTCGCTGGTCACTGTTTTGGCAGAAAGAATTTAGCATCACACCATACCATGTAACTAGAAAAAACTATTCTATCCTCAATCTTGTTAATAATTAGGACAAGATCCTAATCTTACAAAAATTCAACTACTAACATATTTATTCAACTTGTGTTCCAACTTCTCTGTACTTAACACAATACCAACCTTGTTAAAAGTTTCAATTCGTTTTAATTTCAATATTAATAAACATATCAAATTTATTACATATCAAAATTTGTGGATATATACTTTTTTTTCATAACCTTTTTCTTTCTCAGTATTAAGAATTATTGAAACGAGTGTAAATCAAAATATTATTACTAGCAAGCATTATTTTTTATTGAATATTCATCATAAGCAACATCAAGCAGAATCTCAGAAAGAATCACATATTGAAATCCAACATAGTCATGAGACTCATCATGACATGTAAACGAAGTCTTTAACATGTTTGATTAGTTTTGACCTTTAGTTGTCTTTTTATTACAACCGGGAAACCAACAACCACCGCTGTTTCCTGAACCCCATACTCCTCCGTCGCCTCCCCAACCCCATCCTCCTCCTCCTCCCCCTCCATATCCAACGCCCCATCCACGGCCAGAGCTATTTCCCACCCCTCCACCACCACCACCACCACCTCCACCTCCACCGCCACCACCTCCATTGTCACCTCCACCTCCATTGTCACCACCACCACCACCTCCACCTCCTCCACCTCCACCTCCTCCAGATCCCATGCTAGGACCTCCTCCTACGCCAATACCAATACCAATACCAATACCAACACTAACATTACCGCCATTATTCCTATCATCTCTTCTCTTCTTTTCATGGTCATTGCATTCTTCATTTCCACCACTACCATTTCCTTTACCTTTCCCATTTCCTCCTCCTCCATTTCTGCCTCCACGACCTCCTTTTCCGCTACCCGGATTTCCTCCTCCTCCATTGCAACCTCCACAGCTTCCTCCTCCATCGCTACAACCTCCACATCCTCTCTCTCTTCCACTGCAGCCTCCACAGCTTCCTCCGTCTACAGCTTCTTGCACTCTTCGTGCTTTCTTTTGAGCAGTACTCACCATATCATTTCCAAACGTTTTCTCTGAATCCAAACCGGAAGCTTGATCATGACCATTAATGAACCTCTTCGCAGGTCCATAGCGGACCCCATGAACGGCGCTTGAGCTCAACAACAACAACACAGCACCAGAAACTAACAAGAACACCACAAAGCTTGACATTCTCAGTGATATCTCCATCTTGATTGTCCACAATTAATGGCCCTCTCTACTGCTCTTCCTTATATAACATCGTAACCCCCGAATTAAGACCAAATCAATTAAACTGAGCAACCACATGAACATGCATTACACATATGAAACCTACCATCTTTTTTATATTTTCTTTATGTGGGAATTAAAGACAACAAAAAGGAGATGAGGCTATAGAAAACTACAGGAACATACGTACAAGGTTCTTGTTCTTGACTTGACTTTTTCATAAGTAGAGTAGTTAAATCCTAATTTCCATAGTAAAGTTTTCGATGTTTATATTATTTTCTGGCATGAAAAGTTATACTAAAACCAACACCTTACATAAATTGCTACACGTAAATGTTATCGAATAATGCGTAATTGCATCGTTTAGGGATAAGCGATTAAAAATTTACTGCTTCATATTGTCGTTGGTAGTGTGGTCACCAAAAGGGTATGATTTAAAAAAAGGCTAATTTCTTCTCGTCATAAAATGATTTGATATTACAGTTTCTCCAACTAAAAGATAAATGAAATTAGGCTTAGATACTTGATGGATTTTAGGATGTGCATTCAAATATTCGATTTGGTTTCGGTCAGTTATTTTCGGTTTCATTTTTTTCGGTCGGTAAGATTAAAAACTATCGGTTATTTTTATATTTCGGTTCGGTTTCGATTCGTTTATACCTTGGTTTCCGTCGGTTCGGTTATTTTAATATTTTGGTTCGGTTTTGATTCAGTTATAACTCGGTTTTGGTCAGTTCGGTTATTAAAATTTTAAAACCAAAAATAACCGAAATAACAAAAAATAACCAAAAATAACCAAAAAATAATCAAAATATCCAAAATATTTTTGAATATTATTTTGGTTTTTGATTCGGTTTCGGTTATTAACCAATAACCATCTTTTCTAAAATAATATTCGTTTGATTATTTTTTTATAATCGAATACCAACTAAAATATGTTTTTGATTCGGTTTCGGTTCGGTTTATTCAATTCGGATTATTTGTCTATCTCTAATAGATTTCATGCAATATTCTAATGGGTTTCGGGTCGTTTAGGCTTTAACATAGTAAAGAAACATCTTTGTGGGTATGTGTGTGTGATAGTCTCTTATTGACCGTTGATAGTAAGAGTTTAGGTTACGAGAAGTTAATATTTTAGTTGTTGAAAAGGGAGAAGATAGATATCAAAGAACTTATCTCTCTTCCTCAAAATGTAACTGAAAATAAATAAATAAATCATAAGAAGAATCGTCATGCTGAGTGAGGAGAAAGAGAGAAGAAGAAAGGATATGATTTGTTTCGTGTCTCTTGATTTCGGACATTCATCAGTGTTGAGCTGGTCTTTGAATCTGAACTACGATTCAACATTGGTTTTTAGTTAGAGAGTGTTACGAAAAACAGGGTAAGAGTTATCGAGTTCGAGTCTTTCCAGGATTTGCTGTGTTTTCCATAGGTAAGATGAGTGACCTTCCACCATATCAGTTACATCCACCTGCAATTAATGTCGAGGGTTCTTAATTAGATAGTTTAATTATGAAGATGATGATTAGTTTGATGTCTTACATCCTCAATCCCCGGGATACAAACCGGTTGGATTC
Organism: Pugionium cornutum; assembly: GCA_018901935.1. Lineage (NCBI taxonomy): Eukaryota > Viridiplantae > Streptophyta > Magnoliopsida > Brassicales > Brassicaceae > Pugionium > Pugionium cornutum. Next base: position 31,960,461 of record CM032160.1, on the reverse strand, counting down.
CAGCTAATCCTTGCGACAAGAGACTGCGAAAAAGACAGAAGGTGATGAGTTTGGAGTCAGGAATCAAACAGTAAATCAACATACCTTGCACGGAAAGCAACACCGAGAGTCCAATCATTTGTGGCGTAAACATTAATGAATCTTCCAGCAACCATCTGGTAAACCATAAAAACAACAATCGTGATTATGAAACCTCACACTAAAAGACGAATTTGTTTCCAAGACTGAACATCTATTGTTTTTAAATGTAAAGAAACTCATCAAGAAGATCTATTACCTTTCTTACATCTCGCCAGTTTTCGTTCTTTATTGAAATTGGTGCTCCAAGAAGAACAACCCTTTCCACGATTTCAGCTGCCATGAATGTTTTAAGACAAGACTTAGTTCCAAAGATAACATTCTTTCTAAAGAAGGGAGACTATGAGAGGGACAAATACCGTTTTTCTCAGTCTCTGTCAGAGCCTGGAGGCACTTAAAGACGACACGTGCACCGAGCGAAAACCCAACAAGAGTCACAGGTCTGAATTCCCTCACAAGTTTTCACAAAAAAAGAAGAGAAAAAGGATATTCAAAACGGTGACGCAAGATTCGAATTGTATAAGAATCCATTAGTTGTTTATATGAACTTTATACCTATTTCCTTGCAACCCTTTTCGAAGCGCTTCAGCAAGAAGTTTTCCTGCTTTGTCTGACCTGAAACATGATAATATTAGATATAAACGTACAGCAGTAATGGTTGCAGCACATTTGGCTCTTCTTTTTACCTGTCAATGGCGATACTCCATTTACTATCTATGAAGTCAGCAGCTACCAAGAGTGTTGCCGGCCATGCCATTGCTGCTAAAAGTGAGTTTAGTACTGTGTGCATTGCACCTTGTCTCATCAACTCCATAGCAACTCCTGCAATAATTTCATGTCGATGCCACTATTTATTCTCAGGAGAATAACAAAAATACAGGGTTACATGACTACGCATAAGGGATGAAACTATATATATATTTTACTTGAAGTAAGCCAATCCTGAATTGCAGTGCTCACTGCAATAATATTCCTGGATTCCCATTGCACCGTGTACCTAAGAAAATAATTATAGCAAGCACATGAAATCTTACAAATTAGTAGAATCTCTCATACAAGAATACTACGTGAGAACAATTCATGTTTATACCTTTCCAAGTTGCTGGTCAACCCTTCCCAGGGCTTTACAAAGTCTTCTTCTTTTAAAACAAAGCCAGCAACTAAGATCTCCACTGCTAATCGCTATTACATCAATAAAGAAAAAAGACTGTCATTCTCAAATTCTGATAAACGAGAGCAAAGAGATTTAAACACAAAGCACAGAAAATGTTCATTAGTTCCAACGCAAAAGGATCATTGTAGTGCTATAGCAGCAGAACGGAAATCAAAACTCACTCCTTGATTATGATTTTCTCCAATAGCTTTGAACTCAAACTCTTCAATGTCACCAGTTCTTCTTGCCATCTTAGTCCCAGTGAGGCCAGCTCCAGCAGCTGATCATGAACACATTTAGAAACACAGCATAAGATAAATTGGTCATTCCTTAACAAAGAAGTAAACATGATCATCACTTTTATCCACTTTCATTTTTTAAGGAGCCAACACTGTGGTCTATTGACTCTATTCTTTCTTTACCTCCAAAAGATGCTGCAACAGCAACAGAACCAGTAACAGTTCCGGCAGCACTAGCAGCTGCAGCAAACCCACTGGCTCCAATAACCGGAACTAGTGTTCCCAAAGTTGGTGCCAATGCACCAAAGCCTGCAGCAATTGCTGGAGCAGCCAATCCTGTTTCGTCAAATATGTAGATCAGAACAAGTTTGAGAGTTAGCATTTTTCAAATCCAAACTCTTAATTTCCATAACGTGGGAAGGGAGATATTAACATTTGAAGACACCATACCACCAGTGAGGGCCATCAAAGTACCCCCTGTCAAAGCAGCTGCTCCAACTATGCCTCCACGCTTCCATTTAGCCCACTCACTATTTGGTGACAGAGACTCTTCCTTATTTTCACTTGACTTTTGCAATGCCATGGCAGAGCATGCAGACATTGTCTCAACTGCTTCCTAAAAAATACGGAAATAGATTTTACATTCAAATGCCAAAAAGGGGAAGCCATGATTGAAATTTAGAAGTTCTAACAAGTTCTCTGGCATGCCAAAGTCATTGTATCCTAAGTCTCCAGCAAGATAGCTACTATGGAACTATGAGGTTGGTATTCTGTGTGGTAGCAAAAAATCTACAAAATTTGGCTTAATATGAAAGAGTGAAGCCAAAAAACCATTTTAATCCACTGAATGTCAAACCAAGTCGCAAGTAACCGCAGAGCAACATGGTGACGTGCGTCATAGCCTTTCCTACTCCGTGTACATTTCTCGTTCTCCTCATGTTTATCTGCCAAGCAAGCAGAAAGTAGCTCGTAAAGAACATTTATCTTCCTCTCATGACTAAGCAATGCTACTTCCTCAGTAGGTTTCTTATCTTCAACAATCTCAGGATTGTGGACTCCATTTTTAACTACATGCTCCTCATGACTCTCGGTTTTCTTATCCGCATCACCAGATTGTACCTCAGGAACAGAGTACTTTTCACGGCATTCATTTTCGTATTCCAAATGTTTCTCCTTCTTCGCTTCAACAGATATAGAGCCTTGCTGAATATTTTGAACCATAGCTTCAGCAGCTTTAGCTAAGGCGGTTTCTTTCTCCTCCATTTCACTAGAATCATCACTTTTACTGGCATCTTCTGAGAGTAACTTGATGAACTACAGTAAACCAAAAAGAATAGCCATTGGAGAAGAGCTCTTCAACACATGAATTTCCAAGATAAAGAGGGAAATTGATTCATACCGCACCGATGTGATGCTTGGTCGGAGAAGAAGCAGCTATTTCCTCGAGGCCAAGCCAAGCTGATGAATCAATTTGAAGACATCTGAAAGCAAATTACAGAGACAGCTCAAAGTATATACTACATTACTACACATAGACGCATATGATATGACAACATGACAATGATTTCGTCCTGATCATACAAAAAGAATATAGAATCAAAAAAACGGTGTCCGGAGATCACCTGAAAACGGGTCGGAGCAATCCAGAAACCTCGTGGACCCATAGATCAGTGTCGTCGGATATAGGATCACCGCCACTGCTGCTACTGATTTGCTCTCCGATCTGGAGACTCTTAGAATCTCCTCCGTATCCGCCGTGATCGGTGGCCGGGATCCCGAGTGGCTTTGTCTGCCTGATCTGCGCTTGGTTGAGCGCGATCGCAAACAATGCGCTTCCCGCGTATCTCTGCGATGGTGTCAAATTCGACGTAGCTTCCACCATTAAATCAGGAAAGGAACAAGAAATCTCGAAATCGAAACCAACAAAAAGTTTCCAAATCTGTAAACGATCAGTCGAAGAGAGAGAATTCGTCCCATTTCAAATCTACCTTGATTGAGAATAAAAAAAGGAAGCCGCGTTTTGTGAATCAAAGAAATTAGAGCTTACACTTGGCACCAAAAGAAACAATTCAAAAAGAAAAAAGATGTGAAACACTATCATATACATAGAATAGGTGATAATTCGTACAAATGTTTTTTTGATTACATCAATCAACAACAATTTCTTCCATTTTTATGCTTAACTAAGTACAAACAATGTAAAAATACAAAGGTTGGATCTGTGCAAATCTTAGCACAGAAGAACGTACAAAACCTAAGCAATGGATGCAACCAAAAATATCACGAAGAAACATTTGATCATATCTTCTTCATATGCACCACTCATTTTTATTTTGCTGATGATGATGATTCGCCACTTATTTGTGTTCTGTAATAATCCTGCAGAAACAAAATGAGAAAATAGGGCAGAGTACACCATCGATCAGATATTGGATGATCTATGGTAACTTGTGTCCTTGTTATGCTTCTCTTTATCTAAATGGATCCCACGGCATTGTGAGTTCGTGAATGCATTTGCAGATTGTTTGTGGAGCTCATTGAGTCACCTTTGCTTACATCAAGTGTTGGGCTATATCCTTCAGCAGGGCTGAAGCTATCGTTAATGGAATGACAGATAAATTCTCTAGGACCACGGAATGTTGAAGTAGGAGAAGGAAGCTGTTTTTGGGACTCCATGGCTTCCACTTCCGCCAAAAGATCTGAGACTGACTCATCGCATTCGTCAGGTCCAGCTACAATGGGTTGCCAATCCGTGGTAGTAGATGCAAAATTGAATTTGAAAGTCGGACTAAAGAGATCTAAAAAGTCGATTTCTTGATTGTCTGTGAAAGACACCACACCTGAGTTAGAATCCCACACGTTTGAAACACTACTTGTAGTAGCAGCATTCCAATTCTGTCCGCTAGCTGTGACTTGTTTCTCACCCGCGCGGCCAAGGCCAAAATCGTTTTGATTGCAAGTGTTGTTTACTGCATTTCCATCTACATCTGTTTGATCAGAATTCCATCTTTGATGCTGTGGCTGGACGTCATTTGAGTTTCCGGGAAATGTAGCCAGCGAAAGCGAACAGCTTATTGGGCTTTGCCCAACCAAAGGACTTTCAACCTTGGATTTATTCTGGAGAGAGACAGAACCCAGGGTCTCCCTTTCATTAGAAAGAGTAAAATCCAATGGCATGGTGTGGCTAAAATTGTTTCCGCTTTTGTTGCTCTCATCCGAGCTCCTCGTGATGACACTGTTACTGCTAGAAATGACACTCTGGTCAGTAGATACAGAGTTAGGGCTAAAGTCAAGTACTCTAATCTCTAGTTTAGCAACAGCAGCTACACTCCTGCTTTGATCGTTAGCTATATTAGCTGTCACTTCTTGCTTGGGGATAGAATGATTATGGAGCAACTCTGTTTTATGGAACTGCCCATTCAATGCGTCGGTCAAAAGTATGGAGTTGTTTTTCTGTTCACTCAACCTCCATATCCTTAGCTCAGGCGGAAAGTGCCCACTTGAATTCCACTGTCGCAGGTTCAGTAAGGAAAACGGTCCATGAACCTTCCCATCTGGATCTCCATATAACCATATCATATCCGCATCCAAGCCATCAATTGGCTTATTGGACAGAGTGGTACATGTTTCATTTTTGACAACATCATGGATTCTGCTACCGGAACTAGAAGGCCCAAACTGAATGTTATGCAAGTTCAATTGCTGTGACTTTCCTTCTTGATGCTGTTCAGATGTATTCAACCTATCGCAGCTTCTGCTCGCATCGACTTGGAAGGACATAGTTTTAGTAAAACCTCCGGCTGAGGTATCTATAACGGGAGACTTCTCTTGATTAAGAAAGTGAGAATCAAGAAGCTTTAACATTTCCAAGTGATCCACTCGCTCCTTTCCAAACAATTTCATAAGCCTGTGGTCGCACATTATTTCTGAATTCTGATCAGAGTTCTGTAGATTATTTCGTCTCACATGCTCTAGGACGAGAGTTTGTACGTCATAGTTGGATACAACGGAAATGTCACCATTTTTCATATACCTCACAAAGTCCAAGAGCTCTTCTGTAGCCCATGCAGCAGCACTAGTCAATGGTGGAAGTTTGTCACCCAAAGAAGAACCCAATTTACTTACCGAAACAGCTTCCATTTTCCTTACTTTGACTTGCTTTCATAACCCCAGGAAAATAGCCATGATCCTCTTCAAGAAGCCGACTAGTAGTTCTTCTCTTAGAAGCAGTCGAAGAAGAAGATTTCCATGGATTCTTTGCTTTGGAAAGATCATCCAACGATAAAGATAGCTTTTCTTTCAGAGAAACCCAATAAATCTTAAAAAGATACTCCCAGCTGCCTTGATCGTCAAAATCAACCTGAACCTGGAAAGAAAATGTACATGTTAAACAATAGTGACACAGCAAGAGAAGGCTTCTCTGAAATGCTCATAGATTCTCGTACCTTTTCTTTGTTAGCTTCAGCTGCATTCTCGATAAGCATTATAGTCTTCATACAGATTCCACAGAATCCCTTGTTTTCCCGTACAGCTACATACTCTGAGCTTCTAACGCATCTCTTACAAACAGAATACGGACAAGTATAGCACATGTAGAAAGAATCTTTTTGACAAGCAGTACAGATGTGCCAACCTGAAAAACCATCATGGTCGTCATTAGAGACCAATATGCTCATATAGAAGAACAGCAAACTTTTCAAACTTGGTAATTAATGTACACTTACCACAATTCCATTTTGCTCTTGATCGGAAGAATGCTTCAGAACGCTTGACACAAGCTGGGTGATACGCCTTTGGACATCCTCTGACACATTTAAGGAAAAAAAACCCACAACTAATTCAGAACAAGAAAGTTTCCATCTCTGGAAACATGAATCTACTAAAGTGAAATTTTACTCACCTACGATCGCAGAGGACAAGACTACCTCCGTCAAAGCACACAAAACAAACATCCTCGTCTTCTCTCCTCTTCCTCGACTGCGACATGGCAGAAATCGGCGACGAAGAAGAAGCTTTAGCCAGTGTTCTCGGCGGACGTCCGCGTCTAGCCGAGCGTCCGATGGTTTTTTTCAAACAATCAGACTCTTTTTCTAGCTTCACCTCCACACCTATAGAACCACAAAATTCGAATCCACCGAAACCAGGAGCGTCAATAGGCGGAGATGAATCATCCTCCAAATTCTCATCGCTAACGCATCGATCGACTCTCATGAGATCGATTTCCGTCATCTATTCCGTCAAAAGCCAAAGTCACTATTTCCAGCTCAACACAAACAAAGCAAGAATCAAGACAGAAGAATCCCACAAAAATCGGAAGATCCGAGGTCGAAAAAGATCGAAAAGAGTAGCAAAACAAGGAAAAGTAAAGGCAAAAACCCTAATCCTAGGGTAAGAAATTTGGGAATTGGAAATCGTCGGAGGAGGAGATGGTGGCGTGTAGCGAGAGAAGTCACAGTGGGCACATGGAAAAATGGACTTACTCGGAACAAAGGAAGAGAGAGAAAGCTTAAGATGTGACAAGGCAATGTTTGGTTGTCTGTCTCCTTTTTTGACTTTCTTAAGAGAGAGAGAGTGAGAGAGAACGTGTTTTTGTGTAAACGCTTTTTCTTTAAAAACATCTTTTTTTTTAAAACGCCGCTCATATGGCTGGTTCCACGTGGGCAAAGTTGAAGGTAGTGGGAGCCACACTTGTCTTTTCCTAAATATAAAATTATTACTAAAAATTTAGTGCTTAGGCTTCGTGTCATAAGATAACACGGAAAGCTAAAAGGACTTATTTTTATTGGATTTCTTTTGTTAAATAAAAAATGTGGACCAAAGCGAAAATGAAATTGAACTGCTTTTTTTTTTTTATGTCGTGGTCGTAGTTTCCTCCCGTGGGTCGTCTTTCTCATATATGTGGCAAAAATAATACGAATCGAATAAATCAAATTAAAATCGAACCAAAATTGAATTGAAATTAAACTAAAAAAATAGATTTTGTTTGATATTTGGTTATAAACAAATAATCGAATATATATTATTTTAAAAAACCATATTTATTGGTTACTAAGCAAAGCTAATCCGAAAACCAAAATAATATATAAAAAAACTAAATTATTTTCGGTTATCCAAAAATATTTTAGTTATTTTTGGTTATTTTTCGATTATTTTTGGTTATTTTTTTATTATTTTAGTTATTTCGATTATTTTTAATTATTTTGGTTATTTTCGGTTATCTAAATTATTTTTGGTTTTTAAATTTAATAATCGAATTGACCGAAACCAAGGTATAATCGAACTAAAACTGAATCAAAATATAAAAATAACCGAATGGATTTTTAATCTTACCAACCAAAAAAATCGAAAGCAAAAATAACCGATTAAAACCGAAGTATAATCGAACTGAAACCGAACCAAAATATAAAAATAACTGAATGAATTTTTAATCTTACTAACCAAAAAAATCAAAACAAAAAATAACCGATCGAAACCAAATCGAATATCCGAATGTCCATCCCTCCTTTTTCTATCTAACCATTCATCTTGTCTTTAGTTTTTTTCTATAAAAAAATCAAATATTGTGTTAAAACAAAAATGGACAAACTATTTTATAAAGCTTTTATTAAAAGTTACAATGATTTATATCAGGATAAGGTTTTATAACAAAGATCAACTGATATTTTAAGAGGTTTGTCTCTTTTTTTTGAATAATTGTAAGTGTAATTTAAATAACAAAAATCTTTCTCCACTAGAACAAAACGACACCTCCAAACACATGAGTGTTATAGAAGATAATAGGGTTTTTGATGGTTGATAGTTTTTAAAAAAAAGACCGATTTAGTTGAAAACGGGAAGTTGACCAAAGGAAAACGGTCCAAGTGAGTAATCAAAATTATTAAATAACTAGAAATTGATTTTGTTATGTAATTATAATATTTTGTGAATTTAGTCAAATTATTTGTAGTTTACAAATTGTAGTGAATGTTAAATTATTATATATAATTTTTGTAAGATAAATACAAATGTGAAATTTTACAATTTTAAATATAATATTATAGTTAAATTTTTTTGAGCTAAAAAAATTATTCAAGTATATTAATAAAGATTTGAATTTTAAATGATGGATTAATACTCATGAATATAATTTGTAAAATATGAATGTAAATTAAATTTTTATAATTTGTTAACTTGCTAGATGTATTAATATAATTAATTAATTTATTTTCAGATAAAAATTATTCAATTAGATTCTTAGTGAAACTAAAATATTAATTATTGAGTAAAAATCTATTAGATGCAAAAATAAAATAAAGTCAAAATATGATAATTTACAATATATTGCAATTATTAAAATAAATGAATCGACAATGATGTCTAGGAAATTATAAAAGTTGGTAAAGTTCATTGGTGCACAATTAGAAAAAATTACCAATATTTTTTATTTTCGTTGTTTTTCGCAAATCATTGTATGTTCCAAAAAAATAATGATAAAAATATCAAACTCTAAAATATTAACTGTTAATATAAAAATGATTTAAACAATAGAGTTTAATAAACATATTTTTATCAGATAATATATAATCAACAATAAAAAAATTATATAAAAATGTATAATTACCTAGCTTAGTATATCGAATTCGTGATAGTGTACATCCTTTAATCAGACTTTTTGAGATTAATCGATTAATCATAAGTCGATGTGACATAAACTACACCACACTAGAATGTCTGTTAAATGTAGTTATCAATATAAATAGAACTAGATTTATATCCACGCCATTCGTGGTAAAAAATATTTGTAAATTATTTTATTAGTAAATATAAATTAAATTTTAATATAATTTTAAATTTTATTTAAAATTATTTTTAACATTAATTTTTGTATATATAAATTTTAAAAAAATTATTTTAATGAATTTAATAGTATTTTTTGTTAGTTTAATAAAATATATTAATACTATAACCAAATTAATAACAATGTCATATATTGTAATTATTCGAATAATTTAAGCATATTTAAATATTTATTTAAAATTTAATGTAATGATGAAACGTAACCATGATATTTCTATTAATAAATTATTTCAAATAATATATTAGAGATTAGGTAATAAATTAAATCTATTTATATTTATTTGAAATTATTTATAAATTAATATATTAAAAATTAAAAAAATTATTGTTTTGTAAATGTAATACTATTTTTTGGTTAGTTGAATAAAATATATTGATTGTCTAAATAAATTAATATCAGTGACATTTATTGTAATTATTTTAATAATTTAAACTTTTTTATATATTTAATTATAAACTCGTTATAGTATTGATAAGTTATCATAATATTTTTGTTACTAACGTGTGGTAAAATTAATTTGTTAAAAAGTTTATCATATAATATAGTAAGGATTATACACCCTTTTGTAACGTGAACAAAAAAAATAGCTCTGACTTCGAACGCTTTTCTGCTTATAGCTTAAATAATTGCACAGAAACAGAAATGATCTCAAATGTATTAACTGTGTGACTGCTTTAGGTTGAAAGAATATTCATTTAAGCTTCAATCATAACGCAATGGTAAAGACTAAAGTGTATATACTGTTTCTGTCTGAACCGAACCGAATGCGACTCTACATAGAACTCCTACCAGATCCACGACATTCGGACAACCACAAGTCGACGTGTTCTACAATTTGGTGTCTGATTTTGTTTACAGCATCTGGTGAGGTGCAATTATTTGATTTACCTGAAAACAAACATTCGTTGATTTCAAGACAAGACCTTCTTTTGACTTTTGAGACAAAAAAAAGAAGAAGAAGACAGGTGCATATACCTTCAATGATCATTGGAGATTGAGGGCATCCTCGTAGATCAGTTCCATGGCCACAGTTATGGCAGTTCATGGTGTACGAAGGCACTAACATTAACACATTTCATTCGTCAACAAAATTGAGACAGAACTTAAAACCCAAGTCGATATCGAAATGGATAAGATACTTTACATTCAGGAGATGAGGCCTGTTTGGAAGCATGACGCCATGGATCTTGTGATCCATTTGTGAAAATGATTTTGGTTGCTGTAGATTTCCCAAATTTTATCACAATGTGCCAAGGAATAATATAAGCTTTGAGAAAGCTTTAATGGCACATACCTGCGATTCTATCACCTCCATAGTATAAGTTTGTTGCATCAACTTCAGGGTATATACCTTTCCCAAAAAGACTATTGCACAAATCTAAATGATACCTATCGAAGTAGGCAAGAGAGAGATAGTGAATAATACAACTGACTTTTTCAAAAGGGAATATAAAATAGTGATTCAAGAATGTTACTCTGTATTGATTTGCTGAGATCGAACGCTATCATTTGCAGGTGCCACCTGGAAATAAGCTACTTCTGTGCAAACTTGGAACCACCATAGCCGATATGTACTGTCTGCAGTAACTACAGTGTTTCTCAGATGTTTCCTGCTATATGGTTTAACACGTAGACCCCAAACTCCCATGCAATCCTCTCTAACATATTTAGAATATGTTTCCTGCATTACCAACCCAATACAAAGTGTACAGTTATTACAAAACGTTTTATTTCCAAAGCGATTGGGAAGAGGGAGAAAAACAATGCGAGCTTACCACTAAATCACTACCGTTCTTCTTTGCTTCAACAAGTGGGACACATAGTTTATCTGGATTTCCATATTGGAACTGCAATATTTTGAACAGTAGGTATCACTGATTCACTGGTCAAGCAAGACTTGAAAGAAGATGGAATTGAAAGCAATGTAAATGGATCATCCTTACCGCCATAACTGCTGCATCTGCTGTTAAGTATAAGAAATCAGCATCAACATCAAGCTGCAGATTGTGAAACTTATTAGATTGAAATGGGAGTTGTTCTACTTCCGTTATTATCAGTTCAAAACAGAGCTGGAGAAAATTATCAAAGGAGAGAAAGAAAGAGAGAGACTTCAGTGGCATTGAAGAGGGCTTTCAACGCCTTTCTGTTTACTTTAAGCCCTAATTCCAGGAGTTTATTGGTCTCTTGTAGTGCAGCTTTACATTCTGGACCAGCTGATTCACCTATCTGCTCACATTGAACAAAAGCTCGAACCAATCAGCAGCTAATCCTATTTGAAGATGCAGCATCACATTCTATTATCTAACTTCAAATCTTGCAAACTACATTGTTTATTTCCATTCATACTGATCAATAACAATAGAAAAAGAAAGTATGCTACTGATACCTGCTGATCAAATTCAGTGAATTCATAGACTGCACGAACGACTGCAGAACTAGCAAGACTTCCACACGTTAAATGTGGGAACTTAAGCCGGAACCAAGCACTTAAAGCTCCGGGATAAGAAACTCCGAAGAAGAACCACGGATTTTCATTACCACCAATACTCCTGTTCAACTTAACATTCAAAGATTCCTGCATCCATAAATCTTAACAAAACATAAATAAAGATTCTCGAGAATCCTATGAAATGAAAGCAAATACTTGCCTGGTAATATTGACGGAAAGCTGCCAAATCGAAAAGGGCTTGTTTGGATGAAAGATATTTCAGATTCTCTGTAGCTAATGAGTTAAACGGAGAGCTTTTCCCATAATACCTATGTTCTAATGAAACCACACCAGCTTCAAACTTCTTTGCTAAGACCTAAATACATGTTTATGAAATCATCGATATCTTTAGTTTTCTTTTTAACAGGAGTTCAGGTTAATAAAAATCTTACACTTATATAATCTTTAGCTATGCCACTGCAAGGACCTTCACCACATATTATAAGAAAGACAGGACCATCTGGAGCTCGAAAGTTGTCCAAATATTCATAGTATCGCTGTCTGAATTTTCGATGATCCTGAGGAAAAGAAAAAGAAGAAGCAAATGTCAATTTCATGAATTCGGAAAAGATAAAATTACGACATCAATGGTGTGTTGTTTCCTTTAACACAATCAACGCAACAAAAATTCAAAGAATGGAAAAGAGAAGTTTACATAAGGAGAGAAATGATCTACGGTTTGATTAAACCAGAGCTCATCGGTAGTCAAGTAATAGTCGCTCTCGGAAACACCATGAGAGACACTACCAGAATGCAATAAGGCATGAGATAAGGTCGAATATAACAGAATCGCAGTGACGGTGGTGATCGGAATAAAGCCGAGCTCCGAATACATTTTCCGGCGTGGTAATCCGATTGCCGATTATCTGGTTTTTTTTGTTTTGTTTTTTGATTCATGCAAACTGTGTCAAAAAAACCGGAAAGAGAGGAAAACCACTTTTTAAAAGAAGGGATGAAATCAACGGTTAGAAAAACAATTTTGAATAACGGTAACGATCGAATCTAATTAAGGAAAGTGAGATCCGTTGTCTTAGTGGAAATGTGTGTTTAATAGTATTTATAAATAAGTTATAGATACTAAAAGATTTCTAAACGATAAAAGCAAAATAAAAATGCAAATATATATGAAAAATCATATACTTGACCTCTAGTTATAATAAGTTTGATTCTACTTCACTATAAAAGTATTTTCCATTTTATTTTCTATAGCGTTTATGAAAGAATAGAAATAAGTTTATTTTTCAACAAAAAAGGATACATCCCTTGATCAATTGTTCCAAAAAAATAAACAAGATATGATGGAATAGTTAAATCAAATGACATTGATAGAAGTTAGATCAACCTCTACACGACTATGTTACCACTAAACACTACAAAACTCCGCTGAAAGAATGGTTAAATGTAAGTATGATGCTATTAATAGAAATGGAAATGATCATTTCAGGTTTAAGATAAATTATAATGACTTTTTTTAGGCATCCATAAATTCCAAAGAATATTAACACATATTGAAGCAGAATTTATTGTATTCATTTGGGTTTTACAAAGAACATGGTTTTTGAAATACCGTTTTTCGAATGCGATAATTTATCTTTAAACAATCTCTTAAATCACAACAAAATTAATTTACAATCATAACACTACATTCAGATAATTCAACAATTGATTCTCAAATTCAACATATCAAGTTTATTCATTGTACATATCGTGTAATCAAATTGATGATGCTTTGGCGTCTTCATCCACAACGTCCAAGGTTGATTGAAATTTATTTTCTATTTGTCCAATATTTTTACGATCGTTTGTAATAATGATATTTATAACTAATAAAAAAATTTTTGATGGCAAAACAAAATAAAAAAAGAAAGCAAAATAGAGAGAGTAAGTTAGGTTAGTTGTGGTATATGATGATTAATTATTTTATGGTTGTCTAATTTTACTTGGAAAGAGTCACCCACAATTTCATCTTCCAGCCAATGAAAATTTTGTTTTCGTAAAATATATAATTGTGTGTATAAATGAATGTTTCATTTTTTATTTTTGTTTTTTTTCAGATTTGTTGCTTCTAATTGTTTCTACTATTGTTATATATTTTCTTTTAATGAATGATGTAATTTTATATTGAGTAATACCTTAAAATAGTACTATCTTAAGTTTATCTTCCAAATTTAGCACAATAAAACTAAAATTCCCAAAATAGCATAAATTATTATGTAAAAGTAATTATTTACCTTAAATAAAATATATATAAAATTAAAACATAATGTTTGGGTTCACTTTTTCTAATTTAGAGTTTAAATTTTTTTCATTAGGAATAAGTTTTTAATTATTTTATTATTAAATTTGTGCTATTTTGGAAATTTAAATGACTAATGTTATATTTAAAACAAAAACTTGAAATAATGCTATTTTAGTGAATTGCCTTTTTATATTCCAACAAAAAGAAAAGAAATATCTCATGAAATTTAAATTGAGATTAGAAGTCAATGCATATACGCGTCTACACTCATCAATTACACATTGACTTTTCCACTTTCCACATCTTTTACCTTTTCCTCACAATTTCCAAGTGATTCTGTTTTAGTTATCAATTTTTTTTATAATGATTATAATTTACATTACTATTTAATGAATAAATATATTTTCCAGAAATCAGAATAACTTATTACTTAATACTCTCTCTCTTCTTAATCGAAAGATGTTTTAGTTTTCATTTTTGTTTTATAAAGATAGATTTTTTTAAGTTTTTAATATATTTTTTATTAGTTAATAATGATATAAAGTTCAAGAAAAATAATTAAGCTTATTGAATTACTATTGGTTTAGAATTATAAAAAATTATTATCCACAAAAAACTATGTATATATATTAAAGTTTTAATTTGTTTTTTAATATGTGTGAAAACTGTAAAACATATATTATTTAGGAACAGAGGAGTAGTTAACTAGATTTAGATTCAAATTCTTCATAAAAAAATATTTATACATTATAATTAATTACTTATTTAGTAAATATAAATTAGAGAGATACATAATTTATCTCTTATTTAATAAATTTTTTAAAATTTTTAAATATTAATTATAAAATAAAATATAAAATATAAATGTGATAAATTATAAAATTAACTAAATTTTTTATATTTAATATATCTCTATCTTGGATAACCAATATTTTAAATAGATAATAAATTATAAATATGATAATATTCAATAAATTAATTTTTTGTTTTATTTTATTTGACTAATTTTTAAAATACATAATATTTTTTATTATATTGTGTTTGTATTTTATGTCAAAAAAACTTTTTTATGTAAAAATATTAGGGATTTACATATAGTATACTGTTAAATATTTGATTAATGATAGTTTTCGTAAATAGTCTAATAAATTATGTTTTAACTAATATTTCTTTTAAGATACGTCAACGATTTAAATTTGTAAATCACATCAAAATAATTTTTTTTTGTTAAAATATCTTTTAATTAATACATTAGAAATGTTCAGTCCTATGATATAAATATACTGTGTGAGAACATTTTAGATAATGATAACAAAAATCCATAAATATGGTTTATATGACTTGAAGATAGTACATATATATAATGCTTGTTGTTGGAGATGATTTATATATGACTTATCGATGACATGTTAGAAATTTTTCATCACTTTCTCACATATTATTGCCCACTCTCTTATCAGATATCATGATTAACCATCGATCATCTCTTTCTCTTCACGATTTCATTTTCGTTTATTGATTTTACTAATCATTTATAATCACACCACCATTTGGTGAAATATGTCAACCGTGTGCGTTTGTTTAATTTGATTACTACTATCTTAACAACAACAACAATCACTTGATTGTTAGAATGATCAAGAAGATAATATCGAATATAGTTAAATTTATTAATGACAAAGAGAATATTGAAACCTGTAACCAAGTGAATATTCGGTTATAGGTATTATTAAGAGCAATTATATAAAATAGCATTCTTTCAAAATTTTTATTCTAAATATAGTATTAATCATTTAAATTTTTAAAAATATCACAAATTTAATATTAAAATAATTAAAAATTATTTCATAATAAAGAAATTTAAACTCTAGATTGAAAAAATTAAATCCAAACATTATATTTAATTTTATATATAGTATATTTAACGTAAATAATTATTTTTATATAATATTTTATGCTATTTTAATAATTTTATTTTTAATGTGATAAATTTGGAAAATAAACTTAAAAGATTACTATTTTAGCCTATTACTCTATTATTAATACTTTATTTACAAGACTTAGCGAAAATATTTTAAAAAAATACCAAATGAAAACGATTTATATTCTAATGTAAATTTACTAAATAAATAATAAACAATTTTAAACCATAAATTAAAAAATGAACACAAACATTATATTTTAATTTTATATATAGTTTATTTAAGGTAAATAATTATTTTTGCATAATAATTTATGCTATTCTAAAAATTTTATTTTTAATATGATAAATTTGGAAGATAAACTTAAAAAATGCTATTTTACGGTATTACTCTAACTTTATTTACAAGACTTAGCGAAAATATTTTTAAAAAATACCAAATAAAAACGATTTATATTCTAATGTAAATTTACTAAAATAAATAAGAAGATTTTTTTTTTATATATTTTGAACAGTAGCATGAGTTTCAACTTTCAACTAAAAACTTCATCCGGTTATCAAAGAAAAATAGCAATCGACAAAAAATCCAAAAATTTTAATTCCATAACAAATCTTATTAACATTTCACATTAAGCTAATAAATATAAATTGTGTCAAAAAAACTCATTTCAAGAACTGGGAGGATCTTATACTGAAAATCTAGATTTAAAAATATTTAAGAAGTGGCTAAAAGTAAGCTGAAAATGTGAAAATATATCTAATAATAAGAAAGCTTGTATCTCACAACTATAAATATAAATATAGTAATATATATAATTGTATTCTTTACAACGCATTATGTTAGTGGAGGACAAAAAGAGAAGAGTAAAACTCAAGGTTAATTGTTGTATGATTATAAAAACCTATATTGTCAAAAAGCGATTTAATATTCACATGTGAGATATACAATATTATTTTCTCATAGGCCAAATATATTTTTCATTTTTTTTCAAAAAGATCACTACATTTCCGAGGTTTTTTTTGCACGTAAGAGTTAATTAAGACCATATACTAAGGAAAGAAATTTCATTTGTAAACAAATATGTACAGTGGGAGAAGTAACTAGGTTAATGGTTGCACTATCTCTACGTGCATTCTAAATGTGTGGAGTTTGATTCCACATACCCTTATATGAGAGTATTAAATCTTCGTATAAAGATGTACTATTGGGTTATCCTGTTGTGGCTCAGTGACAAAAAAAATCGGTACTATATATGTAACATGTTTGACTAATTAATAAAAAGTGCATTTGGTGAAAAAAAGTTGAGAATGAATAAATAAAAATAAGTTGGGAGGAATAAGTTGGTTAATAGTTACAGCATTCATACATTCATTCTAAAAGTGTGGAATTCAATTTCACCTTCTTTCGTACGAAAATATTAAATTTTTGTATGCATTTGTTAAAAATTTCATAAGAATGTGTTAAAATTTTATATAAAAATGTTAAACTTTCGTATGAAAATGTTAAATTTTTGTATGAAGTGTTAAACTTTCGTATGAAGATTTTAAATTTTCTTATGAAGATTTTAAACTTTCGTACGAATATGTTAAACTTTCGTATGAAATGTTAAACTTTCATATAAAGTGTTAAACCTTCATAAACCTTCGTATGAAAGTGTTAAACCTTCATAAACCTTTGTATGAAAGTGTTAAATCTTTGTAAATTTTCGTATAAAAATATTAAATTTGCATATAAAAATGTTGAATTTTGAGTGGGTTTTTGTAACTTAGATGACAAAAAGGAAAGTTCAATTAAAAACAATTAAAAAGTAAGAGGAGAGTAACTTGAATGAGTGAGGACATGGAGAAGGCCATGCGCAAATGGAACGGTCCACACACTCTCCTCTCCTTTAAATTCACCAAATAGGATCATCTTTCTCCTTAATTCATCATCTTCTTCTTTTGTTCTTCCCCAATTCTCTCTTCTTTTTCCCATATTAAGTTGTGTTAATTCACCAATATTGATCTTCCGAGGGTTTCCTTTTGTTTTCATCACTCACTTGATCGAATTCGAATATTATACTTTCATATTTATTCTGCACAAGATTTCTAATTAAGGTAACCCTAATTTATCAAGATTTTCAAGAATATGTTCATTTATGTATACATATAGTTTTGGTTTTTTCTGTTTGTTAATATATTGGTGTGTGTGGTTATTTATAACTCGTAAACATTCTAAACTTTTGTTTTGATCATTTATAGCTTTCCATGCATAGATGTTAACGATAAAGATGTTTTGATCAGAAGATCGAACTATAAACATATCATTAAAAAACGTTTAACGATAACAGTATTTTCATTTTGTCGTGTAAAATTCAGTCTCCAAACCAGAAAATGATATATTTTGAAAACTTATGACATAAATATTTTCGGAACAAAATGACAAATAAAATGTATAAATATACAGGTGTTTTTTAGGAATCTATATATAGGGTTGGATCATCTTCTTGATTTTGTGTGTGGAATTTTTTTTTTTTGTATTCTCTCTTTTTCCAATATATTGATTTTTACATATTTTTTTCTTTTATAATTACTGATTTTTAGGTTATTTATGTATTTTTATAATAATTATGTCAAGTGACAATATTGAATATTTAAATTATTATTATTTTATAATTATGAAAAAGTGTAGAAGATGATCAAACTGTAGAAAATCATTTTTAAGGAGGAAGTATAACGCTAGGGTTATCGTTTAATATACTGATAAACTAAATTTTATGGTCAATTCTCAAAAATACACACAAAAGTTTTTGCTTTAAAAAATACCATCAACATTTTTATATTTTCAAAAATACCATCAAAAATTCTTTTCTAAAAATACCACAAAATTAAAATTAATTTTTAAACCCTAAAACTACGCATTAAATTCCTAAATATTAAACCCTAAATCCAAACCCATATATTTAAATTATAAACCCTTAAAACTTTAGATTAAAATTTTTAATGATATTTTTGAAAAATAGCATTTTTGGTATGTTTTCAACCAAAAAAACTTTTTATGATATTTTAAAGTATTTCACTTTTAATTGTATTTCAACAAAAAAACAAGAGTTTTGAGTAAACGCCGTTTTGATGATCATTGCCTCCATTTACTTACACTGTACAACAGGACAGCATCATTATTAAACTTCTCCATGTCCGTTTGTTATGATCTCATCTCCTTGATTTCTTAACTTTAGAACCTAAACTACATACATGTATATATGTATGTATAGTTCTTGATCATGTAATATACCACATGATTCACATTATTTTTAATATTAATTTTATATATTTAAATTAAGAAAATAAAAATAAATATTTTTACGAATTTAATATTATTTTTTGGTTAGTTTAATAAAATATATTGATTATCTAACCAAATTAATAACAATAACATATATTATAATTATTCTAGTAAATTAAACTTATTTCTATATTTATTTGAAATTTATTATGGTGATGATAAGTCACCATGATATTTCTGTTAATAACACGTTATGGTAAAGTTATTTTATTAAAATATTTATCAAATAATATATTTGGAATAATATATTAGGAATATCTCTTGTATAAATGTACTGATATTCTTCTTTCATATTTATTTAAAAAAAATTAAAATGTTACTTCTATTTCTATCATTTGTCTAATATATACAAATTCCACACTATCCCATATATCTTCATTCATTTAGGACCATCAATTAAAGTACATACATCGTAATGAAAAGCATATTAATTTGAGTACATGTGTATTTTATAGTCATGCTGATTGTGGTGTTTGATTTTGTTGGTGTAGAAACAATGGAGTCTTGTTGTGTCCCTCCAGGATTTAGGTTCCATCCGACAGATGAAGAACTTGTCGGGTATTATCTAAGGAAGAAAGTCGCGTCGCAAAAGATTGATCTTGATGTCATTAGAGATATTGATCTCTATAAAATCGAACCATGGGATCTACAAGGTAACTACTATAGAAGATGCTTAGATTGTTTCAATTATGATTGATCACATATCATATTGTTATTATCGTGTTAAGATTATACAAGTATTTACGATCTTGAATATATATTACAGAGAGATGCCAAATAGGATATGAGGAACAAAATGAATGGTACTTTTTCAGTCACAAGGATAAAAAGTATCCAACGGGGACAAGGACTAATAGAGCAACAATGGCTGGATTTTGGAAAGCTACTGGAAGAGATAAAGCTGTTTATGATAAAACAAAACTAATTGGAATGAGGAAAACACTTGTGTTCTACAAAGGTCGTGCTCCTAATGGCAAGAAATCTGATTGGATCATACATGAATACCGACATGAGTCAGATGAGAATGCAGTGCCCCAGGTAATAATATAGCCGGCCCTGAATTTAATTAGGCCGTAAAACGAAAAAAAAAAAAAGACTGTTCACAGAATATTGGCTAAGTTTGAACTAATGAATCTGATGAAAAAAATAATTTTTATTTATTATTATGATAATAATATTTTCAAAAATAATGAGTATCGATTTTTTGTATTTCTACCGAGTGCCATAAGCACGGGCTTATCCTGCCAGGAATTGTATTTTGCATAAAGCATTTTCGATTTCATGGATTGGCCTCATTCATCAGAATTGATCATGATAAACTTCCATGGGGTGATATTTGTGTTTCTACTTTGATGGGGACAAAACACTTTTGTTTTAATTAGGGCTTCTTGTCTATTAAGACACATGCTAACTTTTAGGTGAAAGTCTTAACACTTTGATGACATGTAGAATGATACACATTCAATAAGAGAAAACAAAATAAAGTTATGTGTGTTCGTTGTAAATTTCCATTATCCTAAAGTCAATAAAGTTCAAAAGTGAAACTCTAATAGAATGCATGCATGAGTATATATGTACCATGAGAATGCATGCATCCTTGTGGTCACACATTTTTCAAGGATGTTGTCTTTATGTGTGTCTTAATTTAACTAAAATTCCTTTTGTCCCTAGCTCTTTTTTTTTTGCATTGGCCTTATGGATTATATGATTTAGACATGTACTTCCGATATTCGATTTGGTTTCGATCGGTTATTTTTGGTTTCAAATTTTTTCGCTTTCGGTTTTTTCGGTTGGTAAGATTAAAGATCCATTCGATTATTTTTATATTTCGGTTTGATTTCGGTTCGGTTATACCTCGGTTTCGGTTGGTTTGGTTATTAAATTGAAAACCCAAAAATAACCGAATAACAAAAAAACTGAAAATAACCGAAAATAACCGAAATAACCGAAAATAACCAAAAATAAATAAAAATAACTGAAATATCCAAAATATCCGAAATATTTTTGGATAACAAAAATAACAAAAAATAATTCGGTTTTTTCGTATATTATTTCGATTTCGGTTCGGTTTCGGTTACTAAATAACCTTGGTTTTCCAAAATAATATATATTCGGTTATTTTTTATACCCGAATACCAATTAAAATCATTTTTTCGGTTCAGTTTTGGTTCGGTTTATTCGGTTTGGATTATTTGCCCACGCCTAATATGATTCTTTACCAATTGTTTGAATCATCGAAAACTAGCCAAAGTTTCTACGTAGTTGTCATGTCTGTCTTATATGAGTATTGTGTTTATGTATACTAGGAAGAAGGGTGGGTGGTTTGTAGAGCATTCAAGAAAAGAGCAACAGGGCAAGGCAAGAACATGGAAACTTGGAGCTCAAGTTACTTCTACGATGAAGTCCCATCATCTAATGGTATTAACTCGGTTATGGACCCCTTTGAGTACATATCTAATCAGCAAGATAACATTTTTGGAAAAGGTTTGATGTGTAAGCAAGAACTAGAAGGAATAGTTGACGGTTTAAACTACATGCAATCAAATCAATATATTCAACTCCCACAACTTCAAAGCCCTTCTTCTCTCCCACTGATGAAAAGGCCATTAAGCTCATCAATGGACAACCATAATAGTTACAAAACCCCATTAGAGAAGGAAGAAAGCTTCGAGTCATTAACAAGCCTGGAGAATAAGAGAACGAAGAAGAAGAAGATGCAAGTAATGATGACAGGAGATTGGAGAGAACTAGACAAGTTTGTTGCTTCTCAACTTATGAGCCATGAAGATCATGCAACTTCAGGTTTGATTGGTCATCATTTAGATAATGAAGATATGGAGATGGATTCGTCAATGTTGTTGAACGAAAGAGAAGAAGAGGACAGGTTCGTAAGTGAGTTCTTGAATTCAAACTCAGATTATGATATTTGCGTATTTAATAAATGAAACTACATATATATGTTACGTTCCCTTATACTTTATGTATATAAATATCAACAGTAAATAAAATACTGTGCAGTTTCATGGATGAGTGAACATCTTTAATATTTTAATTAAAAAATATTTTAACAAATAAGTTTTACTTTCCCGTCATAATATTTATTAAAGTAAATATTACATAAGATATACTTTAATATAATATTTACGAAAATTATATTATACAAATATTTAGCATTATATTATACGTAAATTTTTAATATTTTGACATAAAAAGCAAAAACAATATAAAATAAAAAATTAAAAATTAAAAATTAAAAAAAGATCAAATAAATAAAAAATAAAATTTTGGAATAATTGAATATTTTACATCTAAAATTTATTACATATTTAATAATATTGTATATCTAAAATATAAATAATTTAAATTGATTTGTATAATTTGATGTCATTGTATATTTAATTCGTATTATTAATATTAAAATATCCAAAAATATATTTTTTAAATAAGATATCAATTATATACGTATCTAATTTATATTTATTAAATAAATAATTAATTATAATATATAAATATTTTTTCGACGCACTTATATGGTCTATCCAATCTGTTTTTTCGTTAGGCTATACGAAAATAGAATTTGAAGGAGATAACATTACTCTTAATGCTCTGATCAATAGAGACATCCCTAATTTAAAATTACAGCTGTATATCGATATCATTCGACGTTGGCTACTATATTTTCAGAAGATCAAATTTTAGTACACCAACCGTGAGACTAACCAAGCGGTAGATCAATTAGCGAAAAAATCTATCTCTTCTTATTTTCCTTGGAATATTTATCATGTTTGTCCTTTTTTTTTGCAATATTTTGTATGTCTTGACCAACAATTTTATGACTAATAAAGTAAAATAATTGTCGAAAAAAAAAATCTAGTATGGATTTATAATAAGTCACCTAGGTTAGAGTTATGGTTAACTAAATAATGACGGTATGAATTATGAAGAAGAATAAGATAGATGTGATTAAAGAGGTAATTAATTAAGAAATAATAGTTAGTGATGAAGATAATAAATAAAAAATTGAGAAAGGGTAAAGTGGGGGCAGGAGTTTGTCGAGCGTGCAGGCAGAACGGGGTCCGTTTGGGCATGCTTTGTCGTCCACAACAGTTACGAGACTTTGGGTCGAAGAGTCTTCTTTTATATATTTTTTTTAAAGTTTATTTTATTTCACATGAATCATCATTTTATTTATTTATTCACTTGGTTAAATGCTACTTCTACAGTAGATGAATTTAACGTCTAGCAACAAAAAATCAAAAATTATTCGGATTCTAGTTTTGGCCTTATTTATTGTCGTATGAACATAATAGTTCATAGTTATTTACAATTTTAATATAATTTTATGTGTAAATTTACATAAAATACATAAAAACGATTATTATATTTCTGAAATTTTTTTAAAAAAATGTAAAAAGTAAAAATTAAATTAAACGATCAGTTAAACGGTTAAACATTCATCTACATAGATAAAAATCAGATTTTTGATTTATTCTTTGATTTGGTTAAAATTGCTAAAAATATTCTGTAGTTATATTCATCTGTCAGCCGCAACTTCCTACGGCTGCAAATGCGGTAGATTATTATTCATTTAACTGTTGCAATTATTTACGGATAATCGCATCGGTCAGACGTTTCGTCTTACGTTTTAATTTTTTTAAACGATGGTTAAAACAGTTGTGCGATCAAAAATCTGTGATCAATCGAAACTGTAACCACCGGCAACATACAAACGAATAACATATTCCGTAACCGCAGTGTTAACGACAGCTGCAACCGCAACTACCAGTGACAATAAAACGAACAAAACTAATATGTACTGTCTAGATAACTAATTTTTAAAACACAAGATATATCCATGAGAATAGGTTTTTGAACAGTAAATAGTATTCACGATTCACTATTGCCTCATGGTGCTGCTGAATTAATAAGGGCAACTGTGGTTTAATATCACTCTCTGCTAGTTAGGAATGGGCTACTGGACTGTATATTTAGTTGACTCTTTCCTCCTAAAACATAAACAAACATTTGGCACTACCAATCATAGTTTCTCTAAAAACAAACAATAGCAAACTAAATGATTCAATGATAGTACTTAAAAAAAATCTTATAGTAAACTTTACAATGCAATTAATTATTCAAATTCTAATCATTAGTGCAGACCAACAAAAGGAAAAGACATTTGTTGATGGATACCACTATGTCCACACAGTTGTGTTTGATTAACGACAAGCAAAGGAACAACATTAATACAAACTGAAAGGATATGGCAGAAAAGTGTTGTGGTAAGACATGAGACAAAGATGATAGATAATAAAGTCACTGTCGCAACAGGAATGTGTTATGAAGCTATAAGAAGATAGTGAGATAGTGTCTCTGGTTTTATCATATGATGATTGTATCAAATCCTGAGACAGATGCAGAATCAAAACCACAATAACAATAACCTTAATCAAGCATAATCTTATTCTTCATCTTTTATCTTCCTTCTTTGGTTTAGGAAGATAAGGAAAAGAGCTGTCGCATTTTGATACATAAAGGTAGCTTTGAAGGAGATCAGGTCAAGCTGTTCTCTTTATGATATGGACTCCACTGTCTGTATCGACAATGTCGCTTATATCTCCCACCTTTAGAGCGTAAGTTGCTTCCTCAAATGGTTTCTGCATTTGACCTCGACCAAAGGGCCCTGAACACAGTCGTACAATCAACATGAACACTTTCATCAAAAGATTTATGGGTATCAATGATAGATTGAATTCAACACGGAAGAAACTTTAGTCATGTGATGATCTAAGTGGATAATAGTACGATTTCTGAGCAGCAATTATAGATTGATCAAGAAAGAAACTTTAGATAGTTGATCATCTACGTAGAGCACCAATTATAGATTCATCAAACTTCAGATTGTAAATACCAGTTGATGATCCAAGCACACATTAGATTTATGAGCATTAATGATAGTTTCATCAAGGAAGAAACTTCAGATTCTAAACATCAGTGATAATCTAAGTAGACGTTAGTAAGGTTTATGAGAACCAATTAGGGTTGGCGAGGATCGAAGTAGAGACATTAATAAGACTTATGAGCATCAACTATATATATTCATAAAGGAAGAAACTTTTAGATTCTAAACATCCAATGATCTAGCAGACATTAGTAAGATTTAAAGATTCACCAAGGAAGAAACGTGAGATTCTAAACTCAATTTACAGAGTTGGATCCAATGGAATTTAATTTCATCACAGAATTGAACTGATTATCTTCTTCCTTCATCAACTAATGTTCTATATTCAATGATAACATAGGACGATAAAATCATGAACTAGAGATTTGGGATGAGAACAAACCGAGATCTCCACCACGTTTAGCAGAGCTACAATCGGAAACACGAGTTGCCACATCCTCGAAGTTAGCCTTGCCGGAGATGATGTCTTCACGGATAGATTTGAGCTGCTCAACGGCTGCTTCTCTGGTAGTAGTCATAATGATTTTCCCTTCTGGATCCTTCCACGACGCCTTCCTTCGAGATCCTTGATGCTTAATCAGAATGTGCGACGCCTTAACCTGATCCCTCGACGCCATCTTGCTCTTCTTCCGGTGCTTGTTGTGTTGATCGTCTTTCTTCTCCTTGGATTTCTCCGACGTTCGATCTATCGAAGAGACCGAATCTTTCTTCCGTTTCCGATCTGAATCTATCTTCGAAGATATGAGATTTGAGAAATCTGTCTAAATGAGAAGTTAAAGTTCGTGCGGCTCTCTTCCTTTACCCTAATAATTGCTGACGTTTGCACTATGAGACTCGTTTTTATATGAGAGCACAAAATATTATCTATATTTAATAAACTAAAAATAACATTGTTTTTCATGTTGTATCAATTCATATTTTTAAGTTATGACACATGTTAATTTATATTCTAAGTGAATTAGATTATTGAAACTAGTTTTTAGAATTAAAAAAAAGTTTTAATAACCATTTAATGTGTATACATTAATGAAATTTATATAATTATAATAATTTATAAAATTTATATAATTACAATAATTTATAAAATTTATATAATTACAATAATTTATGAAATTTATTATTTAGTTTACGGAAAAATATAGTTTATGTGGCTAAAAAAATTTAAAAATACAAATAAAATAATTATAATATATTTTATATAATTAGAATAATTTATAAAATTTAAGTAGTTATAGAGAAATAACATAATTTATTTAATTAAAAAAACTCAAAAATACAAATAAAAATAAGCGTATTTGTATAAATTCGCGTAGTTAATGGAAATGAACTCATAACTTTATTTCGATATAATTTTATAAAGTTTTTCAAATATTGTGATAGTTGGAAAATGTGATACACACATAATCTCAATAGAAAGTGGTTCAATAATGTAAAGAAACTAGAGTTAATAATTCTAGTTGTATCAATTTATTTATATTTATTAAGAAATTCAAATGTAATTATTTTATTTTTATTCAAAATTTAATAGGTGGAAGTTTGGTATCCATAACAACATTTGTTCAAATCAAAAACGTTTGGATGAATTTCTAAAAAAAAATGTATGTTATAAGAGACATATTTCAATATTTTAAAGCAATAATATGTTTTAGATAATGCTTTGGGAAGATGAACAAGGTGAGTTGTTATAATAATTTCTCTTCATTCAAGTTGGATAATTGAACATTTCTTGATTTGAATATATATAGGTATAAGGATGAATTCTACATTATTGTAGAGTTTGAATCTTTTATAATCATATCTTTTACTATTTGGGTGAAACGTATGAATAATGATATTGTAACGAATTTTTCTAGTTACATTAGTAAACAACTATAGAAATCCTTTTAGTGGTTTATGTGAAGCATAGTGATCAATTTTGTTATCTATTGTTGATATATACAAAGTTAATGTTGTAGCTGATTTGAAGTAAATTCTCAATATATATGACGTTTCAAGTTAAAGATTTTGGTTCTATTTTCTTATGATTGAGACACTTTTGTACCTCACGATTACTAGATTAGATATCACTTATGTTCACAAATTTTTTCAGTTTTTGGCCAAACCTCATAGTCTCTAGCTTCAAGCAACTCATCATCATATAGTCAAAAACTTAAAAATGACCTTGGCCAAGGCTTATTTTACCTTACTATAGAACTTTGGCTGTATGCATTTTTGGATGTGGATTGGACATCATTCTCTGAACCTAGACGCTTGGCCACAGTTTCTGCATACTTTTGAATCACTATTTTGCGACTTCACATCCATTATAATGAGTCCGGTCCAAGCATGGGTCGACCCAAAGATTCGACCTCGAAGTTTAACGGTACGGATGATTTATGTAGATTTTGAAATGCTAACGGAAATCTCGCAAAACGTCCAATCTCTTCAGATTTTGAAGATGCAGTTGGGTATCTCGAGATAACATTTATAGATAACATTTATGTTAGTATTTATAACCCGAATATCAGGAGATTTAGTTAATCTGAAATATATAAAAGAATAGTAATTAGAGAAAGAAAATTAAAAAGCTTTTTTGTAGTCACTTGTTCTTTGCCGAGTTCCTCTGTTTTTAACTCTCTTTTTTTGTAATCGTTACTATTATCAATCCATTCAGAAACATTCAAATTATTTGATATGTGCTTAATCACGATATATTCTTAATCACAAACAAAATGTTTCTGAATATAGAAGTTTGAGATACATTACATGTGAATTTTTTGGTCATATAACCTTCTCCATGATCTCTATATCACACAAACATGTAGAATCAATATACTTTTTTGATAATATTGTTCTCATTCACATTTTTTAATAAAAGCACAAAACATAGAGAGTTGATGTATTTGTCATTTGCTCACTAGCTAGAGCAATGCCACCTTCCACTTTTAGAGTTATTCACGGTTTTCTTTCTTCAAGCTTTCGACTTTATGGAAAGATATTATGTCATATGTAATTGTATTTTACGATTTTATTTGTAATAAATTAGATTAGTATGGAGGAGCAAGTGGTATAGTAGTTGTACCACCTCTACGTCCATCCCAGAGGTGTGGAATTCGACCCAACCGTCCCTCGTAAGAAAGTGTTAAATCTTCGTATGAAAATACTGGATTATTGAGTCGGTCCGTTGTGATCCAGTGACAAAAAAAATTAGATTAGTATAATTAAATAGCCTCCTATATATGTACAGCCTCTTCAATTCATGTGGAAACATCTTTCCTTTCATCTCGTTTCCTCAAACTATGTCAATAGAACATTAAATAAATGACTGAATATAGTAAAAGGTATATATATAGCTTTATGAGTTATGACTCAAGTATGCTATATTGTAACTTTTTGGCTAGTAAAAGGTAAAACTCTAATGTAATTATTAAAACATAGGATTTAAAGAGATATTTCTATCATTTTTTTACAAACCACAACCACGATAGTCATATTAAATAAATATAGAACACAAATACACTGTTGGCGCATTTATATATTATGAACTAACGAATACGCTATATTTTTAATATATTAATAGAGAAATATTTTAATAAATAAATTTTATTTTCATGTGTAATTTATAATTTACCCCATCAAAATATTTTAAATAAAATATTACATAAAATATTATTTACTAGAGTATTTATAAAATAGAATTACATAAATATTTAATACTATACTATATATAGATCTTTAATATTTTGACGTATAATACATTTTGACGTAAAAAACAAAATATAATTTAAAATATTAGGGATTTTAAAAAAATTAGTCAAACAAAATATATAACAAAATTTTGGTTTAATTGTATATTTATATCATCTACAATTCTTTATCTATTTAATAATATTGTTTATCCACGATAAAAACACTTTAAATTTATTTATATATTATCTATTTTATTTGTATAATCAATATTAAAAGTTCTAAAACATTATTTTAAATAACAGATAAATTATATATGTATTTAACTAATATTTTCTAAAATAAAAATTAATTATAATACGTAAATATTTTTCTCCTGTGGATCTAAATTTAATACTATATATTAATTTTTAAATGATAATAACGATTAATTTAAAGAAATTAAATAGTTATCCCTCTCAAGATCACCTGGTCAACTTTTCACGTTGACTTGAGAGAAAAAGCTAACAACATACACTCCAACTATTACAAATGTATTGGAAAAAAAAATACAAATTTTGTAATTAAAATGGAAAAAAAAAAACACACATCAGGCTTATGCCTAACACGTAGTTCTTAACCTTTTCTCAGTCGTAATCAGAACTTCATTCTAATTAGTTGATTTCTTTCATCTAAAATATTAATCATCTCAAAGAAATAGCGATTTTTGTTTTCGATCGAATATTATCTGAACATAGAGACAAGAGACCTGAAGAAGACTTCATCACAAGGTAAGGTGAGACCCATATCATGGTCGAACCCAAACTCTTCCTCAGCTAATCGGAATAACGTTTGAAACTCGGAATGTTTGAGCCACGAGATGGGAACGATGTACCGACTGCGGTTCGGTCCAACGTAAACTGGAAAATGTCCTTTTGGTACATCTTGAGGAAGACCATCATCTTCTTCACTATAGTAGCAACCATTGACGTTCTTCTTCTTCTTCTTCCCTAAACTCGAGCATTTCTTTATGCTTTGCTTGATAGATGCTCCTTGAGATGACTTCATTATTTTTATTTTAAAACTTTTCTTTCTCTGAAACTTTTGTGTTTTGGTAGAAGAAAGTGTTAATGGAAGTTAGAGGTACATAGGGAGAGGTATTTATATGGACAAGGCTAATAAAATTATTAGAGTAATATATAGTGTATATACTATGATTTTATAACTTTGTTACCATAACTATATAAATATATTTAATCTTTAATATATTTTTGAAAAACATTTTAAAAAATAACCTCATCCTAACATAATATTAACAGAAATGTTATACTGACGTGTCATCACTAAAATAATTTTCAAATAAATATATAAATGACTTTAAGTTACTAAAATAATTACAATATATGTTATTGTTATTAATTTCGTTAAAAAATCAATATATCTTATTTAACTAACCAAAAAATACTATTAAATTTGTAAAAAATAATTATTTTTATTTATTTAATTTACGTATACCAAAATTAATATTAAAAATAATTTTAAATAAAAGTTAAAATTATATAATATTTCATTTATATATATTAATAAACAATATTATATAATCTGTGAATATTTTTCTCACATAGGACATAGATATAAATCTATTTAGGTTTTCATGACATTTACTAGTTTTGTTAATTTACTTAATGTATGTTGGAACAGCTAAATAATTATCTTACACACTTTATAATAACAATATACCAACAATAATTCAAATATTTTTAACTAATATTTTTTTAATTTCACAATTAATTATTAAAAACACATAGAAAATCTATTTTTGTGTAAATGTAAAAATACCTTAAATATCAATCTATTAAGAGTTTAAAAAAATAATAAAAACCCGATTTTCAATATGGAATCGTAGTAAACCGTTCAAATTTATCCTGTAAATCAAAATCTTTGAATCTGAAATGTGAACATAACCCTATTGTTTGAGATCATATAAAGCCAAATATTCAAATTTGGAAACCAAGATTATTTGTTCTTGTGAAAGCAAAATCATGTGGGATGTAGGAGACAGGAGGCAAATAAACAGAGAGGACAGAACCAACAAGGACGAGAGAGAGGCTATTAAAATTGTGAAAGAATGTATAGAAATTTAAAATTTGGTGGGGACTATAACATTGCCCTACAATGTCTTTTTATTTTTTGCCTTTACATACTTAGACACAATTTTACAAACAAATATTCATTTTCTTGCTCTTACCACTAATAATTTATATGGATCATGGCCTGTTAAATAGGTATGTATATATGTACTATAAAATAGTTTTGTAGTACGTAGTGCGGAAATACATATATAAAGACACGTCATAAAAATTAAGATATCGCAAAACTAATTTGCCTTTGTTTTTCTACGTACACACATGTATTCTGCATAGCATAGATCAATAATCTGAATCGAATAAAGCGAATCAAAAATAGATTTTGGTTGGTATTCAATTTTAAAAAATAACCGAACAAATATTATTTTAGAAAACCATAGTTATTAATTATTAACTAAAATCAAACTAAAAACCAAAATAATATTCAAAAAAACTGAATTATTTTTAGTTATTTCGGTTATCCAAAAATATTTCGGATATTTCGATTATTTTTTATTATTTTTATTATTTTTGGTTATTTTTGGTTATTTCGGTTGTTTCGGTTATTTCGGTTATTTTTGATTATTTTCGATTTTTAAATTTAATAACCGAACCGACCAAAACTGATGTAAACCAAACTAAAACCAAACCAAAATATAAAAATAACCAAGTAAATTTTTAATTTTACCAACCGAAAAAAACTAAAACAAAAAATAACCGATCAAAAACCAACCGAATATGTGTTTGGATAAACCTAAACTAAATATTATTGAAACATATATAAATGCCATTTCTCCTAATAAAAAAAAGATAAGGAACATTTTTTCTTCTTCTAACAATGTCTTCTATATCAAATACAAAACTATAACCTTTGAAGTTACCCTTTTAATTTTGCAAAAATTAACCTATTGGAATCAAAAGGAGATAAATCGATATTGGACAGGTATTAAATACAAAAGCAGTATATAAAGTAGATAA
Organism: Pugionium cornutum; assembly: GCA_018901935.1. Taxonomy (NCBI): domain Eukaryota; kingdom Viridiplantae; phylum Streptophyta; class Magnoliopsida; order Brassicales; family Brassicaceae; genus Pugionium; species Pugionium cornutum. The sequence continues at coordinate 31,928,470 of CM032160.1, read as the reverse complement.
ATCTTCAGAAGAAAACAAATAATAATAGACAAGACAAATCAAACGGTGGACAGTGAGATGTTGGTAGAACAATGACACTTGGCTCACTATAATTGGGACATTTCTTCTGAGACTTTATCAATTCACTTTGACATCAACCGAAAACTCCAACATCTTTAAAATTATATCTTTAAATTATCCTTACTTTCTACATGTTCTATATAAATTATTTTCATTTCGGCAAAAGACCATCAAAAAGGGGAAAATAATCACAGACATTTGGTGTTCAACATGTACCTTCAAAGATTAACAAACAAAACTGGTAAAAAGGGTAATAAAAAGAAGACACAAGAAGACAAGGTATTAGAAAAAAGTTTGAGCCAAGAGCAATAAGAAGAGACTTAAGTGTGAAAGGTTCATTGTCTTGAAATCATAAGACTAACCCATGTGGGTACTACCAAAACACCACCAGCAAATTAAGCAACACCAACTAAGCAAAGAGTGTCATAATTCATAAGCAGACATATATTCCTCACCATCAAATTTCAGCCACCAATTTGATTTCTTTGGATAACCCTAAAGTTGGGAAGTTTATTTTCCCATCTTTTATAGCCACAAAGAACAACAATGATTTTCAAGTCACATGTCAGTGTTTTGAATTTTTGAGTTTTACTAAACAAGAACCTGATAAATGTCATTGTCAAAGGTCCCTACCGAGACTGAGAGAGAGAGAGAGACTAAAATGATATGCAAACTCCTAAAATCGACGCATCCCCACATGTTCTATTGAATGAATAAGAAGATGACTCACATGTAGATGAGAGAAGACAAATATCGGTTTTGAAGTCATGTTTCGGGAAGCATTCATCCTCCTTGCATGTTTCTTCCACCACCTCCTCTGCTATGTAAAGAAAACACCAAAGATGCAGAGGTCAGAGAAAATCATGTATGCAAACAAACCATTTATGCTCTGCAGCTTTCCACACAGTTCAATAAAGACTTTCAGTTCAAGTTGTGTGTTTTTAACACATTCACAAACCTGTATCTGTGTGAAACTTGCAACTAAAAAGCTTGCACAGCCAACGTATGACAAGAGTAGATTTGAGGGAGACAAAACAATATGCATTTGCACTTTGTCAGTGGTACATACAACCATATTGACCATAAATGGTTATTTCTTTACATGCTCTAACAGTTAGGTATTAAGAAATCTCATGTTTTTGCACCCCATTGACATACAAAATATCCAAGCAAATTTCTCTTTGATGTTAACATTCACAGCCAGAGGAAGACTAAGGTGTTTTAGGTTGCCCATCTCTCATGATCAGCTGTCGTTTTAGCTTGGCGATTTCAGCTTGTACCTATTACATAGTAAATACAGTAATAAGCATTTCTAAAAGGAAAATCAAGACAAAACTACCATCTGAGTCTGAGCAGAGGAAAATGTGGATGTATCATCTAAGAAATTCACGTTAAAACTATTGTCGGCTTCCCAACAAGTCAGGCAACTAAACTTTTGAAATAGTAAGCCTAAATAATGAACTATAAGCGAGCTGCAGAACCTTCTGACGAGCTGCAGCAAGTTTTAAAAGCTCATCTGCTTCTGAAAACTTAACAAACCATTGGCTAAGGGGATGATTCTTGGTGTCTCCTTTTTTCGTCTCATGATAAGTTTCAGAGACTCCTGCAACATTACAGTGCGATAATTATCATGCCTCAGCAATAACAATTTGTTTCAACAAGAATGCACCTGGACTGAATCCATCTGGGAGGTTCGAGATGTGAACAGCTGGGTGATTATGCACACGGGCGAGGAGACTCTCAAAAGGGTCAGAGAAGACAATTTCATTGTAAAACTCAGAGACAACAGGTATCTTGAGGGACTGAGGAACACTGAAATCCTCCGGGTTCAACTTTAACATGTGAGACCTAGAAGAAGTTCAATATAGATCCTAAGCGAAATAAACCAACTAAATCCACTGAAATTCACGATCACAAGCGGCACTCACAACTCCAATTTCTTTTCACAGACATCGGTATGGAAGAAAATTGTGATATCGATATTGAATTCTCCCCACCCACACTCAGACAATGTAAATGGAGGGGAATCAACCACTCTAGTAGGGTTCTTAAAACTTGGATGCAACTGGAAGATGACTTTATTGATCACCACACCAAGATCCTCATTCGTAGCTCCACGTACGTAGGCAGTCCACTTATGTGTTCGATATCTAGTTGATATAAAATATAGAAATAAAAGAAAGTTTAAAACATCTACAAAGATTGTAGCATTACCACGATTGTAACTTAGAAAGATGAAATAAAAGAGAAAACACTCACTCTTTAGCTTTCTTTCCACGATAAAAAGCAATCGATCCACACACAATAGGAACAGAAACTTCAGCATCTTTGATCCTTTTTCCCTCATTCTACAAATCGCAGAAAATCAGAACTAGCACCACATTTCAAGATTTCGAAAACGATCTTTCACGATAAAAAACAGTCGAAACTAAACGAAACGTCCGATTTCACAGTTTCATGCACCATAGGATACATTGCAACACCGACCTACAACTACAGAACCTTCGTTTTCCACAAATACCAAGGAAAAAAAACAAAACAAGAACCTAAAAGATCTCTCATCAGAGAAAGGTTCAACATGCAGCATTTAGGATACCTTATCTTCGCGATCATCAATTGGTCTTCCCATTCTGAGAATGCGTATCTTCTGCGTAGAAGCACGTGCTTCAGGCAAAATCTCGACATTAGAATCCATGGTTAACGAACAAATTTCTTAAAGCGTGAATCAGAAATTGCCCTAGTCAACTTTTTCTCTCCTTCTCCAATTGATTTCTCGCAAAGGAGGGAAAAAAAGATTTGGGGTTTTAGAACTCCACACAAGTCTACGGAACAAAGCGACCCTACTTTAAACGGTGACACGTAGATAAAAGACGTTGGCTTATCTTATTTTCCACGTCATGTACGATTTTGCCATGATGGCAATTAAAATCAAACATCTAGCCGTCTGATACACAGACGTAAGAACTACTTGCCGTTTTGGAGAAAAACAACAAATCAGATGAAGAGCAACTTGCTTTCGCAGAAGCCATTAATAGTTACAAGAATGTCACATTTGGAAGGAAAAAAACCGACAATAGAGTATAAAGATTGAATAATCTCTTCTGAGAGATAACAACAAGAGATGAGCCAAAGACAATGCCGGAGAATATAGAAGCAACTCATATGTTTGATGCACTTAAAGCCATAACTTTGCATTGTTCATTCAAAGCTAGAAGCTGAGCTTCTTTCTTGTCGAGAAGTGCCGTCAATTTCACATTATCCTCCATTAGTTTCTGAACTTCAACCTCCTTTTGCGCCTTCTCTCCTTCTAATTGTATTGTCTTAGTGACTAACCTGTTTCAACATTAACAAAAATCCAAAAATGGAGACACATATGTTTTTCTAGTGCAGAGGAAAGGATTAGGATTTGTGGTGAAGGAGTGATAAAAAAGATGCCTAAAGCAGCTACAAGACTAACCGTTCAAAGAGCTCTTCAATGGTTTTGAATTGTCTCTCAGATGAAAGAAGTGTTTCTCTAACATTGGTAAAAGTACTGACGTAGCTTTTAAGTGACTCGAACTCACTCTTCACACGACACAGCTCTTCTTCATTTTCTACAGCTTTGTCTCTCTGTCTCATCGTCTCTTGAACTAGTTCCTCAATCCTTTCCCGCATTTCGTTTAAAACACTATTAGTCCCATGAGCAAATCGTTCCATCTCTTCTAACTTAATGGACAAATTCTCGATTTGAACTGTCTTCCTACTAATTTCTTCCTCTCCCAAAAGTACCATCTCTTTTTGAACAGCCGTCTCAGATTCCGCTGCTGTAACTCTCCTCACAAGAGATTCCAGCACATCAGTAACCATCTCTATGGACTGGAGCATCTCACTAGTATAGGCTCCATCCTCTATACCCGAGGAAACCTGGTGCCTTCTAGCTTCAGTCAATGCATCTTCACCTGGATTACTGTTCCTAACCCCTTCAGAAGATGAACCACCATCTTTCTCAAGAAGGTTTAATCCTCTTAGTTCCATCTGTTCCACATCGAAGGACGGATGAGCTAGATCAGGGGTGACCAAGATTCTAGCTTTTGATCTCAAATACCGCAACATTGTTGCAGTCGTTCTCACCCTACCTGAAAGAACCCTTAACTCCTTTCTGGCATCTTCTTCTAAACCAAACTCAAGGTAAGCTTTGACATCCAAAAGCTCAGCTTCTAAACTATCTACCTGCAACCGACGAGATTCCAATTCACTTTTCCATATATCAGTAGCTTCCACGGTTACAGACTCTGGTGCAATTGCATTAATATCCTCTTTACAAGCCATCCCAGCCTCTTTCAAACTGCAAAAAAAACAAAATCAGAAAAGACAGCTTAGAACCAAAACCGAGAAACAAAAAGCATATGTAACCAAAGTAAGGACAAATCATTAGCCTTTTAGCATACTCTAAGGGCAATGGGTACATTCCAAACAACAATAATTGAACTTGACTATCAACAAAGAGGAACCAAGACAAGGTGACCAGTGATTTAACAGTTGAATTATCATCTTCAAACCATCTGAGCTATTGAAACTGTACGATAAACGATAAAAGTGATAATATGTGACGAGAGACCATCAAAGCATGCTTAATCGTCGCAATTCTGCAGAAATCGAAATCAATCGGGAAAAATCTTAAAACTATTAGACAAAAAAGGATCCTTACAATTGGAGATCATAAGCTTCGAAAATTTCTCCGGCTGATTGATTGAAGGAACGAATTAGAGGCAACAACTTTATCCTCCGTCGCTGATTTCCGAAGAGAGCGGGTGAGACAAAGACAAATTACAGGAAATGGGAAAGGACAATCTGCTTTGCTTTCTTTTGTCGCACCTCTACTTTAATTTTTCCTTTAATATCTTTTGATTTTTGCTTTTTCTCATTTTTGGTATAATATATTAATATAACTTTTTTTCACTAAATGCTGAATATGTGGGTTAGTAAATACATAAACTTATAGATCAAAATATCTTAAGTGAATAAAAACTAAATTATATTTGTAGAATATTTTTAATTTTTTAATTTCTTGACTTTACAATCATGTGTAAATGAATCTGAATCATAGTTCAACTAATATGATATTTCATAATTAGACTCCATAACCCCTATAATCCTAACTTTTGGAGTGTATCTAATCACACATAATAACTTAATCCTTACCATTTTGGTAATATATATATTCTATAATTAAATTAATATTTTATTTTTATTATTTTACTATAAAATTATATCTTGTTTTTAATAATACTAAATTATTAGATCATATTTTTTGTAAAATATAATCTATTTAATATTATTATTGTATCGTCGAATATATATTTTATATTTTATTATCAATTGTATTTACGATTATTGAATACTAAATTTAGTTATTTGAAATATAAATAAAATGACATATCTAAATAAATACACCATATAAAAATTACAATAAATATTTTTACATTTGTAATATTTTGTTTAATTTTTTCATAATATACATAAATTTATTTTATTTTGAAATATATGCACACAATCACTATATAGTGAATTCGAATATACACAAACAATTGAGTAATATTCTAAAATAACATATTTTTATGTTTATTTTTTAAATTTATTATATTAAAATAATGTTTCTAAAATAACACAAATTATTATGTAAAAATAATTATTTACCTCAAATAACTATATATAAAATTAAAATATAATGTTTGAATTCACTATTTCTAATTTAAAGTTTAAATTCTTTTTATTAGAAAAAGATTTTTAATTATTTTAATATTAAATTTGTGATATATTTAAAAATTTAAATGATTAATGGTATATTTAAAATAGTGTTAAATTAAATTGCCCCAAACAATTTTGTATAACAATTTGTGCAATAACTATAATTGATTTTGAAATCAAAATTATATTAATTTTATTAAACACTTTTATACTATTCTAAGTATATTGTTAGTATATAACACCTTATATATATTGTGAATTTCATTCAAAGAGCAACTTAGCAGATTGTCATAATTAAACTTATGAATCTTACCAACTAATACCAACTTCTAATGTTAATAGAAGAAATTTTTATAACGAGAATAATATCATGGAGATTTATAAACTGAATTTTTCACTTAAAACAAAAACCACTATCAAATGACCGAAAGATAAATAAACAAAGTTTCTCATCAAACTCAGTTACCCGACGAAGCGACCGGACCTCCCAAACCCATCTTCTTTCCCAAAACCCCAAGCTGTTCCACCAATTCACTTCCGGTAAGAATCTCAGTGGCTCCATAAATAACGTTCTTAACGGTTAACTGTCTCTGAGTCAGCTCCTGCAAACTCCCATATTCAACATAGTTACCTCCACCGATCATGAAAACCATAGCTTCTCTAAACGGTCCCTTCACATGGCTACCTCCACCGGAGCTAGACTTTGGAGCTCTTGGGTCAAGCAACAGGTATGAATCAAACTCTGGGTTTGGTTTTCCTTCTGTTAAAGCTTCAACGGTTCGTGTCACGGCCAATTGTTGATCACTAGATAACAGATTCTTGACTCCTGCAGTGACCGCGCTTATGGACTGCCCGTAAAGCTTCTCAGCCCAGTCTACAATGTTGCTTCTGCTTGCTGAGTTTGCTGATGCTGCAAGAGATACGTTTAAGGATTTGATCTTCTTCACGTACTGAAACGCGCTCGTGTCAGCCTCCGCTTCCTTCAGTGCTGCTTCTACGGATTCGACTTCGGATTGGTTCAGGGTTTCTGTGGAGATTAAGTACATGATTGCAAACCGGAGCTTGTCCATCTTTGTACCTTTTCCCTTTAGAGCAGCCATAAGTTCGGCTCTGTCGATTCCACCTCTCATCATCATGTCGCTTTCTTTTTTAGTATAAGCGTCAAGAGATCTCTCCTTGATATGTCCTAATAGCGCGGTTGCAATGTTGGTGTGTTTGTCAATCACTTGCTTTCTCTCAGTTAATTCCGGGAGAGAGTTCACAGCGTTCATGAGATGCTTTGTGTTTCCAATCAGATCCGTCCCATCAAACTCGGTGCCGCTCCCACCACCGGTTCTCTTGTTAACCTCTTCTACGTCTCTCTTGTACTTGTTCAACTGGGTTTCAATCTCCACAGCAACTTCCGGAAACTCTAGAGAACTGTTTCCAGACCAGAACGGGTCTGAACTGTCTAGCTCAAACGATTTCATTCCTCCTTTTTCCCCCTGCACATTCAATCGGTTGAGCTTTAAGCCGAGAACGTCATGGACAAGAGGCCGGTATCTGAAGTCATGCTGAATCCCAACCGACAGCTCAAAGTTCCTATCAAAAATGCACAAGAGTGGACGCTGAAACGAGCTCATGAAACCACCACCTTCAGTAAACAGATTGTTCTTGGACAAAAGGTGATCCCTCAGTTTCTGATCCAACAAAGATGCCACCATCTCTGCAGGTCCACCACGAGGGCATCGGATAACAGGGACCACACCAAGTGTTGCCAACACACAAAACAAACCACTAGCTACCCGTTCGATTATCTCTTCAATCTCTTTATCCCCAGCTGATGGATCATTCAATTGAACATACGTAGAGTGCTGAGCTAAAGAGAACAAGTTATCTTCCAAAGTCACAAACTCCAGATACTGGTCATGCACCTTTGAGACTTTTTCAACGGAGCTAGATTTGAGAATCCCAGAAGCAAGGTCTTCTAGAAGCGGGCGAGGGATCGAAGACAAGAAATTCAAATGAAAGGTATCGTAGAGAGATTGAGAAGCATCAGCTATGATCCTTTGGATGTTGGATTGAGTGGGTTGAACAAAGTAAACAGCAGGAACATCGTGAACGGGCCTTCGATCTTTGTCTATGAGAAAGTAGAGTGTAACTCCATGCTTACGCAGATCCTTGACATGGATCAATGGAGAGAGAATGTTCTGACAGAACCTGTCGTAGATCAAGATCTTATAAACTTCCTCGTTTGCAGTTCCATTTGTGTTCAAAGGCTGGTTCAGATTCAGCATCCGGATTATACATTCTGCAACCGAGAGATCAGTGATACAACATTAACGGATATTCAAAATACATAACCAGATTTATCTTCATTTTCAGATTTAGTAACAAAACTCAGCCTAGTATCCAATAATGATAAGACGTAATCGATAGGTCGACGTAGGAAGCTAGGGAAAAGATCGTCGGAAATTTTAACAGCGAGACGAATCATCGGAGAACACACATACCTGTCTGTTTCTGGCGAAGATTGAGAGCCATGGAAGCTTGAATTTCGATGGATTAGAGGAAAAAGTTTTCAATCCTGAGCTATACCTCTCTGTATCCTCTTATCTCCCTTTGCAAAATCCAGATCGAGATTAAGTGGTTTAACGAAATGGACTCTGAGAAATGAAGGTAAAAATGAAAGCAGCAGAGACCAAAGATCTGAAATTCAAAATCGATGTAGAGAGACTTCAAAACACCAAACCAAAAAATCACTGTATGGATGAATCTGAGATGGGTGTAAACGATGATCACCTGACTCTTGTAGAGAACGGCAAAAGACGCTGCCGCATCCAGATTTCGGTGCAAGGAAATGAAATCTCACACTAAGAAAATTAATGGGCCTAATGGGCCGAGATTTGGCCCATCTACGTTCCTGCTTTCGTTGAACTTTCTTGTTCTCCCTCTCTGCACGAAATTCGTCGCCGGAGACTGGAATTTCCGGGAGAACAAGCAGAAGAATGGGAGATAAAAGAGAAGGAGATTGGGAATGTTTAGGTTGTAGTAACAGAAATTACGCGTTTAGATCATTGTGCAACAGATGCAAGCAGCCTCGTCTTTTCATGGATAACAATACCTCTCCAAACTCTAAGTGGCTTCCTCGTATCGGAGATTGGATCTGCACTGGTTCGTTCTTTCTTCTTCTTCTCCTATCTCAATTCAATTCTCGGATCGCGCAATCCTCGTTTGAAAAATTCCGCTGATAGAATCAAGCTTTTTTGCTCTCTTTATCCATTATCCCTCAGTTCGGTCATTACAAAAATAGTGTGTATTAGCTTGTCCAATTATGCTGGGTTTTAAGGTCTGTCTATTGAATTTGAATCAAAACTAGGAATGGTGGATCTGAATCTTTAAGTTCCGAGTTCAAATCCTTTACCTTTTTTTCTTCAGTTTGATGATTCATTAATTAGATAAAAAGTTATGGATTGGCCTTACTTATATACTAGGTTGAGCTGTTTTGTGTATTATGTGTTATGGAAATTGCTGGTGGGTGTGTGTGTGGTGTGCGTGCGTGCGTATCTTGTTCGTGCTGCGTTTTGCGTTTGGGTGTGTGGTGTGTTGTGGTGTGGTGTGGTGTGGCAATAGGTTGCACTAACAACAATTATGCATCACGAGAAAAGTGCAAAAAATGCGGGCAACCTAAGGAAGTAGCAGCATTGTCACCACTTACAATCCCTGGAGCTTCTCTTCAGACTCATCTCGATTACTTCACCCGTGGACCTGATTCAGTCGATCAACTTGGTTCTTTACTTGCACTCTCTAACCCTGCAAATCAATCTTCCGTTCTTAAAGAATGGAGGAGTGGCGACTGGATTTGCAGATGTGGGTTTCACAATTACTCTTCTCGCATACAGGTGAGAAAATAATGTTTGGGGTTTACGAAACTGGCTTTCCGGCTTGTTGTTTGCTCATTTGTTTTTATGTTTCTGCAGTGCAAAAAGTGCAATGAAACAGCCCCACTAGGTATGGTTTTGTTTCTCTTGTAATATGAAGGCATGTAGGTGCTGTGCAGTTTTATATAAGCATGAAGGTGTCTGACATTTCTTCAAAATGAGTTTTCATTCTGGGAAAATTTTTTGGGGTTTGCAGCGACTGGGACGAAGAGATTAGCATCAGAAGTTTTGGCTCATGAATGGGATAGCAAAAGATTGAATCAAGGATATGTAAGGATTAGTTAAGAGTGCATAAAACTGAATTAACAAATTCTAGTTATATTTTAGCTGCATAATCTTAGCTCATTTTCTTCTGGCTCTTTATGTAGACAAACATGCAACCACATTCATCAATATATGCATCTTTTCCTGGTATGACCCCAGGCAGGATTTCAAATTGGCAACTTCCTCTCCCGTTTCTACAGCAACATTCAACACCTGCTTTACTTGGAAAAGGGTACGGTATCGATCTCTGTTTTCTTGTTTCCTTCAACGCTACAACTTGGTTTGACACAAGAACTTTCTCAACCTTCCGAGTTGTAGAGCTAAACAATGGCGGGATGGTGACTGGATGTGCACCAATTGCAAGAATCACAATTACGCTTCTCGGTCAGAGTGCAATAGGTGAGTTTTGCACTAGTGTTTTCAGTTAAACGATGAACTAACTTCTGGTTCTTTGCATTAACAAAAGTGAAAGACATTTCTTTTCTTTTCTTTTTTCATGTCAGGTGCAAGACTAAACGAGATATCCTTGATCAGTACATAACTCCAACACAATCTTGAAGAATCATGAATGTATATCATAACACAATATCTATAAAATGGGTGACTAAACTCTCAATCTTGTTTACTTTTTTTTTTTCCAATTTGGGTACACATTAGTCGAAACTAACTGTTTGATAAACCTCAAATTGTTTTGAAACAGAGAAAGCCTTTTTAACCCTTTAAGATGTTTTTAGGATCAAGAGGCGGCGTATCGAGCTGATAAAGATTCAAAGCCGGTCCAACAAACCGGAAAAGAATCCAACCTCCAATCACAATGTAAATCGAAGCGTAAGCCAATTTGTTAAGCCAAAACAACAAACCTTTCTCTCCAACATAAAGCTCCAATGCTTTTTCATTCAATGTCATCTCTTCCCATGGCTTTTGAACACTTTCAACTTTCTTCCCGTTTTGCCTTCCTTCTCCCAAACCCTCTTCTCTCATTCTCCTTCTTGATCCTCGTTTGAATCTTATCTCCACTCCATCCAACGGCTGAGAGATCTTCTCATCGCCACCATTGTTGTTGCCACTGTTTGAGCAGTTTATCAAAAGAGATTGTCTGTTGTTGCGATGCATCACGAGTTGGGTTTGTGTGATTGCAGCTAAAGATCGTTGCTTTAGATTGTTAATCGTTGGTTTAGCTGAATTGGGAGCTAAAATATGGAGAGTTTTCATTTTTGTTGTTTTTTTCTGAAGATTTTGGAGTTATGATGAAGAAAGGAACGATTTTGCAAAGATAAGGTTTTTTTCTTTATCATCAACCGTTAAAGCTACTTGAATGTTAAATGGGCTTTTAAGAAATTAATTGGCCCATGGAGTTCTGTAAATACCAAGATTACCCCTCATTGAATTATAGGTGGGCCTTCTTAAAGCGCTTTGTATACAATCACAGAATCACACTGACAAAAGAATAAGCTTTCAAAGAAGACGATTTGATTGTGAGATCGGAATTGAGCGAAAAAATGGAAGACGACCCCTTTCTCCGACAATACCAGCCGTCTGAACTCAAGATTGCTTCGGAATTTTTGACGAATTGGCTTTCTTTCTTGTCTAGAGATCTTTGTAAAGACTGCGTCAACGTTCTCGCCGATCGAATTCGCTCTCTTGACCCAGGTAATGATTCGACCGTTTCTTAAGCGTTTTGATCATTAGGGTTCGATTCGTACTCGATAGAGTAGTGCTATCTGTTGTTAGGAAGTTTACTTTCTGCCTAAAATTATGTTTCTTAATTGGTTGTTTAGTCGTCGGCTTTAGATTTATCTGTCGATTCATCTGTTTAATGGGTTATGGTATTTCCTTCTGTAGAACATTGTAGTAACTCAGAAAAAGTTGATGGAGAAGGTAAAGCGGGTTTGGAATCAGAAGGAACCAGTAACAATGTTGATGATGATTATCATGGGAAGTCTACTAAAGAATTGGAAAACGATGGAGATTGTGATAATCATTTATTAGGTAGTGTGAAGGCGAGTGAAATTGCATTTGGATCATTATCTGAAGTTCTTGGTAGTGTACAGCCCTCTCGACCAGCTGCTGCTGAAACGGCAAGCCCTCGGATGTCTTGGGCTGATATGGCTCAGGAAGATGAGTTCGAGGAGGAGGATGATGAGGGGGAGAGGGAATCGAGTAGTAATGCTTTTGATGCGAGTCTGGTGAAGACGCCAAAGAAGCCTAAGTTATCAAGAGAGCAGAGAGAAAGTCTCAGATTGATGCATGTGAAGAGAAAGAAAGACTTCATTTGCTTGGAGAGAGTTAAGGGAAAGATTGTTAATGTAGTTGATGGGCTTGAGCTGCACACTGGTGTTTTTAGTGCGGTGGAGCAGAAACGGATTGTTGATCTAGTGTATCAACTTCAAGAGAAGGGAAGAAAAGGAGAACTTAGAGGTAGCTTCTTGTTTGATCTGAAAGTTCTCTTTTTTTCAACTGTGAGACCTACTTTTAAATCTGATTCTTGTGTTCATTCTCTGTAGAGCGTACTTTTACTGCTCCACAAAAGTGGATGAGAGGCAAAGGACGTGTGACTATTCAGTTTGGCTGTTGTTACAACTACGCTACAGTAAGTAAACCTGTCCGCTGCCATTTTTTGCTTTCATTTTTCTGTTTCATTCTAATAGAAAGGGTGAAGAGCTTTTGCCTTCTTGTATGTTGATAGGATAGAGCTGGAAACCCACCGGGTATCCTACAACGTGAAGAAGTGGATCCATTACCTTCTCTTTTCAAAGTAATCATTAGAAGGTTGATTAGATGGCATGTGCTGCCTCCAACATGTGTGCCCGATAGCTGCATTGTCAACATCTATGATGAAGGTGACTGCATACCTCCTCACATCGACAATCATGATTTTCTCCGTCCCTTCTGCACCATCTCGTTCCTCAGCGAGTGCAATATCCTCTTTGGCTCAAACCTTAAAGTAGAAGGTCCTGGTGAATTCTCAGGTTCATACACAATACCGCTTCCTGTTGGGTAAGTAACTTACTTAAGAATTTCCAATATCGAAACTTTTCGCCACTCCTCTTGTCGAATAGTTTTAAACAAAGACATTGGCTTTTGAGCATTTTCAGATCAGTTCTGGTGCTAAACGGAAATGCAGCTGATGTGGCTAAACACTGTGTGCCTGCAGTTCCCACAAAAAGGTTATCTATTGTTTAAACTTTCATAGATCAAACATAAGTTTAATCTCTCATTTGAATTTTTCTCTTTGCTTCTCCGTTCTTTTCAAAAGGATATCAATCACGTTTAGGAAAATGGATGAATCGAAACGCCCGGTTTGGTTCACTCCAGAACCTGATTTGCAAGGGATCGAGCCACTGCCACTCGAGCAGAACCGTGCTGAATCAAAGCACCAGAACAGTACTAACCAAAGAGGACATGGACGTAGAGGAGGAAACAATTATGAAAGGAGAGGTTACTATAATCCTGAGAGAAGCAGTGAACAGTATGACTCTAGTGAATGGTCATCAAGCCAGAGAAGAGGAAAGCCACGTCCTTAGTTGAACCTAAGGTTATTATTTTCATTTGTTTTTCTGAAATTGTGTAATGTATAATAACAGTTTGATTTGTGGTCTATTGGATTGTTTTGTGGTTTGTTTGGCTTTTCTTTTTCTTGTCATATTTTCCAATTGATATGACTAAAGAATTTCGTTCTACCAAAGCATATGTGTATTGATTTGACAAAGTAATCATTCTTTATCTATATATGTTTTTGTTGAATCATTTCACTAAAAGAAAGTACGATTATCTTTTCCAATTCTTTTGTACGCTGATCATCCTAATCGTTTAGGGACTTTTGCTCTATGAAAATTGGATACATTTTTTAAGAATCAAATCTCTGAAAACTAAAGAAAGAATGTTTCAAGGGAATGTAATGTCCAATAAATTAAAGGAAATATTTTGAAAGAGATAAAAAATTGGAAGAATTGTAATAATTTTTAGAAAAAAAACTTTAAAAATATACGAATTTTGTAATATTTGTTAGAAAAAATACACGAATTATTTTGATTCCTATTTTTAAATTATTCGTATAAATATTGTTTTAAAAATAAACAAATTTTCTAATTACGTAATTTTGACACCGATGAAAAAACAAACGTTAGCGATGATAAGAAAATTTATTACATGTTAAATTTTTTACAAGTTACACACTTTTTAACAACAAAAATTAGTAAATTAGAACTTGGACACTTGAAATGAAGAAAAGAGAGAGCGAAATTAAAGGAAATATTTTGAAAGAGATAAAAAAAATTGGAAGAATTGCAATAATTTTTAGAAAAAAACCTTAAAAATACATGAATTTTGCAACATTTGCTAGAAAAACACACGAATTATTTTGATTCATATTTTAAATCACGAAATCATAAAATTATAAAAAATTTATATTTTAAGAGAATATTTATATTTTGTTATTTAAAATAAAAATCAAAATAATTCGTGTATTTTTTTAGCAAATATTACAAAGTTTATGTATTTTTAAGGTTTTTCCTAAAATTTTATGTATAATTTACAAGTTAAACACTTTTTTTTTTGCAAAATGATTATAATTTTATGTACAACTTTACAAGTTACACACTTTTTTGAGATAAAACAACTTAACAACAAAAATCAGTAAATTACAAGTTGGACACTTGAAATGAAGAAAAGAGAAAACGAAATAATGAAAGAACACGTGGGTTTAAGGGATCTAAGAATCTCTTTCTTAAAATCAATAGAAAGAAAGAAAGAAAAAAGCTTTGGCCTCTTCTGAGTATGACACTTTATATCAATGATAAGTGTCAATATATGTGTTATTTATTTATTGAGATATGGAATGATCTTCTCTTCTCAAATCCCTATTCGTTTTTTGTTAGTAAGAATTCTCAAAACAAATGCTTTATTAATTAATAATATTATTATAATAAAATGTTAGGTTGATAGAGTAGTGAGAGAAGAGGGGATGAGAAAATGATTACCCGTAAGAAAAGGAATGCAAAAAATGATGTATTTGTTGTTGATTTGGATAAAAGGATGTGTGTATGCATACAAAACACTTTTTTCATATTATCACATCACAATCTATTGATCTGTCTTCTGTTCAATTGATTTTGACCATTTATCATTCCACATTACCACCCCTTATTTTATATGTTTTTTTATTTATTTTTCTATATATCATCAATTTATTAGTCAAGCAATTTAAGAAGATATTCATAAGTGAATTCAAACTTAATTATATTTATCTCTAATATATTAATTAAAAATTATTTTATTACATAAATTATATTTTGACGTATGATTTTTAAATAGTGTCACACTATTAATTCATTTTAATATAAATATTACATAATACATAATGTATTACAATATTTATGAAAACTGACATTAAATAAATATTTAACAGTATATTATATGTACATTCATAGTATTTTGACACAAAAAATATTTAACATAAATTGTAAACACAATATAAAGTAAAATATTATAAGTTTTAAAATATTAGTCAAACAAAATATAAAAAAGTTTAGTTTAATTGAATATTTATCATATTAATAATTTATTTTTATTTAATAATATTGTTAAAATAGAAATAATTTAGATCTATTTTTATAATCTGATTTTATTTTTTACATTGTTTGTATAATTACTACTAAAAATTTGTACTAAAAATTTTAAAAAATATTTTAAATAAAAATAAATTATATATATATCAAATTTATATCTACTAAATAAACAAATAATTATAATGTAAATATTTTTAATCATGTAAAGCGTGTATATAAATTTAATATATATATATATATATATATAAATATTAATTAAGGAAGTTAATAGACTTATAATTAAGAGAATTTGAATTATGTCTGATTTAGAAAATCATTTCAATCAAATTAATGATTAATCAAGTGAAAACAAATCTCTCTCCTCATAGTTTCATTCTTTATCTCAGTCGAAGGCAATGATTACAATACTCTTCTCTAACTTTCTAGGAAACTAACATTTTGCTTTTTCTTTCACTCTTCTCATCATTTTCCTTCTAAGAAAAATATTTGCATGCACTACAACCAATATAATAATCATGCTTATCACCTTTTTCTATTATCTGCTTTCTCAAGTTTTATAACTTTTTTCATAAAAGAACTTTTTTAGTTTTTCTCAAACTAGTATTCTATATATTAGATGCAAAGTTCACTATAGTTAGTGGATATATATTGATTATGCTCGTTTATCAGCTTCAATAAATTACGGTTGTGACAGGTTATTGTTCGTTTATCTATCGCAGTTATCTTCGGTCAGACATTGCATCATATGATATAATTCTTTTTATCACTGATTAAAATAGCGATACAACTAAAAATCTACGATTGACCGCAACTGCAACCGCCGACGACAGACAAACGAACAATATATACTATAATCACAGTCGTAAGTGGACAGTAGTGTGTGTTGGACGTTTTAATATTCTATTTTTTTTACTTTCGTAAGTGTATTTGTTTTCGTTTGAAAATCAAATAAAATTAAATATTATGTAATATGAAGATAAATTTTTTTTTAAACATAGTAAAGTCAAAAAATAATGTTTGCATTCTTATATTTTGGGTGGCAAACATATGATATTTTGCTACAATCAATTATTTTTTTGCTTATATACTTTCAGAAAATCCAATTTTTAAAATGTCTTATAGTTTTTATTCTACTTTTTTATCTATTATATCTAAAATTAAAAATTTAGATAAAATTATTTAATATCCAACTAACATTAAAAAATTAAACTAATTTTTGCGTTTATCTTTTCTCACTATTCATCAAATTGTTCCAATCCTTAATAAATAAAAATCATATTCTTGTAATAAATTTCACATTTATAAAAAAACAAACAATTGAGTTCAAAGAGAGACAGTGAGAGAAAGAGAGAGATAGATGAGTAATAATCACAACCACCAATAACTGATGCAGTTGTGGATGAAAGGTACTTCTCTATCCAAAACAAGAAGCTTACAACAAGGGTCATGCATCGTTTATATGATGTAATAATCTTCCATATGTAAATCCTTTAAAACATGTAAAAGCATATATCATTATTGATTCATCCATGTATATGTACGATGTGTGTGTTTGAATAAAGATAGGTGATGAATCATGTGTGTTGATGATGATGATGATGATGATGATGATAAACTAATTCTCATTCATTCATTGCATCGTCTGCTCTCTCGACAGTGAAATTCCGTCTGCACCACTCTCTCTCTCTCTCTCCACCTCTCTCTCTCTCTCTCTCTCTCCACCTCTCTCTCTCTCTCACTCTCTCTCTCTCTCTCTCACAATCTCTCTCTCTCACAATCTCTCTCTCTCTCATGTTATTTAATTCTCTCTCTCTATATATCTCATGAATTCTATGGAATCATGTTGGTTGTACATACATACCACAAAAAATCTACTTATTGCATTAAACTACTAACGAAGAAAGATAAATTAAGTCATGTTTATAGATTAAATAATAGTAGTAAACTAAACTACAATGAACAATGAAATGTCATCTAACTTTTTTATTTAGTAATTTCAGTTATGATATTCTAGCAAATTTTTAATAAAAAAGTTATATAAAGAACGGGAAAACGGTTATCAAAATACTGAAATTTTAAATTTAAATTATTTAAATACTAAATTTTTAATGAGCTATTTAAATAATAATCTGTACTTAATATTAATACTATAAGTAATGTCGTTAATTCTGTTACTTATTTTAACCAGGTAGAAGTAGATACTAATAAATAAAAAATAAGTAATAGAGTTAATAGTGTTATTTTGGTGTTAATGTTACTAATAGCATATTTAAATCGACGTATTCAACTACAAATTGTTATTCAAATGACTTATTAAAAAATTCGATATTTAAATGATTCAAACGCAAAATTTCAATATTTAATGATCATTTTCCTTATAAAAAACTCACAAGTAGGTTAAATATATATCTACATCCATCTATGGTTTTAAAATTTCAGGCTAAAAATAACATAAAATTTTAGTATGAATTGAATTTAAATTGGCATAATACATTTAGAAAGCGTGATAAGCAAGTGATGAATTATTACAAATCAATACATTACCCTTAGTTTTCAAGGACCACAAAATATAACAAAAAAATGTACTTTTTTTTTTGAAATATTCATTTTCAAAAATGCTAAATTTTAATTAATATACATATATATATATATATATATATATAAATATCAATATATATAAATCGTAAATGCATGTTTGGTTGAAGACCAAACCTTACAGCACAGCCGATCCGATATCATTTATCCTTTAAAACACATAAAATTTTGAAATCTGTATAATTTTTTCTGCTGAATGTAAAAAACAAATATATATAAAAAAAATGTATGCAATTTTAAATCTAACACTTATAAAAAATACATAACAATTCTAACCATTACATATAATAAATTTAATTGAATATAATAATTGTTTTATGAGATTTACCTACCATATGGTAACACACAAAAGAATGTGGTATATATGTCGAACGTATCATAAAAAATAATAATAAATGCAATACATATAAACAGTGTAACGTTTAGGTGTAAAGAGGCTAATGAACATATGACAAACTGAATATAAAGCTCGGATCGTAGTGGGGACCATACACATATATTCCAAACCCTATATTTTCTTCCCATTAATTTCAGGGAAATCAAATTATTATTACTTCAACAAAAACAAAAACACTTTTCTTCATGAAATTAGGGCAAAAGTACAACCAAAAACTAATGATGTCCTAACGAAAATGAAATCTCTGCAATAAAGAATAGTGGTTTTTAGGGGTACATAGACATTAGTTACAAAAATCTCTTAGTCTTTTAGCCCTCCTGCCTCTACAACAGTAATTTACTACTATGAAAAAAATATCATGAGTCGTAATTTAAGTTCTTCTGTTTCTCACTGCATGCTCGTTACCATATGCATCCATTAAACACTATAAATCAATGGGTCTATTATAGAGAATATACTACTTTACTAGCATATATACATACATGCATGTGACCATGTATATATTTCTTTGGCAACATAACGTTCACAGTGCAATAACAAATATAGTTTAATTGCTTGTTAGTAATGAATATTGTATAGTTTGGTGTTATCTCTAATCGATTGTAAGCTTGAAAAAAGGTTTAGACTACGTTGATATTCCACAAATTAACCTCTGCTGCGAGCCTTTTTTTCTCACAAAATAGCATGTTCAAATATGTGTTACGCTGTAATCGGACGGTTAAGATGGATCTATCATCAAGCGAAAAAATTAAAAATTATTTGGTAATGATGTGGATCTAGTTTTCAACTTATTTATGATTTTATATATATGATCATTTATAATTATTTATAAATATAATATAATTTTACGTTTAAAATTGTATAAAATATATTAAAACGAATTTTAAATTCTAATATATTATAATTTCCATTTACAGTATCACAATAAATTAAATTAAATTTTGATCAGAATTTTTTAAAAATATTCAAAAAAAAAAAAAAAAATTTGGCGGCCATCTAGACGTCTAGATGTCCGTTTAGGCGGATTATGCGAATAAAAATTGGACTTTAAATTTATTTAACCGATTAAAACAAAATCGTCACGATTAGATAGTGTCTAGACAGCTAGATAGTCGATTTTTTGAACAAGATAAAATAATAGTAACCTATTTTGCGATGAATTAATGAATACAATCTCAACATTTATTCGATTGGATAATACCTAATACTGGGAATTTCATTAGTGGAAATGAAAAAAAATAAAACTATGCAAATAAAAAGAAAAAAAAGATTCAAGTTTTAGATAAAAATGGGTTTAGTTATACGTATGGTCGATCAATTGGTTTGGTTAGACCTAAAAGATATTACGAATTCAATCCTAATTTGGTTTTCCAAATAATAGTTATATCAATAATGTTTGTTTGTCAGTTACAATTTTTTATGGTTGTGACTGCGGTAAATTGTTGTTCGTTTATCTAGTGCAACTATCTGTAGTCAGACGTTGTATTTTGTGTCGTAATTTTTTTAACCACTGGTTAAAATAACAGTACGAATAAAAATATACGATCAACCGTAACTGTAATCGCAATCACTGATGATACAAACAAACGACATATATCATAACTATAATCATAATATTAACTACAACGATAGTTACAGCCGTTTGCAACGAGCAAACTAATGACACTATCCTAAACTGGTTTGTAACAATTCTATTATATGTAGCATGTTGATCTGATTTCTAAATTATCAATTTCTTTAAACAAATTCTACTCGACCGTATCTTTAGGCTCGTTTCCCATAAAACATTTAGCTCCTACAAAAATTCAAAATTTCGTCAATTTTCTTATTATTATTAACAATCTCTTTGTATCCTTTATAATATATATGAAATATATTATGTATGATGTATGATGAGCATACTAGCCATATGAAAGACATAATTATAATTCTATAAGACACAATCAAACTTAAACAGTGGAGAGAAAGAAAGAACTGTACTAACGAATTATCAAACAGTATTTCACTTTTTATCATTCATTCTCTAAAAATAAATTATATTTTCTTTCATTCCTACGATACAATTTTCTTTACTGATTTTTATTTAAATAAATTATAAATGTATAGGTAATATCTTTGATACGTAGACAGAATAAAGCTGTGTGAAGTAATAATTGAGAAGAGACAGAGAAATTGAAAAAAAAAAATGAAGTTTGTTTTTTCGTCTAAGTAAATACCGATGATGCCCTTACCTTTCTAATTCCCTCATTTGTCCCTTTCCTTTTTCATGTTTATTTCTAACTTCTCTGTCTCTTTCAATCCTTCTCCACCAGATATCCTCTGATTCGATCCCCATAATTTTTTTAATATTAAATATTATTTTTCACTTATAAAAATCCTCAATTGTTTTTATAAAAAAAAATATATATATATATATAATTCTAAACATGTACATCTTTAGTTTAGGTTAAGTGACAATAATATTCCAAACACAAAAAGAAAATTCTAAACACATTTTGCTTAAGTTAACTAATACTAAAATGTTGATTTAATTAATATTGAGTATATCGAAAGTAAAAAAAAATTGTTTCTCTTGAATATCTACACGTATATTTTTAAGGGCAATTTTATGAAATACCATTTTTTTAGTTTTTTGTTTTAAATGTAATATTCTTAGTTTAAATTTTCAGAAATATCATATATTTAGTATTAAAATATCTTTATAAAATTTCTATTAGGAAAAAACTAAATCTTAAATTAGAAAAAGAATTCTAAACATAATATTTTAATTTTATTTATAATATATTTAGAAAATATATATTTTTACATAATTATTAGTAATATTTTTGGATTAATTTAAGGGCAATTGACTAAAATAGTATTTTTTAAAAATTTTTTACTCTAAAATATAACACTAATCATTTAAATTTTCAAAAATAACACAAATTTAATATTAAAATAATTGAAAATCTCTTCCTAATAAAAAAATTTAAACCATAAATTAGAAAAATTGAACCCAAATATTATAATTTAATTTTATATAGTTTATTTGATGTAAATAATTATTTTTACATAATCATTTGTGCTATTTTATGAATTTTATTTTTAATGTGCTAAATTTGGAAGATAAACTTAAAAATATGTTATTTTAAGATATTACTCTTAATTTAATGTATTAAAATTAAAACAAAAAATCAAAAAATTATACTAATTTAGTGTATTACTACTTTCAAAAAATAAAAGACGAAAACATTTTACATCAAATACATATTTCTAGAGGTCATATATATACCTAAGTTTCTCAGTACCTTTTTTATTATCACATAATAATATTACTTGGTAAACATTTTAATCGTTTTCGTATAGAAATATTAAATAGATTTCTGTATCCATGAAATAAAATCTACATGCATATATAAAAAAAAACAATATTGAGTAACTCATTTTTCAGAATATTGCAAAACTTTTTTTTCGAGAACTATCTATCTATGTATATATGACTCAACGCCTATCTCTCTCTCTCTATCTCCCACACACACAAAACCTAAAGTCTCTTTTGCTAAGAGTTCTTTTCTCAGTAAAATCTCATTCTTTTTCTCTTTCAAGATCATATTGTCTTGTTCCTCTCTAGTCTTGATCTTGATCATTGAAATGGAGCCACCGCAACATCATCATCAAGCCGACCAAGAAAGTGGCAACAACAACAAGTCCGGTTCTGGTGGTTACACGTGTCGTCAAACCAGTACGAGATGGACACCGACGACGGAGCAAATCAGAATCCTCAAAGATCTTTACTACAATAACGGAGTGAGGTCACCAACAGCCGATCAGATCCAGAAGATTTCTGCAAGGCTGAGACAATATGGAAAGATCGAGGGCAAAAACGTCTTTTACTGGTTTCAGAACCATAAGGCTCGTGAGCGTCAGAAGAAGAGATTCAATGGCACAACAATGATAACCACACCTACGTCTTCATCACCCAACTCGGTTATGATGGCTAGTGAACACTATCATCATCATCATCATCATCCTCTTCTTCACCATCATCATCAACATGGTGTTACCATGCAAAGACCTGCTTCGGTCAACGTTAAACTTGACCAAGAAAATCATCTGCTTCATCAGAATAGATCATATCCCACCTTCAATAACGGTGACTAGTTTCTTATATATACATATTGAGTTTGATAGACTGCTAACCATTTACATCGCTAGCTATTATAATATGAATTAGCCAAAAAAATGGAAAGCAAGAAGATGTGTATATGCATATGTATGTGATTTGATAGGTATATGTATATCTAGTGACGTATATGTGAAGTTATCGCATCTAGTTAGAGGTTCCTTTGTTGTGTAATGAAAACTGGTCTCACGTGTATTATTTCTTGTGATTTGTAACAAAATTAGGGATTTAGGTTATTACGTAGAAAAATAACAGTTTTTTTGTTTCTCTTTGTCTCTATATATGTAATTATATCTTGGAACGTATATATATGCTCACTAATATGTATTTTGGATTGAAGGGTATTTAAATCACACAAATTCAGGTACTGAATGTGGTGCTGTTAATGCTTCTAATGGCTACATGAGTAGCCATGTCTATGGATCTATGGTACGTATACCAAACTCTTAGTCATTTAATACATATATGTATGCGTGTCTGTGTATAAATTTAATGTAATTGGAATTTTGGGTGAAGGAACAAGATTGTTCTATGAGTTACAACAACGTAGGTGGAGGATGGACAAACAATATGGATCATAATCATAACTACTCAGCTCCAGCATACAACTTCTTCGACAGACCAAAGCCTCTGTCTGGTCTAGAAGGTAATCAAGAAGAAGAAGAAGATGAAGAATATGGTGGCGATGATGTTTATCTGGAACATAGACGCACACTTCCTCTCTTTCCTATGCACGGTGAAGAACATAACAACGGCAGTGGTAATGCTATCTGGAAGTATGGTCAATCAGACGGCCATGATCGTTATGGTAGAGGTCCTTATGCTTCTCTCAAGCTATGTCTGAACTCATACGCCGGCGTAGCACCAGATTAAATGCTATTTCGTACTGTTTATCGTATGTGTCAGCTACTATGGTTCGCTAGGGCTTAAGGGTGATGCAGTTATTAGATATAGTAGTAGTAACTTCGTACGTACGTAGTTTAATTTTATTTACTATTGCCTCTACGTCTAGTTTTTTTTATTTAGTGATGAAAATGTTAAACTTTATTACTATGAAGTTGTACTAGTCTATTTTAATATATAGTATTTAAGAAAAAGATTGAGAGATATGAAAGAAATGGCAGAGATGTAGTTGAGATGGCAGAGATCGTATGATTATTATAGATAAATTACAATCTTATTTACTAAGATTATGGACTGCTAAAAATGATTAACGACTGCTCTTGTGTCTCAATTTTGATTACAAATGAATTATTTATTCAGTGTAATGTAAAGATAAATAAACCAAAACTCAGGTGACTTATATTATGTGTTTGTACTCTAGTCTGTTATGGCTAAATATTAAATCCAAAACTCTATTCAAATTCAAAAAAGAGTTTTAAACCATATAAGAATTCAAAATAAAAATAGATATTTAGTAATAGTTAATAGTGTTTTTAATTGAGAACACTTTATACCTATAACACATATGTAGTAAAATGATATATTATATTATTTACAATAATTTTTACAAAAGTCAAGTTTAAACTTTTAAATACTAAAAACGAAACAAAAAACTTTAAATCCAAAAATCAAAAACTAAGTTTCAACTAAAAAATACAAAATAATGTATTTATTCGAATAGTATTTGTATTTAAAAACATGGAAAAATATATAATAGAACGACAACATACCATAACATTTAACATTATAGTTGTGGTTGCGATATATTGTTTGATTGTTTGCCGCCAACGATTGTAGTTGCGGTTGATCGCAGATTTTTAGTCGTACCGCTGTTTTAACCAGCGAAAAAAAATTACGACGCAGAACATAGTGTCTGACTGCTGCGATTGACCGGAAGTAACTGCGGTAACTAAACGTACAATAATTTACTGCAGCTAAAACCGTAGAAAACTGTGATTGAAAAACAAATATGACTAATATCATGTTCAACTACTCATGCGATAAAACAAAAATAATTTCAGTTAAAAAAAATAAAGACCACTTTTCCACCATTATATACTTAGATACCATAGTTTCATGAGTCTTTTTAAGTCTATGGTTAAAGTCATGATTTGTTCTGCATTTTTTGTGAACTACTAACATTGAATTCAAGCTGTTAAGATCTCTAAGTGACTACTAATTCACTGCTTTCAACATTTTTTGGTCTTTGTATAGGCTCACGTGAGCAATATCTCTTCATGTAGACCATAAAACCAAACCAAGAAAGAGGAGTCTACATCAAGGAGATCTCAAATCGAATAATTCAAACGTAAACCCAATTGCACATGTATCAACTTGACCAAATTGCCCATATTCATTTTGAAAGAGAGAGAGAGAGAGAGAATAAAGTTTTAACAAAAAAAAAAAGAATGTAACAAGTTGATCCTATCAATTTTTGTTGTATAGAGATGGCAATTTGAACATATGTATGTTCCATTCGTATAGCTAAGACAATGACATATGTAGTTATGTGTGTCTGAGGAGTTACTTACTTTTCAATTTATATACATTCTTGAGTATGAATTTTTTGTGCAGATCCGAGAAGATCTTTAAATGCTTTTTGAAGATTCAAAGTACGTTTTTTCTATAAAAAGCAAAGATGTGAGGCTTGTGTAGCATTATGGTCTATGATTCTTTTTCTGTGAAATTCTCCCTAAAAACTTGTTTGGATCAGTTTGGTCCATTTCCCATTATTTTGCTGGCTTGACTTTATAATACACCAAAATCTAAGCTTTATTAAAATCAAGTACAATTGTGTAAAATAACATATTTTAAAATCTTCGTTTTCAAAAATAATATCATTGCTTAAAATTTCTAATAATAGAAAAAATTTGATATTAAAATATATTAATTTTTAATAGAAAAATTAAAATTTTAAATTAAAAAACTAAAAATTAAATTAATGACAATGATATATTGTAATTATTTTAGTAATTTAAACTAATTTATATATTTATTTGAAATTCATTATGGTGATAACACGTCAACATGATAACACGTTAAGATGATGTTATGTTCTTAAAATATTTTTCAAATAATATATTAGGGATATATCATTGTTATTAATTTGGTTAGAGAATTAATATACTACTAAATTTATAGAAAATAATTATTTTAATTTATTTAATATATATATATATATATAAATTAATATTAAAATAATTTTAAATAAAAATAAAAATTATATAAATATCTAATTTATATTTATTAATAAATAATATTATCTAATTTGTGAATATTTTTTTCATGCATAACGTAGATATAAATCTAGTATAAGATATTTGATTAGCCTAATTTAAAATTGTGTTAGAATCTTCCAAATATAAACATGTGAATATGTCACAAGTTGATCGTCCTGTTTTAGCATCACACAATGTGTTGTGACTCTTTGTAAAGTGAGATTCTTACGAAAAGGAAAAACTCCTAAATTTCCATACATCACCATTGTTGAAATTTAGGTCAAGCTTCTTTGAAAACTCTTGAAACCTTTTCAGACATATAAACCCTCTGGGCTAATCGTGGGCTCAAGTTTTTTTCTCTTTCAATATTTGTTATGGTTTCTTTTATTCAAACCAGTCCATAGGATCGCTATTAGGTGTTTAACTTTATAGATTTTTGTTTGTTTGCTATTAATATTGTGGTCGTCGTTGCGATATATATTGTTCGTTTGTTTTTCATTGGCAGTTGTGTTTTTGGTTGCGGTTGATCGCAAATTTTTAGTCGTATCGCTGTTTTAATCAGCGATCTAACTTGCTATTAATACTGTGGTTGTGGCTGCGATATATGTTATTCGTTTTTTTTCATCGGAAGTTGTGGTTGCGGTCACAGTTAATCGTAGATTTTTGGTCGCACCGATATTTTAATCAGCGATCGAAAAAATTGCGACACATAATATAACGTATGAACGTTGTGTGTTACTGCAAATAACTACGACAGATAAACAAACAACAGTCCGCCACAGGCGCAACAGTAGCTTCCTACGACTATCAAACAAACATGACTAATATATTTGATTTGTACCTAACATTTTATTTGAACAGTGATAATTTAACATACAATAACTGTCCAAAAATGGAAATAACGAAATCTAAAGAATAAAATATTTAAAACTTTAAACTATTTTATGTTAGTGGAATTTCTTTAATTAATCTATTGGTTTGCTAATGTTTCTATATCAAATTTAAAATTTATTTTTTCAGATAATACAAAATTAAGCAGATTGTTATCAGTGCATAGTATATAGTGTGATGCATGTGGATTCGATTTAAGTGGTTATATAAATGTTAAGGGTACACTTATACATTATGAATATATAGTGCTAGTAGAACTGTTTATTTGTTTGTTTGTGCAAGAGCTATTTCTTTGTCATGTTAAATATTATAAATCTTAAAATTCATCTCTCTTGATTATATTTTTTCATTTATGATAAAATAACAGATTTATTGAAATAAATATTATACATTATAGTTTTTTAACACATTTGTATTTGGTTAAAATAATCCAAGAAATTGACTCTAATCTATTTATAGAATCGATTGTGAAAATAATATCAAATAATAATTGTGTAAATGCACTCGTGACCTATTAAAATTACATAAATATTTTAAAGCTTTTCTTTTCAAAAATATTTTTGCTAGAATTTTTCCAAAATAGTAAAAATTAGCTTGAGAAGAGATTTGTTATTGTAAATAAATTACAAAATAATTAAACATTGTGTTTGAGTGGTTCCATTCTAATTTTAAAATTATATTTATCTCGGTTAAATTGATTTTTAATATTAAATTCATGGTATATATGTTGGATTAAAATAATAATATTTCTAAACTAAAATATTTTTTTGAGAATTTCCCTTAAAACTAATGTCTATGTTGTACTAAAATAAAAGTATTTTTAGCAATAGAAAAAACTTAAACTATAATATTTTTGAAATTTTTTGTTCAAACTAATGTCTATGATAAAAAAAACAAGGGCAACTAAGTAAAATAATATTTTTTAAAGTTTTTGTTACAAAAATAGCATAATTAGTTTGAATTTTCAATAATAACACAAATTTAAAATTAAAATATATTAAAACTTCATTTTAATACAAAAAATAAAGCTTAAATTAGAAAAAAACCCAAATATAATATTTTAAATTTATATATAATTTATTTATAGTAAATAAATATTTTCACATAATTATTTATCATAATTTTGAAATTTTATCATTAAAATGTTAGATTTATAACAAACACTTTAAAATATGATATTTTAGAGTATTATTTAAAAACAATGAACATCCAAAAATCTTTAATACATTCGTATTGACCATATATATAGTCTATTTATATATAAAAATCAGTTATGAAAACAAGAAAAATATATATAAAAAAGAACACAGAGAGGTCCACATGAATTATGAAAATAGAAATGTCGAAACCAAAAGGGTAATGGAAGACTGAGAGAAAATCGAATCAAATACCCTACAAAGTGTCAAAACCACCAATGTTTTACTAAGTGCTTTGTATCACCTAATCTTATCCTCTTTTTTTATTTATTTATATCTATTTAATTCTTTACGATAATATATATATGCTTACAGCATCTTCACTTTATATTTTCTTTTGTCCGATTCTCTCGTGGGAGTTTTCTTAAACAAGTCGTAATCGAGCTACTGGCTTTAACATGTTTATCAATTCTTTGTAATTTATTATAAATTAAGCCTTATAGTATGCTTACGAAATAAATAGAATAGTGAGAGTAAATTTGGTGTTTACTTACGAGGATTCTATTAAAACATACATATTAATTACAATACAAAGTATGATTGTAAAAGATTATTAGGATTATCTTAAAAAGTCTGTTCATTACAACTAACTTTAGGTTAATTAATTGTCTTACTAGATTTAGATTCACGGAAAAAAGTATTAATATATTATAACTAATTATTATTTAGTAAAAATATAAATTAGATATGTATATAATTTATTTCTTATTTAAAATAATTTTTTAAATTTTAATATTGATTATTCAAATGAAATATACAGTGAAATCGGATTAAACAAATAAATTTAAATTTTCTATATTTTAGATAAACAATATTATTAAATAGGTAAGAAATTGTAGATGTGATAAATATTCGACTAATCCAAATTTTTGTTTTATATTTTGTACTAATTTTCTAAAATTTCTCAATCAATATATTAGAGATTAGGTTTTATGTATAACCATCTAAATTTAGAGCTAAGCTAGTTTAGATGGTTAATAAATAGAGTTTAGAGTTTTAATCTCAATGTTTTAGTGATAATTTTACTTTATTATTATTAAAAGATTGATGAGATCGATCCAAATCGGAGATTATAGAAATCAACAAAAGATATATAAGATTATTGATAAATATCAATATTTTAGATTAACAAATTTAACATTATCTTTAATATATTATTTTAAGAAACTAGGTTTTTACAACTCCATATAATTTTTTTACTCTCATCAATTTATCAGTTATTGTTTCCATTTTGCTAATAATGTAAATATTCACCGACGGAGAATCCCACCAAGGCCAGCACTGAATTTAACAAAGCTGTAAACAAAAAAGAAAAAAAAACCGTTTTATATTATTTTATTAGGGCTGATTCTTTTACAGAATATGAAACACCGTAAATACGAATTTTTACGATTGGATTCAGGTCCGACTCTAATCCCATCGCTGACCAAGATGACGAGCCAAAAGCTTTGCCACAATGTGAAGTTACGCTTGCACTAGGTCCAGCATTTTCATCACTTCACAACAAAGCATTGTGGACCGATGGTGGCACTGAAGACTAGACACCGCCACCGGTCATCGTTGCTAAGATGTTGTCTCTTATTTTGAGTAAGCAAATGTGGTACTGTTCAAAATCTGTATATATCCCACAGGTTGATTATTTTGATCAACTTGCCCTTTTGTTTCCACAAGCACTAATGACTAAAGAGCACACAAGATTAACTTAAAAGACTATAAAATTGTGTATATTTCAATGGAATGAATGCACACAAGCACTAATGACTTTGAGGATTCGAAGGCTTACAAATTTTTTCTAAACATGCATGTATATTTCTTTTTTTAAGGTAGCATACATCATTACCAATTCACCTTAAGTCTTCTAAATAGCCCCTTTTAAGATTTTCTTTAGATCTTCAAATATTTTTCTTTGGACCATATGTGATCTTCTTTGTGTATTGATTTGATTTTAAAGCTAGATTTGAATCTTGCTTTAAACAAGCAACAACACACAAAATCTTAATACTAGATTATATCTTTAAAGCCATACATTCTTATCTTCATCTAATTGAGTTATGTTAATTATGTATATTTACCATTTATGTGACATTTAATTTGAATAATCTGAATTTGAAGTATTTAATTTGAATATATATATAAAACATATTTCAATATTTTTTTTTAAAATGAATCATTTTTAGAATGTTAAGGTTTCAATAAAAATAAACCACAAATAAATGTTTGGTTTGTTTGGACTTAATGATTTAAGAGAAATCCTTTAATACTTTGCAGATTTTAATTTGAGATAGTGAGAAAAATTCAGTTGATCTAATATTTGATTTAGCAATTTTCAACCTATACAAAGAATATCAATGAGGTTAAATGAGATAAAAATATCATTTTTTAAATTTTTATCCCAAATATCCCATCATTAGTTTAAATTTCCAAAATAACACAAATTTAATATTAAAATTTAATTTAAGGAAAATTTAACACTAAATTGTAAAAAATGAAACCAAATATAATATTTTAATTATATTCGTATTTTGTTTATAGTAAATATATATTTTCAGAAAATAATTTATGAAATTTTTGTAATTTTAAATTTAAAATATTAAATTTAGAACAAAAACTTAAAAATATGCTATTTTAAAATATTACTCAAATGAGAATGACATAAAACAAAAAACACCTTAAATATCTATGATTTAATTATTAAAAATATTTATCTTAAAATTTATTACTTTTTTTATACCAAATTCAGTAGTCGTTAATATGACCGAATATGCTTTATAGATTTGTTACTTGATCATGAAGTTCCAAAAGATTCTTAGGAAACTTTGGTCAAAATTAATTATCACACTGATATGATGACAATTCTTTTTATTCCAACAATGACAGTAAATTCTTGTTCCAAACCGATGACAGTTTAATCTTAATTATTTTCTATATTTTAGTAAAAGTTATACAGATGTTTTCTAAAAAATCATGAAGCAACCAAAAAATGAACCTAATTGAACTAAAACTAAACTAAAACCAAATAAAACTAACTCCACTTTACGTTTACATAAAGTTTTATTAAAACCAAATTAACTAAAAGGAACCAAATTAAAATTTAAAAAACAAAATGCTCTCCTAAGAAAATAATTTGATAACGATATTTTTTGGACAATTATCTAAAATATCACATTTTAAAATTTTTGTTTCAAAAATAATATCATTAGTTTGATAGCATAAATTTATGATTAAATACATGAAAATTTCTTTTTAATAAAATAAAGAGTAATACCTTAAAAGAGCACCTTTTAAAGTTTTTCTTTCAAATCTAGTATAATAAAATTAAATTCCTAAAAATAGCACAAATACTTATTTATTCTAAATAAATTATACATAAACTTAAAGTATTGTATTTGGGTTCATTATTTCTAATTTAGGGTTTAATTTTTTTCTATTAAAATATAGTTTTAATGTATTTTAATGTTAAATTTGTGTTATTATTGGAAATTTAAACTAATGATGCTATTTTTGGAATAAAAACTTAGAAATGTGCTACTTTAGACATTTACCCTAAAATAAATTAAACTTTAAATTAGAAAAAATAAATGCAAATATAATGTTTGAAGTTTTGTATCATTTGTTTAAAGTAAATAAGTACTTTTAAATAATTATTTGTGTTATTTTGGAATTTTAATTTTACCATTTTAGATTTGGAATAAAAACTTTAAAAGTGCTATTTTGGATATTATTATATTTTTTCAATATTTTACTAGCTTATTTCAGTAATCACAATTTAAAATGGATAATTTTCTAAAATAGCATATTTTTAAGTTTTTGTTCCAAAAATAACATCATTAATTTAAATTTTAAATAATAGCACAAATTAAAATTAAAATACATTTAAACTATATTTTTAATATAAAAAAAGGCAATTGACTAAAATAGCACCATTTCAAGTTTTTGTTCCAAATATAGCACTAGTCATTTAAATTTCTAAAAATAGCACAAATTTAATACTAAAATAATTAAAAACTTATTCCTTATGACAAAAATTTAAACCTTAAATTAGAAAAAGTGAACCCAAATATTATGTTTTAATTTTATATATATTTTATTTAAAGTAAATAATTATTTTTACATAATAATTTATGCTATTTTGGGAATTTTAATTTTACTGTGCTAAATTTGGAAGATAAACTTAAAATAGTACTATTTTAGGGTATTAAAAGGATTAAACCCAAACTTTTCGTATATTTTACACACAAAACACCACTAAACTAAAAGCTTCTCAACATTAAAAAAAAATACAAACAACTTTACAGCTAATCTTTGGTAAAGTATTTATACGTACGTCATTATATTTGTAACCTATACATAACAAATATAAAACATGGTAACAATTATCTTTCCAATACCATTAAACTTTAAACAAATGTACGAAAATTATAGGAAAATTGTATAAAAATAGTACCATTTTCATTTTTTTGTTCAAAATTTAATACTATTAGTTGAAATTATCAAAAATAACACAAATTTAATATGAAAATAGATAAAAATTCTCTTTCTAACGCAAAAAATTAAACTCTAAATTAAAAAAAAAACTTAAACATAATATTTTCATATATAGTTTATTTAAATAAATAATTATTTTCACATAATAATTTATACTATTTTAAAATTTTTTAATGTGATAGATTTGAAATATAAATATAATTTTTTTTTATTTTAAAATATTACTCAGAATATTATAGATCAATACCCTAAATAACATCTTTTAAAGTTTTTATTCTAAATTTACCATTTTAAAATTAAAATACCAAAAGTATCACAAATAATTATGTAAAAATACTTATTTACTCTAAATAAATTATAAATAAACTTAAAATATTATATCTGGGTTATATTTTTTTCAATTTAGAGTTTATTTTTCTATTAAAATAAAGTTTTAATTTATTTTATTTTTAAATTTATGCTAATATTAAAAATTTAAGCTAATAATACTATTTTTGCAACAAAAACTTAAAAATTTGTTATTTTTAGACAATTACCCAATATTATATCTGCGGAATCAATAAACAATTAAAATCAGTTTTAGGTAAATGTTTCTAAAAATTAATTCATATAGGCATACAAAATGCCGGCCAAATACTTATAAAAAAAAAATATTTCTGTTACCTTTATAAGTAACAAATCCTAAATAGCAAATCACAAAGCACAAATCTTTAAAACCTTCTGTGAGAGAGAGAGTGAGTGACAACTCAAAGTTAGGTCCTTCGATAATGTATTTATTTGGTTCTTTAAATTATTAAAAAGTTTAAAACTTGGAAAATTCTTTAATCCGTACAGTTCTGTATTTTCTGTGGACCTCAAGCCAAATGCCCCCATTGGCCAAAATTCGAAGATCAACCGCAACCACTTTGCCAAAGTCTTGCTTTTTTAGCTTATTTGATGTCTTTGCAAAAGAAAAAGATTTCATCTTTCTGTTTATTCTCTGTATAAATTGAAACATAGCTTCCTTCTCCATTCTCCACTCTCTCTTAATTTTGCCAGTCTTCTCTATGAATAAAGGAAGAGGCTTTTCAATAAAATTTTGAAGCTTTGCAACTTTTTCTTCATGGGTTTCTGATTTTTTCTACTAAAATAACATCTTGTTTTTGTTGGGTATTAATTAAAAAGTGGGATATGACACAAGAAGCAGTAGTCATTAGCTTCCACTAAGCAAAGCACCCAAAATCACTATCAAAGTGTTAACAAGTGTCTTTGTTTCTGAACAACATGAGAGGAGATAGCTTCTCAGTGAGTATTGAGAGTATTTCTGATTCTCCAATGGGTTCGAGGAAGAAGATGAGCAAGTTGTTCGATAAAATGACTGAATGGGTTACCCCTTGGAGAAGTAAGTCAGAGATGCCAAGAGAGAGAAGGATTTTGCGAGGAGATATTGAACAAGAACAGTTTCAGTACGCAAGTAGTCATTGTTTATCATCTTACTACAGTGTTTTTGTTGTTCGCCTTGCTATAATGGTTAGATTTAATCACTTATTCTCTCTTTCTCTCGAATTCAATTTTGGTTGATTTCATCTAATCCAACTCGAACTTTCTCTTTATTTCTCCAATCAAGTTTCTCTGATTTGACATGTTTGGTTTATGATCAAACGTAAAGAAACTAATCAATTGATGATAAAGGTGAAACCTTTGTAAGTTGAGAGGTGGGTGTTTGTGTGTGCAGGTGATGCTAGCAATTCTGATTGGGCTTTTAACCATTCTAACATGGCATTTTACAAGGGTTTATACAAAGCAATCGCTTCAAACCTTAGCATATGGCCTTCGATACGAGCTTCTTCAGCGTCCAATCTTAAGGATGTGGAGCGTTTTAAACACCACATCCGAGCTAACAACAGCTCAGGTCAAGCTCTCCGAATATGTCATAAAAAAATATGACAAGCCAACAACTCATGAAGAACTCGTCGAGGTTTCATTTTATGTTTCCCAATCTATTCTTTTTCGTCGTATGCTTGATTTTGATATGCTTTAATCATTCTTTTTATAACATTACTCAGATGTATCAAGCAATGAAGGATGTGACATGGGCTCTGTTTGCTAGTGCCAAAGCTCTAAATGCTATTACCATAAACTACAGAAATGGATTTGTCCAAGCTTTTCACAGAGATCCAGCAAGTAGCAACACATTCTACATCTTCTCCGATCTAAAAAACTATTCGATCAGTGGAACGAGCCTTGAAGATGTAAAAATGTCATTGGGTCATGGGTGGAACAATCAGACGATACATGGGAATATGTCTGCCATTTGGTACCAGCAACAGCTTGATCCAATAACAGGGGAAAAAATAGGAAAGCCTCTTCAAATCCCACCGGATGATCTCATCAACATCGCAGGAATCTCACAAGTGCCTGATGGTGAAGCTTCTTGGCATGTGACAGTGAGCAAATATATGGACTCTCCGCTTCTATCAGCGGCTTTGCCCGTCTTTGATGCTTCAAACAATAGTATTGTGGCTGTTGTGGGGGTGACAACTGCACTTTACAGCGTAGGGCAGTTGATGAGAGACCTTGTAGAAGTCCATGGTGGACATATTTATTTGACATCTCAAGAAGGATACTTGCTTGCTACTTCCACAAATGGTCCTCTTCAAACGAATACATCAAATGGGCCTACGCTAATGAAAGCCATTGATTCAGAGGAATGGGCTATAAAGACAGGAGCTCAGTGGTTAGAGAAAACTTATGGGAGTAACCGTCCTCACGTTGTTCATGCTGATAACGCAAAGCTTGGTGACCAACAATATTACGTTGATTCATTCTATCTTAATCTCAAGAGACTTCCAATTGTAAGTTTTCCCTCCCAAGAGTCTACTGTTGAATTAAATTCACATAGTCAAGTTGATTACTTTTTGGTTTATGCATCTTGCAGATAGGTGTTGTCATTATTCCCAGAAAGTTCATAATGGGAAAAGTGGATGCAAGAGCCTTCAAGACTTTAGTTATACTGATTTCTGCTTCTGTCTGCATCTTCTTTATTGGATGCGTCTGCATTTTAATTCTCACAAATGGAGTTTCAAAGGAGATGAAACTAAGAGCAGAACTGATAAGGCAATTGGATGCAAGAAGAAAGGCCGAAGCTTCGAGCAACTACAAAAGCCAATTTTTGGCTAATATGAGGTTGGTCTATCACTGTATCTGATAATTTTCCTGCAAGAGAAAAGTTATTTTGATTGTATAACATTCCTAATGCTAAATTTCAAATGAGCGTTTTGGATTTTTTTGTGCATTCTAGCCATGAGTTGAGGACACCTATGGCTGCTGTGATTGGATTGTTAGATATTCTAATATCGGATGATTGTCTCTCAAATGAGCAATATGCAACAGTCACTCAAATCAGAAAATGCTCTACAGCCCTGCTCCGGCTTCTCAACAACATACTAGACTTGAGCAAGGTGTGAAATTAGAAGAAACAAACACTTATTTTAATTTCGAGATATGAAGAAAATCTTTCAGCTTTAGTGTTACATCTGCTGACCGTTAAGTTTGTCACTAGTAAACATTTGAGTTGTTTCAGTTGTGCTCTCTTTGAATTCTCATGTCACTAGAAGCTACAAATGGCCCTCTGATTTCTCTTCCTTTTCTGCACCATAGGTTGAGTCGGGAAAACTTGTTCTGGAAGAAGCTGAGTTCGATTTGGGACGAGAACTCGAAGGACTTGTTGACATGTTCTCAGTGCAGTGTATTAACCACAATGTAGAGACAGTTCTAGACCTCTCTGGTATGACTCTGTATTATACTTTTTCGACAGCCCATGATGAATGTTCTTTACAATGAAATTTGGGTTATGTAATCTCAGATGATATGCCAACATTAGTCCGAGGGGATTCAGCAAGACTTGTTCAAATCTTTGCAAATCTTATAAGCAATTCTATAAAGTTTACAACAAGTAAGATTTGTTAGCATCTCCCTTCTCTTCTTTTTGCATGACAGAGACGCAGTGCTAATCTTAAAAAGATGGTTACTTTGCAGCGGGCCACATTATTCTTCGTGGATGGCACGAGAACGTGAACTCTCTACATGATGAGATGAGCTTAACGGTTGACAAAAAGAAACCATGGGCTCCAATGAAGACAAAACTGGTGCATCACAGAAATCATTTGCAGAAGTCTTGTAAGAACGAAAACAAAATGGTTCTTTGGTTTGAGGTTGATGACACTGGATGTGGTATGACACTTGAGTTCCCTAATTATAAATTCCTAAGATACCAACTTCTCCAGGTCCTGAAATCACTTTATTGTATGAATATTTTCTGCAGGAATAGATCCAAGCAAATGGGATTCTGTGTTTGAGAGCTTTGAGCAAGCTGATCCTTCTACTACTCGGACGTAAGTAACCATGACTAAGTGAACACAATGGATGTATAAGGAAAACTATGTTGTTACTTTAATCTTAAACCTCTCTGGTCTTAATATTTCTTCAGCCACGGAGGAACTGGTCTTGGGCTGTGCATCGTCCGAAATTTGGTTTGTCAAGTCACTGAACCTTTAGAATTTGATGAGTCATAGAAGCAATCTGAAACCTAATTTGTAATTTTTACAGGTAAACAAGATGGGTGGAGATATCAAAGTGGTACAGAAGAATGGCTTAGGAACGACAATGAGACTATACTTGATTCTGAGTATTCCTGACAATGCGGATCAAGTCTGCCAGCCAGATTTCTCCAAGTACGGTCTCGTGGTAAGTACACCTGATAGAGTAATCAAGAAGAGAATGGAACATATATATGTTAGTGAACGTGTATTATTGGTTTTGAATGCAACAGGTTTTGCTTTCAATGTCTGGAAGTACAGCAAGAATGATCCAATCAAAGTGGTTGCGTAAACACGGCATTGCGACTGTTGAAGCATCAGACTGGAACGAGCTGACTCAGATCACTAGAGACCTCTTCGAGACAGGAATCCGTGAAAACAGCTTCGATTCACAGCACAACATAGCTGAACCACTGAGAGCAGAGTTTTCGAATATAGAAGGAATCAAGAACCCTGTGTTTGTCATAGTGGTGGATATCGGAATTCTTGATCTGACTACAGATATATGGAGGGAACAGCTTAACTACCTCGACAGATTCTCTAGCAAAGCAAAGTTTGCTTGGCTGCTAAAGCATGACACATCCAATTCAGTTAAAACAGAGCTTAGACGAAAAGGGCATGTCATGATGGTTAACAAACCGTTGTACAAGGCCAAAATGATTCAGATTCTGGAGGCTGTGATAAAAAATCGGAGGAGAAGCTTGTGTAACGCCACAAGCAACATAGGAAATGGAAGTGATGAATCCCACGATTGCTTAGAAATCGATCCAACACCATTCGAAACTTGCAGTTCCGATGATTCCTCTGAGACATGTGGCGATAAACAAGGAGATAAATCTGTGAAACCAAGCACATTGCCATCTCCAGTGCTTAAGAACTACCTTCTTGACATCACTAAAAGCAATGATGACTCAACATCTGCAAGTATGACTCAGAAAAAGCAAGAAGAAGAAGAAGATTGGAGAGATCGAAGTAACCGGTTGTATTCAGGAATTGCTTTGGATGGAAAGAATCAGAAATCTCTTCAAGGTATAAGGATCTTGCTAGCAGAAGATACACCAGTTCTTCAACGAGTAGCCACCATAATGCTTGAGAAAATGGGAGCAACTGTAACTGCAGTTTGGGATGGACAACAAGCAGTTGATGCCCTTAACTACAGGTTTATCAATGCACAAGATCCAACTCAAGAACACAAACTGTCAGAAGAAAACAAGAGTATGAATCTGCAGGATGGTCTTCCGAATTCTTCACCTTATGACTTGATCCTAATGGATTGCCAGGTACAATTATATAGATTCACATCTCAATCATATTTACTTTTGATTCTGAATCTAACATGTAAAGACATCACATATAATTTTCCAAAAACAGATGCCAAAAATGGATGGATACGAAGCAACAAAGGCGATAAGAAGAGCAGAGATCGGTACTGAGCTGCACGTACCAATTGTGGCATTAACAGCTCACGCAATGTCTTCAGATGAAGCCAAATGCTTGGAGGTAGGAATGGATGCTTATCTCACTAAACCTATTGATAGAAAGCTTATGATTTCTACCATTTTGTCACTCACTAAATCATCAACGTTCCTAACTTCATTTTCCGGTTAAAGCAAAGGGTAAATTCTAACAAGAGAACTTTCTTAGGTTCGGTATCTTGGATTTGTAGTATATATATATTTGTAATTGAAACAAGAACAAGTTTTCCCCATATGAGAGTGTATAATTCTTTTTCGTAATGGACTAATTGTTAAATATTATCAAAAAGTTTATATTTGCTAACGACAACTACGAACGATCAATCTTGAATGAAAGATAGGGAAAATTATCTAATTCCACTCACAAAATTCAATATATGTGTAGATACAAATATGTTTGTACTTCTTTCTATTTGTTGTTAAACATAAATTAAACTTCGAATTACTTTACAATCTGGAACTTTCAACATATTTCCACCCGAAATTAAATTTGGATGATTAACCAATTATTTAATTACTAAACCGATAGCAAACCAATTTTGATCCGATTTTAACCTTTTTGTGATCTATTTTTTACCCATTTTTAACCGATGTTGACCCGTTTTTGACCTGATTTTTGACCCGATTTATATACCATTTTGACCGGATTTTTGACCGGATTTGTATCCTATTTTTTGAAAAAGGGAGAACCAGTTTGACAAGAAACTAAAAAAGTTTTATTAGCATATAAAAATCGGGTAAAAATCGGATAAAATCTATTCAAAATCTGCTAAAAATCGGTCAAAATCCGGTAAAAATGGAGTACAAATTGGATAAAAATCGAATAAAAATTAGATCAAAATATGATCATAAACCAATCAAAACCTGGTCAAAATGGATCAAAAAGGTCAAAATCGAATGAAAATCAGATGAAAATGGGTTTGCTTTCAGTTAAGTAATAAAATAATTGGTTAATTCCCTAAATTTAATTTTGGGTGGAAATAAGTTGAAATTCTAAATTGGAAAAGAATTTGACATTTAAGTTATGTTTGAGGACAAATAAAAAGAAGTCCAAAATTCATGTTTATTTATACAGATA
Source organism: Pugionium cornutum (assembly GCA_018901935.1). Classification (NCBI taxonomy): domain Eukaryota; kingdom Viridiplantae; phylum Streptophyta; class Magnoliopsida; order Brassicales; family Brassicaceae; genus Pugionium; species Pugionium cornutum. The sequence goes on along the minus strand of CM032160.1, from coordinate 31,888,915 downwards.
TGGAACCTTATCGTGTAAAATTACACGGTCTTTCTCTTACTATAAAGCTCCATTGCTTTTGGTGCTTTTGAGGTATATGGTGTGAAGCAAAACCAAGTTGTCCTTTGTGCATGTCTAACCCTCTATCATTTTTGTAAGGATAAATTTAATCATTATTTTTGGAACCGAATTTGCACTTTATTCGGCTCTAACACAAATTCTCTAAATATTCTCTGAATAGTTATTTTTATTTATGAATCTCCCCCATTACATAAGGGTTGTGCCCTTTTTATATTATAATCCACAATTAATTTTAGATATATAATTAATTGCAGATTTAGCGGTTATAACATAATTAATTCTTGGACGTTACAGTATTGATTATTGTCCGTTACAAAATAATTAATTTTTTTGACCGTTACATAATTAAAAGAACCGATTTGACTTCTTTTTGGTCCATCTTGGTCCGGTTAGCGGATTTGGATTTTGGGATTAAATCTGGTGCCCACAATAAGCCCCCAAGTTTCGTGAAGCGTCGATTCGGGAAACTTTATTTTATCTTTGTCATGTTTGTTTTATGTTGGCTATCTTACTTTTGCGGAATGCTCCTCGTTTTTGTAACGGCTACGCATCCATATTTTTACGAAGAGTTGCTTGTGATTTAATTCTCTTTTAGTGTTCGTGCATAGTTGTGCTGGTTTTCTTATTTTAGCGAAGTGCTCCTCGTTTTTGTAACGGCTACGTGTCCGTATTCTTACGAGGAGCTGCTTACACTTTTTTTTTATTTTAGCGAAGTGCTCCTCGTTTCTGTAACGGCTACGTGCCCGTATTCTTTACGAGAAGCTGCTTGCGTTTCTTTATTTTAGCGAAGTGCTCCTCGTTTATGTAACGGCTACGTGTCCGTATTCTTTACGAGGAGCTGCTTGAACTTTTTATTTTTTTTAGCGAAGTGCTCATCGTTTCTGTAACGGCTACGTGTCCGTATTCTTTACGAGGAGCTGCTTGCGTTTCTTTACTTTAGCGAAGTGCTACTCGTTTCTGTAACGGCTACGTGTCCGTATTCTTTACGAGGAGCCGCTTGCATTTTTTTTTAGCAAAGTGCTGCTCGTTTCTCTAACGGCTACGTGTCCGTATTCTTTACAAGGAGCTGCTTGCGCTTCTTTATTTTAGCGAAGTGCTCCTCGTTTCAGTAATGGCTACGTGTCCGTATTCTTTACGAGGAGCTGTTTGCGTTTTTTTATTTTAACGAAGTGCTACTCGTTTCTTTAACGGCTATGTGTCTGTATTCTTACGAGGAGCTGCTTGCCTCTTCTTTTTTTTTTAACCCCTTTTAGGGTTTGGTATTATTTTTGGGACTGTAAACACGTTTTAAAAATTTTTATCGGGTACGATTTCATTATATATCATCCTGACTGTATGCCTCAAAATACAAACAATGATAACGAAATTGTACCTTTTATTTCGTTTCGATGCAAGTTGTAAAGTCTGATGAGTATGCCCCGGAAATCTGGAATATCGTCGTTGGAGTTTGACATTTTTCTTTTCTTAAAAGTTAGGATGGATTTTCCCCACAGACGGCGCCAAATGTTGGAACCGAATTTGCACTTTATTCGGCTCTAACACAAATTCTCTAAATATTCTCTGAATAGTTATTTTTATTTATGAATCTCCCCCATTACATAAGGGTTGTGCCTTTTTTATATTATAATCCACAATTAATTTTAGATATATAATTAATTGCAGATTTAGCGGTTATAACATAATTAATTCTTGGACGTTACAGTATTGATTATTGTCCGTTACAAAATAATTAATTTTTTTGACCGTTACATAATTAAAAGAACCGATTTGACTTCTTTTTGGTCCATCTTGGTCTTGTTAGCGGATTTGGATTTTAGGATTAAATCTGGTGCCCACAATTATGTGCCCTTTTAACGAATTAGAAAGGAGTTTTTAATTCGTATATTAGGCAAAATAAAAGAACAAAGATTTAAGTATATATGCCCCCATGCAGATTTTGAATATGCGACATTCTTCTTATTAACACGACTAGTGATCTAATGGACCAATTGTTCAGTATAATAAAAAAAGTTTATATTTATAAACCACAATAATCGCTTTTGGTCTTTTTGAGGTATATGGTCATAAAGTAAGCACAAGTTTTTTTCTTGGGATGTCTAATGCTCTATCATTTTATAATGATAAATTCAAGCATTGTGATATGTTTTAAGTACATATGGCACATGCTGATTTCGAACCTACGATCTAACCAACAAAGCTAATGGATCAATTGTTTAATTTTGTCAAAAAATTTATAATTGTGAACCATTAACATGAATGAATAATCTTGAATGCAACATACTTGTATGTATGTTTAATATAATAGGAAAAACAAAAGAATAAATATTTGAGAATATAAGGCCCATGCAGATTTCAAACCTATAACCTTTGCGTTATGAGCACGACCTTCGCGTTATTAGCACGACCATCGCGTTATGAGCATGACCTTCGCGTTATTAGCACGACCTTCGCGTTATTACCACGACCTTTGCGTTATTAACACAACTCTCTAACCAAGTGAGCTAGTAGGCTAATTGTTCAATTTTTCAAAAGGTTTTTATTTACAAACCATTAAAATGAATAAGTAATCTTGAATGCAAGATACTTATGTGGATGTCTAATATAATAGGAAAAACAAAATAAAACATATTTGAGAACATTGCACGACGCTCTAACCAACTGAGCTAATGTGCCAATTGTTCAATTTTTCAAAAGGTTTATTTTTACAAACCATTAAACTGAATGAGTAATCTTGAATGCAAGATACTTGTGTGGATGTCTAATATAATAAAAAATAAAAAAAATGTATTTGAGTATATATGTCTCATGCAGGTTTCAAATCTGCCACCTTCACCTTATTAGCACGACGCTCTAACCAACTGAGCTAATGGGCCAATTGTTCAATTTTGTCAAAATGTTTATATTTACAAACCATTAGGATGAATCAGTAATCATGAATGCAAGAAACTTGTATGGATGTCAAATATAATAGAAAAAACAAAAGAATAAATATTTTAGCATATATGGCCCATGCAGGTTCGAACCTTCGCGTTATTAGCACAACGCTCTAACCAACTTAGGTAATAGGCCAATTGTTCAATGTTTTCAAAAGGTTTGTATTTACAAACCATTAAGCTGATGAGTAATTTTGAATTCAAGATAATTGGGTGGATGTCTAATATAATAGAAAAAAATAAAAGAAAACAAATTTGAATATAAATGGTCCATGCAGGTTTCAAACCTATGACCTTCGCGTTATTAGCACAATGATCTAACCAACTGAGCTAACGGAGAATTGTTCAATTTTTTCAAAAAATTTATATTTACAAAACATTAAGATGAATGAGTAATTTTGAATGCAAGATACTTGTGTGGATATCTAATATAACAGAAAAAAACAAAAGAAAATATATTTGACACAACCTTCGAGTTATTAGCACGATACTCTAACCAACTAAACTAATGGACCAATTGTTCAATTTTGAAAATGTTTATATTTACAAACCATTAGGATGAATCACTAATTTGAATGCAACAAAAATGTGTGGATATGAAATATAATAAAAAAAATAAAAGAAAAAATATTTTAGAATATATGGCCCATGCAGGTTTCGAACCTGCGACCTTCGCGTTATTAGCACGACGCTCTAACCAACTGAGATAATGGGCCAATTGTTCAGTTTTCTCAAAAGGTTTATATTTAGAAACCATTAAGTTGAATGAGTAATTCTGAATGGAAGATAATTGTGTGGATGTCCAATATAATAGAAAAAACAAAAGAAAACAAATTAGAGTATATATTGCCCATAGAGGTTTTAAACCTATGACCTTCGCATTATTAGCATAATGCTCTATTCAACTGAGATAACGGAGAATTTTTTAGTTTTTTTTAAATGTTTATATTTACAAACCATTAAGATGAATCAGTAATCTTGAATTCAAGATATTTCCGTGGATGTCTAATATAATAGGAAAAACAAAAGAAAACAATATGTTATTAGCACAATGCTCTAACCAACTGAGCTAATGGGCCAATTGTTCAAGATTTTCAAAATGTTTATATTTAGAAACCATTAAAATGAATGAGTAATTTTGAATACAAAATATTTGTGTGTATATCTAATATAATAGAAAAGCAAAATAAAAACATATTTGAGTAAATATGGCCCATGCAGGTTTCGAACCTGCGACCTTCGCGTTATTAGCACGACGCTCTAACCAACTGAGCTAATGGGCCAATTGTTCAGTTTTCTCAAAAGGTTTATATTTAGAAACCATTAAGTTGAATGAGTAATTTTGAATGGAAGATAATTGTGTGGATGTCTAATATAATAAAAAAACAAAAGAAAACAAATTTGAGTATATATTGCCCATGGAGGTTTTAAACCTATGACCTTCGCGTTATTAGCATAATGCTCCATTCAACTGAGATAACGGAGAATTGTTCAGCTTTTTCAAAAAATTTATATTTAGAAACCATTAAGATGAATCAGTAATTTTGAATTCAAGATATCTGTGTGGATGTCTAATATAATAGAAAAAACAAAAGAAAACAATATGTTATTAGCACAATGCTCTAACCAACTGAGCTAATGGGCCAATTGTTCAAGATTTTCAAAATGTTTATATTTAGAAACCATTAAAATGAATGAGTAATTTTGAATACAAAATATTTGTGTGTATGTCTAATATAATAGAAAAAGCAAAATAAAAGCATATTTGAGTAAATATGGCCCATGCAGGTTTCGAACCTACGACCTTCGCGTTATTAGCACGACGCTCTAACCAACTGAGCTAATGGGCCAATTGTTCAGTTTTCTCAAAAGGTTTATATTTAGCAACCATTAAGTTGAATGAGTAATTTTGAATGGAAGATAATTGTGTGGATGTCTAATATAATAGAAAAAACAAAAGAAAACAAATTTGAGTATATATTGCCCATGGAGGTTTTAAACCTATGACCTTCGCGTTATTAGCATAATGCTCTATTCAACTGAGATAATGGAGAATTGTTCAGTTTTTTCAAAATGTTTATATTTACAAACCATTAAGATGAATCAGTAATCTTGAATTCAAGATATCTGTGTGGATGTCTATTATAATAGGAAAAACAAAAGAAAATAATATGTTATTAGCACAATGCTCTAACCAACTGAGCTAATGGGCCAATTGTTCAAGATTTTCAAAATGTTTATATTTAGAAACCATTAAAATGAATGAGTAATTTTGAATACAAAATATTTGTATGTATGTCTAATATAATACGAAAAAACCAACTGAGCTAATGGGCCAATCGTTCAATTGTGTCAAAAAATTTATATTTAAAAACCATTAGGATGAATGAATAATCTCAAACCTGTGACATTCGCGTTATTACCACGACATTCTAAACAACTGAGCTAGTAGGTCAATTGTTAAATATTGTCAAAAAAAGTTTATATTTTCAAATCAAAACGATGGATGAACAATTTGGATGTAAGATACTTACTTTAGAGTTTCATTGTTTTTGGTGAGCAAGACTAAGTTTTTTTTCCTACGGAAGTGTAACGATGCATCCTTTTGTAATGATAAATTCAAGTATTATGTGTTGTTTGAAGGGACCAAAAAGGAGTTTATCATTCCTATATTAAGCAAAATTAAAGAGGACAAAATGTAGGTAAATATAACTCATGCGGGTTGTTGCGACATTCGTATTATTAGCACAACGTTCTAACCAATTGAGCTAATGGGTCAATTAGTTAGTATCTTCAAAAACTGAGCCAGATTGAACAGCAAGGAAGAAGAGAAAGAGAGAGAAGTAGCAGTGCAAATATTAGCTCTCAGCTAAAGCTGGAAACTATTAAATCAGTGAAATGTAATCGTCATGAACTCTTGAACCATTTTAAGCCCAATGTGTTTCTCCTTCTTAAGCGTTCACTAAGAGAGTGGAAGAGACAGAAGAGAGAGAGGGAGAAGAAAAAAAAAAAGATAAGAACGTGGAGAAAATTACAAAATGGAGCAAGCCTTTTGTGCTTTGCTCTTCTTTTTCTTCTGCTTTGGAGGTTGAAGAACCACTCTGATCGCTGCATCAAACACACCCTTTACGTTCTGCATTTCATTTGAAAAACAAAAACAATTTCAAGCTTCAGAAATCTTTCAAGAAAAAAAGCACTCATGTATCAAAAGAAGTTTTTCTTTCTTGCCTCCTGTGATTTTGAACTGCACTCAATGTACGCAGGAGCGTCAATTAGCTTCCTTAGTTCCTCTCCCTTTGATGCCCAAAGTGGGGAATGTTTAAGAGAGAATCGTTTCAGTACCAGTCAAGAGTAAATTGAACGATTTGGATACCAAAAAAGAAAAGATTGTTTACCTGAGCAGTGGTTATAGGAACAGCACCAGGGTGGTCAATGAAAAACTGTTTGTCATCCCGAAGATCTGGTATATATCATGAACATAAAGCATATGACAAGAGTCAAATAATAAAGCAAATGGTCTAGCTGGATCAGGCAGCAGGATTCCGAAAGCAAAGGCATTATTAGTACAGTACAGAATCTGTTACACCGATTAAACTGATCTATAAGCTTTTTCTACAGATTCATAATTTCCATATTTAGACATCGAATGGCTGCTATGGTTGTCTCTTGCAGTGGAGATGGCAGGTTAACTAACATGAGAAAGTGTGAGATACGAGAACCATTTGAGCCATAACATATCCCATAATTCTTTTTTTTTTGTCACCAACATATCCCATAATTCATTTAAACAGAAAGAAGCATTAAAAAGATGAGCTTGTGGACATTGGTAAGACCCAGTAAACCAGCCCTAATTCCATCAGATCAAAAGAGCTACAAAAGTGCCATATAGACATATCTTGGACATGAACAAATCAAAACAGAACCAATGAATGTAGATACTGTCATAAATATCCAGAGAAGCTTAAGCAATGAGGAAAATGAGAAACCTTGAGTGCTTATTGTCTAGAGTAATAACACAAATGAAATTAGCACACATAACTGCATCAAAAAATGTGTAAGATAGGCTTACCTAGTTTGGTTCCAACCAGAACTATTGGAACACCAGGGGCATAGTGCTTCAGCTCTGGGATCCACTGCAAACAGAAGATAAATCAGCCAAATCACATATTTTTCCAGTTTTCATCTCAAAACTTCTAGCAAAATACAAACACACACCTTCTTGGACACATTTTCATAACTAGCCTTACTGATGAGAGAGAATGCTAATATGAAAACATCAGCACCACGGTAACTCAACGGTCTTAATCTGTTATAATCCTCCTGCCCTGTTCACAAAAAAACAAAGTTCAGACCCATGAAAAAAAAGGCCAAAGCTTCTGCTACCAAGTAAGATCCATCATATTGTTAGTACCTGCAGTATCCCACAATCCTAGGTTCACAGTGCTCCCGTTAACAACCACATTTGCGCTAAAGTTATCGAAGACAGTCGGAACGTAATCCTGTTTCACAAAAAAGTCACAAGATTGAATCAGATATAAGCTCCAAAAATACTCATAACAAGACAATTGTTAGACCAACCATAGAAACTATAGATCCATTCATATATGGCCACAAACCAGAAGGTTTCTTGCTTTGTGCTCATTAATCAACAGCGAAGCATAACAATAAAGAGCAAAATCAAAATGCACATGAATCATATTTAGAAAGAAACACATTCTGCATAAAATCGAAACAAAGAAGGATGAGCTGATTGAAGGATGAACATTATACCGTAGGAAAAGTGTTGCTGGTGTAAGAAATCAGCAAACAGGTTTTACCGACAGCTCCATCACCAACGGTCACACACTTTATGAACCTCGAAGCGCTCATTTCCTCCCGCTTCTATTCTCCTCCAGATTCTTCACCAGAATTGGAGCAAAAACGAAACCTCAGATCTACACCTGAGGAAACAACACAAAATCCCCTCGAGAGAAACAAAAGTCTTCCGTATTTCCTTTCAATTCGCTATCAACCGAGAAAAACCCTAGAAATGTTAAAAAAATAGGAAACCCTATATGAAATCTGGTATGTCAGATACGAGAAGAAGGGATCAAAGAATGAGAATGCGCGTTAACTTGATGAATCGTATCGAGAACAAGAGAGATAGAGAGAGAGAGAGAGAGGAAGTAGAAATGTGATGGCCGGAAATTTATGCCATTGAAGCGTTCACAAAAGGAACAACCTCTGCCATCAACTTCCCGATTGTTTTGCTTATTTATTTTTCTCCTTTCACCTTTCTGTGAATTTGTTTTTTTACCTACAATTTGTTTTTATTTATTATTATTATTTACATTTTTTTCTATTAATTATTTGTTTTTCAGCAAGAAATTACCAGTGGTCCTGTGAATAAAACTCCAATAAAATTCCAGATTTTTATTTATTTGAATAAATAATTACATTAATCATATATGGTAAAAGTGTTCGTGATTATTGCATATACCTGATACAGTGAATCTCTTTTCAAAAAAAAAAAGCATTCACATTATACATTTTACAACTTATTAGTTGATTCATACTTTATACGTAGATATGAAATAAGTTTTTAAATTTTTATAAAATTTTATAGTTTCCATCATCTAAATAAACATATATAAAACGACTAAAAATATAATTAAATATTTATAAATTTATTTTAATTATATTATTAAGTAATTTAGAAAATAAATAAATATATTTTATTAGTTAATTTAAAAAATATGAAGATAATTAATTATTATTTTTGTTAAAAATTATCATAAAATAAAATTTACTAACTGTATTTTTTAACGGAAAAATGGTCATTAAAATATTAAAAATTTTGGGGTTGAGCCATATAAATATTAAATTTTTTAATAAATTATTTAAATAACGATTTGTAGTTGAGTAAAGTTAATTTTTTTACTTATTTTAGTCAACTAAAGCTAAACACATTGTCAAAACCAATTTTGGTTTTAACAGTATTACTTTTATTGTTAATATTGACTAATCTTTTATTGTTAATATTGATCAACTATAGATCATTATTTAAATGACTCATTCAAAAATCGATATTTAAATGATCAAATGTTAGAAAGAGTAAATTATAAAATAGTTGCACCATCTCTACGTTCATGGTAGAGATGAAAAGTTCGATTTCACATTTTCTCGTATGAATTTGTTGAAGTATTACAAAACAAAATGACCAAATTCAAAATTACATTTTAATATTAAATAACCATTTTTCCATTTCTTAATTAAATTCAGAAAATTTAAATCTCCTATAAACTTAAAACTTTTTCCCATCACTATAAACTTAATCAAACAATAATATGATCAATTAATCATTCTATTGCATAGTATTTTGTGCACACATTATAAATAGAAACTCTGAAAAATTCTGTATCCAGTGTTAAAACTCAGATTACTCACCAGTGATCAATTAAAGATTCGTATAGACCCAGCAAACTGCATACGTTACAACAAACCATGAACCGCCTTAGAAAACAGAGGAATAAACCAGACCCAAACCGGGTTACACATTTCGAGAAGCAATCAACAACGGTTAAGTCCCTTTACCTGATTCTCAAACGACACAACCACAAAGCTTTTTCTTTTTTTTTTTCAACAAACTGTGAGGCTCTTTTACCAATATGATATTCTATACTTTGATCTCCTCGTATCTGTCACTAATGGCACCACCTTTCTGCTTTTGGAACTCCATGAACCGAAGCGTACTTGCAAAGAACGATTCAGCAGACGGATCAGACGTGATTGATTCTTCGTTCTTGATCAGTTGGATTAGGCTCTCGACTGATTCAACTGTTATTTGTGGGATCCCTTTCTCGAAGAAATAGAGGTACCTGCGAATTCATGTTACATTAGGTTTATACACGATGATTGCTCAGTGCTCACTAGGGGATGAGAAGAAGAGTTTAAGAAGAAGAAGAAGAAGAAGAAGAAGCGTTTACTTGTTTAGTATCTCGATGAAGAGGGTAACAGATCCTGTACTACCCCGAGCTGTGCTGGTCATTTGTTGAGCCGAATTTGCAATTTTAAGCGCGCGTTTGAGACAAAGCAGAACCCTGATTTCAAAAGAAATATGATGAGCTTGTGAGTTTAAAAAAAGCACGCACTGTGTTTTCTCTAGCACACAAGGAAATATACCTTTCTCCATCTTGTATGGTCTCATGATCTTCGAGCCAGAACAGATGAGAACACGCATAAACAGCTCGGCATTGGTCAGGTTTCTTTAGAAGTTTCGCTGAATACTGCAAGAGGATAAGTTTTGGCTTTATCAGCTGCGTTAATTTGAATCTAGCATAGACAAATTAACATATCATGAGGAAATACCCCCATAGCCTTGTGTGTCAAAGTATCTCTATTCTCAACACCAAATACGTGCATCCTTTGCAGAGTTCCAATAATAAGTTGTAAAGCGGTCACTTGGGCCTTTGAGTCCTGTTAAAAAGAAGAGTTTTCAGAAAGCATGAGGAAGGTTAAACTCACCCACTTATTTTGGTTTAGATATCAGAGATGAAAACGGTAGAACATTTTCGTCCAAGAAAATTTAACTAACCGAAATTTCTTCTTCGTATAAGATGTATGCCTGAGTGAAAAATTCGTATGCAATTGGTTCTTCATCACACTTATTCGCAGCCTGGTGAAATAAGAAAAGTCTCTGAGCATTTTACGGATACCAGTTGCATACTAATGTGTAAAAATGGTAATTCATTTACCTCAGCACATTGCAAGTACAACCGGAATGCCAATTCAGGTGATGGAACATTAGGTAGCGCTTCGATAATCTACAAGCAAAAAATCCAACGGATAAAGACAAGAACTGAAGAGCAATACCAGTGGTCTCCTCTGTCGATTGAATTATCAGTGTCGTAAATCAGCTTGTATGAACTAAATATGGAGAAGTTTAACTAAATAAATGTAGCTCTGAAACACAAGAATCTACCTAGAAAATCAGAAATCAACACTCCAGGCACGTGAAAAGTATGAGACTGACCTGATTTAGAAATTGGAAGACTTTAGTAGCACTAACCGAAGCCTCTTTTCCAAAAGGATTGTCTCCTTCTACTGGCAATCGCCTGATTAGCTACAATTAACAAATAAAAAAGACAACAAAAATTATATATATTAAGTTTCCAGAAACTGTATCAGATACACTTCTATCGTGTATAACAGATAAAATGAAACAAGAAAAACATGTCATCGCAAATCAAATTTAGCATAAAAACTATGAGGGGTTTAAAGATTGGCATCAAAACATGTAACTCTGCATTTTGAAATAACTTCGTTAAAGAGATCAAAAACCTTTAGAGCAGCAACTACAAGGGGAGGAATGGTGAACTTTAAGCGCTTTGGCCCCCCGGTCAGGAAATGCTTCTTCAGGATACTGATTATCTGAAATTCAATGAAACAGCTTCAAAGACTGAAAGCTAAAACCTTGATAGAATGTATACAGACACGACTACTCCTGGTGGAAAGGTACAAATGTAAGATATGACTGACTAGGAAAACTAAAAACAAAAAATAAGAGGCAACCGGGAATGAAGGAAATAGAACTAACGCCCTCAAACATAAAAACTCTAAATGCAAGCCAACAGCTTAGAAAGCCTAATGACAACATAAAGAGATGACACACATAATGAATCTGAATGTGGAAGAGCTCCATGCACCTTAAACATCTCTTCGGGATCTTCATTATATAACATGTAAATGAGACGCGCAACAGAATTCTGCTCCTCCTCAAAATCATCTTCATCAACCTAAACGCATAAAAGGATATGCACAAAAATCAAAAATCAACTTTCTTTTGGGGTTCTGTCTCAATTTTTCTAATTCACAAGTAATCGAGACTCGAGAGGATAGGTCTTGAAGCACAAGATAAAAAAGTATCACTAAGTCCTTATAACAACCTCAAGACCTTGGGGTTCATCCAAATCATTGATAAGTCCTTTGATCAGTTCAAGCAGTGCTTCAACCTAAAAGTAAAACAAGACAAAGAAATAAAACTTTACCACACAAATGGTTCAACCCGAAAGGCAAGGGCATAAAGATATCCTACCTTCTCCGCTGAAGAAATACGAGTATTATTTTTCATAATGCTTCGAATTATAACGGTAGCCATTACTCTCTTTGTCTCATTATCAAGGAACTCCATTACAAGGGGATAGTTTGGTAGTTTAAGAGCGGTGACAACATCATTATACTTCTCTATGGGAGCACTTAAAAGGGTGACAATCTCCTTTGTTGCACGTGTGTCATCAATCTTCCCTTTTACGGAAAGTTGCTTAATACATGATCCCTGGGCAGAGAAAGTGGAAAACATCAAAATCGTAATCTTTGATCCAATGTACCTTATTCCAGCAAACATTACCATAAGATAAAGAGTATGGAATTTTCTGAAAAAGTAACCTAGCATAAGCTTGTCAGAACATACATAGTAAAATGACTCTAAATTTTCTAAATCGATATCCTCTAGCAGAATTAATAAACAAATATAACCTGAATCAAGATTTATATATAAAATAGACTGGCATCTTCTGATAACGCTATCGTGAATCTATCAATGTCTCACAGCAATGTGAATAGAGAGACAAGTGTATCTACATAATGGATCCAGAGAACCATTAAGCACCACCGATAGAGGAAAAACATTGCTTAAGAGGAGAACAATAGGTAAATACAGTCGCTAAAAGAAAACTGACCAACACTTGGTCCGCATAATCAAGCCGGTCAGGGTGAACATGGAGAGTAAACTTGAGAAGTGAGGAATATAGGGTTACTGCACTCAGAATAGGCATGTCTTCTTGTGCTTCTATCACCTGCAACATCATAGTATTTCCACTAAGAAATTTCCCATCGAAGGAAAAAGGGATCAAAACAACGTAATTTTAAGAAGTGGAAAATATGCAGAACTGTGTTAAGGGGTCATGTTTTGCAGCGAATACATCCAACACATAAAGAACACTGCATGTTTCTACACACTGATGAAAAATCGTCTAAAGTGAAGAGTTTTGCTTGAAGAAAGAAATGTCAAGCAACAAAATACTTGTGCCTTCTCCTTGTCTTCCACACGCTAATAAGTTAGGTCAACAGGATTTCTAATCTGCCATTACTCTCCTCCTTTTTTTAAGATACCAAAATGAAACTGCACATACCCAGCAAGTTGATCACAGCCTAAACATAAAGGTTACCTTTCCAATTGCATTATTCAACTTTGAGAAAGCTTCGACTTGCAGAAAATAAGGTAATACTTCAGTATTTGAGGCAGCATAACTTGACAGTCTCTCCATTAAACGAGAAAGCACTGTCATGATGTCAACTGATGGCTGAGAAGAAAGCCAGAGACAAAATGAGAAAAGCTGGAGATTAGCGAACTACTGACACCAATATATTCGAAAGTGCGGTTGATACTAATCCACTGTGAAGGACCATGCACAACTTGTCTAATACAACCAAATTAGATAAATGGTAACTTATAGTAATGCTAGCTATGGGGCTACTCAGTCTACCTGAAGTTGTGGACAAGCCCCAAGAAGTATATCAAGAGTCTGCAAATGATATTCGTCAGGAAAAACTTGAATGATACAGTCCATTAGGTAATATTGGGCAATCTCATCTCTGCAATTCACTATCTGAGAAATCATCAACAAATAAAATCAGCTTTTGGCTAGGGAGTAAGTTAAGTTTGGTTGCATGTGTATGTGTGTGTATAGGATATAATATTTTACCTGCTCTAAGACTCTAGGAAGAACTATATCTCTGTACATATCAAGGTCCACACCTTCTAACTGACTCAGTACATGAAGGTTCTTTCCAACCTGATATGTGAGCGAAAACACACGCATCCATCAGTACAAAACGAATGGTAGGCATTTTCAGTACACTGTTACCAGTTGTAACTTGTAAGAAAGCCATATTACAAGGTCACGAAGCTCGCTCCTCTCTTTCTCCCGTCTCTCCTTTCCTCGAGCCGGTCCCTGCAGACCAGAAAGCCCGACAGCAAGCCTCAACTCAGGATCATCAAAGGGTAATGATTCACAAGCAATACAACACCTGCGTGGTCAGAATCATGCCCTCATAGTACAATTATATCTCCATGATGCGCAAACATTCAGGCAAGCTCCTTCCAAAAATGACTAGGAGGATGTATAACAATCTCAAAGTATAACTCACCTGATGTTGCATTCTGACCCAGAGCTTATTCATCTCAGTAAAGTTCAGCAGTACAAACTCCACAGCATCTGTTACTGTATCATCATCTCTGTAGAGAGTAACACATAAGTCACCAACTAAATGAATCTAGATTTCAGTATGTCAGTAACAGAGGTTTCTTGACAGTGATAAAAATAGATAACGATAATAATATATATCGAGCTAATTGACCCGGTAGAAAACTAGGGATCTTCATCTTAGAAGATAAAAGAAGTACAAGCAAAAATCCCATTTGAGTTCTAGCTGCTAGGAAGGAAGATACAAGACTAACGATAGTGTCTAAGTGCTTACCCTTCATACTCAGAACCAATGTCAGGTAATTTATCTCGACTAATTTGCGCAAGGTAACTTCTCAAGAAGAGACCTCGTAGAGGATGCTGAATGCCACGGCACATCTCAACGAGATCTTTAAGAATTTCCTTGGCAGGGGCTTCCTTGGTTTTGATATAAACGGACCCTGCTGTACATAGGAGGTATCTAGGGAAGGGAAAAAGGAAAAATGAACAGATAGTAGGCTAGAAACTGGAAAAGACGACTAGCCGAAGAAATGCAAGTAACATTAAGAAGTGATCAACAAGCAATCTTTGAGATTCTATGAGCCTGGGTTAAGGACCAACATAATCTTAAAAATTGGCATTAACCATTTTTCAATGGAACGAATGATCCGAAATCTTGCCAAAAACATAGAAGTAGACAAGAAAGGGAATGTATCAGCTACTTACAAACGTGGTAATATGTTACCAGCATGCTGCACCAGTTCATATAGTTCAATGACCGAGCAGCCACGCCGAGTTTCTTCCATGAAGAAAACTTCAAGTTTCCTCAACTCATCAAAAGCTCGCATATCTAAGACCATCAAATCAGATCACACAGAAATTAGGGATTGAGCGAAACATATGATGGTTTATTGGAAGAAGAGCGGAAGATCACAGCAGATCAGAACACGCAAACAACTCACAGAGATCATAGTACTTGTGAGGTGAAAGCTTCGAAGTCCGCAACTCGCTGAGCATCTGAGCCGAATATTTGAGAGCATCTTTCAGATTATTCGAGTCCTAATCAACGAAAACAGCAGTGTTTCACAAAAACAAAATTAGGCTTTTCCTATAATTATCCACATCAAATTCATGGAATTACAAGTTCCAAACGAATTTAGAAATTTCTCAATTTCCCACCAAAAAAAATAATAGTCACCGAGAAACGAACAGAACTAAGGGAAGAAAGTAGAGAGCAAGATTACAATAGCGCGTTGCATGTAAAATGCGTTCTGCTTGAAAGCCGCGGCACCGGCGGCGAGCCATTTCTCTTCATCTTCTACTCCGTCTGCGATCATCTTCTCTTTCGCTATCTCTAAATCTCGATCTCTGGGTTTCAGGTTTCTTTCATTTGTCAAAAAAACGACCTTACGAAGTCTTTGGATCGGAAATTATGTCTTCGCTATCGACCGTTCGATATCATACTTAACTTTTGATCTAACGGTCCAAAGTCTCTTTGGAATCTACAATAGTATGCTTTGGTTGCGGAGAAAGCCGTGACAGAAACACCAAACTCAGCTTAAACTAACCCCGGGCAAAATACCTCAAATTCAAGAACCGATCAAACCGAAATGAAAATAAAAAAACATCGAACCAAATTAAAACCGAAAAAATTATTCGAATAATCCCAATATTCAAAAAAAAAATCAAATAAAATAAGTATCACAAATATCTAAAATATAATTTTAGATCTATAATTTAAATATATAATTATGTTTAACTCTAAAATAATCAAACTACACAAAATTATAATTACAAATCTAAATATATTAATTATTTTAAATCAAAATATTTAAAACATCCCTAAAAATAGTTATATTTGGAGAAACTGAACCATAACATATTCAATAAAATTTTCTGAGCGGTTCACTAAATCAAATTGAATCTGATTCAAAAACTAAAAATGTCGGTTCGGATGGATTCGAGACAATATGCTTTGCTTCACTAATCAGAAAAGAAAATTTAATACATATAAAACTTCTTTAATTATATGTTTAAGATAATAATAAGAGAAACTTACGTTCACAACAAAAGATATAAATATAATTAGATTTATATCCACGTTATAACTGGAAAAAAATATTCGTAAATTATATAATATTATTTATTAATAAATCAGATATTTATATAACTTTAACTTTTGTTTAAAATTATTTTTAATACTAATTATATATATATATATATATAGATATATAAATTAAAGAAATAAAATAATTATTTAATAAAATATATTAATTTTCTGATCAAAATAATAACAATGTTACATGTTGTAATTATTGTACTAATTTAAACTTATTTATATATTTATTTGAATCTAATCGTGTTGATTACAAGTCATCATGATATTTCTACTAATAACACATTAGGATTATATTATTTTTTTAAAAATATTTATCAAAAAAATATATCAGAGATTTAAATCAAAATAATAATAAAAAAATCCACAGTTTGAACTTTTTGAAATTCAAAAATACCATTTTTTTTTCTTCCATCTTTGTTGGTTTTTTATATTTTTATTCAATTTCAGAAACCATTATTTTCATATTGTAATTTATTATTTAGTGTAATATATATATATATATATATTTTAGTAACTAGTTATATCTTTTATTATGTTAAATAGTAATAACAAAAATAAAACAATAAAACGATATATTTGGATATACATACAGTAATCAAAATTTTAATATTAAATAATTTAATTAATCTAGTAAACCAAAATTTTAGAAATATAAAAAAAAATATTTTATGTAAAATAGAAAAATGCATATATTTCAAAAATATATACATGTTATTTTAATATATAGTTCTTTATATAATATTCAACGTGTTATTCATATATATGTATAAATTCATATATATCGTTATTTTATTTATATTTGTGTTTTTATGAAAAATCAAAAAAATCAATTGTTTTTTTTAAATTGACTAAACTAAATGGTAAATTCATAATTCAATGTTTATGTCAAATCATTGTCATTTTGTAAATATACTTTTATTCTTTGTTATTCAGCTATTAATTTACAAATAATCAAATTATTTCATTCATTATCATAATTTCGTCTAAATAGGAACCAAACTTATAGTAAAAGTATAACTGAACCCAAAAATGGTCTTTAAGAATCTACAACAGTGTGTGTTGATGGGGAAAACAGCAAAAATATGAAACAGAATTTTGAGCTAAACTGAAAAAACCATAATAACAACATTTTGTGAAAGAAAACGGTTCACTAATTAAAAAATTAAAAACTCGATCTAAATCGGAAACAACAATGATGTGTTGGTATAGATGAAACAAAATTAATAAACTAAACTATATTTCAAGAGCAGGCGATCTATTTTGTTTTTAAAACTATCGTATATCATCAAATACTATTAAAATTAATGTGACGGTTTGTATATCTATGGTGCAGAAGTTGAAAACATATTTCTCATTCCGTTGAAAATTCGAAACCTATATCCCCTCAGTTAAAAGTTTAAAAATTAATTAGACATCACCGTGGTTAAATACAGTTTACAGAATTTGTTAATTTTAATTAAACCAAATTAAATCAATAATTATCCAAATCATGACATGATAATCCACAATTATAATAAATCAAACCTCATTCCCAAACCAAACCCACGAAAATCCCCAAAATCCTAAATAAAAAAAAAATCTTAATTCCCAAATCGGTCCATGCGACGAATCCTAACACCACAATCCTCACAACCGGCATTGAACTAAACTTTCAAGGAAGAACTAGCGTCGCGAGAAGGAGAAAAGCAGTAGTCATGGCGTTAATGGTGTGAGGTGATGGAGAAGAGTTTCCCACAATTGACGAACAAGCAATTCACCGAGATGACTTCGAAATCGAGCAACTTGTTGCAGATTTTATGGATGAAACTCCTATCCGCCATGACCAGTACTCAGAAAGCGAGAGTGAAGAGGAAAAAGAAGTTTCTGAGTCTCAATTTAAAAATCATCACTTTCAATTGGGGATTTTCGGTCTGTTTTATTCCTTTCTTGTTTTAGAGTTTTTGGCTTCAATTGGAGATTTTTGATTTTGGAATTTGTTGTTTAAGGGTCGATTTCGGATGGAATTTTAGGATCGGATCTCGGTTTTGAAATCCGAATGGGTTTTAATCTGGTTCGATATTCACCGGTTTCTGTGTTAAATCAGGTAATCCAACTGGTCGGATGAAATTGGTTTCGAATTTTCAATTGAAAGAAAATATGTTTCCAAGTTTTTCAGCGTATATATACAAATTGTGGTATTAGTTTTACGGATATTTGGTGTTATACGATAGTTGTGTGAAGAAAATAGATCGTCAGTCCATATTTCAACAATAAACTAAAATTATCATAAACTAAACAATGCATATTCAAAATTAGCCAATCAGTAAAACCGATTTGAAACTGAAAATCAAAAATATCAGTTCGGAATTCGGTTCACTTAAATTCTTTCTTTTTACTCACCGCTTCAACTTTCACGCTCTTTGAGAGGCTAAATTATACGTGGTAGATTTGTAATTATGGAGAGTGACACATGGCTAGTTCCGTCGTTCTACTTCCTGCTGCAAAGGACTTCAATTAGGCCTGCACATATTAGCCAGAACAAAAACTTGAACCGAACAAAGATTCGATTTATTTCGAAGGTTGAATTTGGTTCGATTTCAAATACTAGATAATAACTGAATAATTCAAATTTCTATGATATTACATCAATCGAACCGATAATTAAATGATACCTACAAAAATTCGATAACATGAATATTTAAATTTATTTTTACGAGTAATAAGAAAATTTATGAATCTCTATAATAGTTTTTGAATTTGTATAGATGACATTAATTTTTTATTAAAACCGGAAGTAGAAATGATCATTAGCTATTGAATATTTATACCTTTTTAAAATAACTGATGAAATTATATGGTTATAATAAAAATAATAATACTATAAAATAGCACTTTTAAATTTATCTTACAAATTTATCACAATAAAATTAAAATTCTAAAAATATCAAAAATTATTATGTAAAAATAATTATTATCTTAAATAAATTATATATAAAATTAAAACATAATGTTTGGGTTTAATTTTTCCAATTTAGGATTTAAAATTTTTTCATTACGAAATTTTTTTAATTATTTTATTATTAAATTTGTGTTATTTTTAAAAATTTAAATGATTGATGATATATTTGAAACAAAAATTTGAAATAATGATATTTTAATCAATTATACCTAATAAAAATAAAACTTTTTATTTTGTTCAAATATATTTTTTTTGTTAAATCAAGTATTTTGATTATAAAGTAACTAATTCGAACCGAATTTAAAAAACCGGCATTTATTCTATTCTTAATTGGTTCTAATTTCAGATTCCTATATTAAACCGAATTTAAAGAGAACAGAAGCAAACCAAATTTTTAACGATTTTATACAATTATTAATTTTTTAACGATTTTTATACAATTATTAAATTTTTAACGATTTTTATATAATTAACAAATTTTTAAAGCTAAAATCAGAAAACCGTTTTGAACCGAACCGGTGAACCGAACCGATTAACCGGACGGACAAGGGTAGTCCTCAATTCTTACTTAGCTTCTTCTTCTTTTATATCTTATCCCGAATACAGGGGAAGTTCTCTCAAGAAGAAAATACTCTGTAAATCTTGACTTCTTTCTTCAATCAATGTTATGAGGTTAACATTTCCTCTCTTTAATTTTTTCTTATAAAATAATTTCTCTGGTTTTCTTTATCCTTTGATTCTGATTTTCTCCCATGAGTTTACAAAGTTCACGATTTCTCTGCTTTTTTGGTCCTTCCTTTAATAGGCATTTGCTTTCGTCAACTTTAACTGTTCACATAAAAATTGTCACTTTTGTTTTTTTTTTTTCCATTTAAGTTCTGTGTTAAAGATCTTTAACGTATACGTAGAAAAAGCTCACGGACCTGGAGAATTCCTTTGAGTATATATTTCTTTCGAAGAAATTTAGTCTCAGACATGAAAATTTGGGACCATAATGCGATTCCTTGAACAAACTTCATGCGTACAAGTCGCAAACTATCTTTCGTTGTTTTGCATCGTTTGTTAGGTTTTTTTGAGCTGTTTCAAGCAGGAAGGAGAAGAGAATAAGAAAATGGCTCATTCATGGGATCAATTAGGGGAAATCGCGTCGGTGGCGCAGCTTACAGGCGTAGACGCCGTGAAACTGATCGGAATGATAGTGAGCGCCGCTAATACCGCTCGGATGCACAAGAAGAATTGTCGCCAATTTGCTCAGCATCTTAAGCTCATTGGGAATTTGCTCGAACAGCTTAAAATCTCTGAGATGAAGATGTCTTCTGAGATTCTTGAGCCACTACAAGGGCTTGAAGATGCTCTTAGAAGATCTTACATCCTAGTCAATAGTTGTCAAGAACGGAGTTATCTCTACTTGTTAGCTATGGGATGGAACATTGTTTACCAATTTCGTAAAGCTCAAGACGAAATCGATCGTTATCTCAAGATCATTCCGCTTATAACTTTAGTGGACAATGTTCGGATTCGGGTAAATTTGGTTCCATTCTTGACCAACTTTCCTTGTTGTTGACATCGTTGGAAATTGACTTTGATATGTTTCTTTATGGATTCTTGATAGGAGAGGTTGGAACTTATTGAACATGATCATTGTGAATACACTCTAGATGAAGAGGATAAAAAGGTACAAGATGTTATTCTGAAACAAGAATCGACTAGAGAAGCAGCTGCTTCGATTCTAAAGAAGACGCTCTCTCGTTCCTACCCGAACATGGGTTTCTGTGAAGCACTCAAAACAGAGAATGGGAAGCTGCAACTCGAGTTGCAACGTTCCCGGGCTTGTTATGATATGGACCAATGTCAAGTCATACAGCGTTTGATTGATGTTACACAAACTGCGGCTGATCCTGCTAAGAAGAACTCTAACAAAGAAGATTTGGATGATGCAGATTCTCCAAAGAAAAGTAGTACTCGGACAGCTTCGAGGTTAGAATCTCCTAATTGATTCTGATATGGATATTGTGGGTTTTTAATGATTGAAGACATATATATTGTAGCATTGTAATATACGATAAAGTAATTGGTCAATACAGATCAACATCTTCTGTTTCGTCCCGACATGATATGCTTTCTGGAATATCATCACAACAACAGGACGAATGGCACACCGACTTGTTGGATTGTTGCTCAGAACCTTCTCTGTGTAAGCTATCTCCTTCTCTTACCAAACAATTAGATTTAGATTTTGACTCACTTCTTCCGTAAAAAAAAAATATTCACATATAATAATTAATTATTTATTTTGTTAATGTAAATCATATATATATATATATAAATTAGGATAAATATCTAAAATAGCACATTTTTAAGTTTTTATTTCAAAAATAACATCATTAGTTTAAATTTCCAATAATAGCACAAATTTAAGATTAAAATGTATTAAAACTATATTTTAAAAGAAAAAAAACTAAATCCTAAATGGGAAAAAATGAATCCAAATACAATAATTTAAATTTATATATAATTTGTTTAAAATAAATAAGTATTTTTATATAAATATTTGTGCTATTTTTGGGAGTTTAATTTTGAGATGCTAAATTTGGAAGAAAAACTTGAAAATGTGCTATTTTAGGGTATTACTCTATAATTTATTTCATATTTAAAATATTTTTTCTAAATTTTTTAATATTGAATACGAAAATGAAATAGCTAATAAAATTGGATTATACAAATAAATTTAAATTGTATCTATATTGGATAAAATTATAAATATGATAAATATTAAATTAAACTAAACTTTTGTTTTATATTTTGTTTGACTAATTTTTCAAAATTTATATTTTTTTATATTGTGTTTGCATTTTATGACAACATGCATTGTATCTCGAAATATTAGAGATTTAGTCTAATGACAATTTTCGTAAATAATCTAATAAATTATGTGTTAGTAATATTTATCTTTAGATGTTCTAATAGTGTGACACATCAACGTGAAACACTTGTAAATCACACGTTAATTTAAAATGATTGTTCCAATTTAAACACAGGCCTGAAGACATTCCTTTTCCCCTGTGGTACATTGGCAAAGATTTCTACTGTTGCAACTAACAGACACATCTGTAAGAAATCTTATATGAATGCTGATCTTCAATATATAAGCTTCAAAGAATCTGATACAAACAAAGTTCCGATTTTATGGGTTTCCAGCTTCAAATGAAGTGTGTAATGAGCTAATGGTGTATTCTTTAATACTCTCATGCTGCTGCTATACAAGCTGCATAAGGAAGAAGCTTCGAAAGACTCTAAACATAACGGTACTTAGATTCCAACCATCACTACTTTTGTTAAGGACTTAACACGAACGATACGAATGTCTTGAATTGGCAGGGAGGATCCATTGATGACTTCTTGTCACATCTTATGTGTTGTTGTTGTGCACTAGTCCAAGAATTGAGAGAAGTCGAGATTCGTGAAGCTTCTTACGGTAATTAATGTACAAATAGGTTAATATTTCATTAGCATGGATTTCGAGTTTCTTGGGATCTAATATTAGAAGCATGTACACAGAGACGAAGAAGAAGAGGAAAATGACTGCACCAACACCTCAGATCATGGAAGAATGAAAACGTTTCTGGTTTCTCTTGCGTTTTTGAATGATTATTCTTGACGTGGAAATTTAAATAACGTTCCTTAGTTATATTTCTTTTATATTATAAGCAGCATAGTAAACGATAGGTATTAAATATCTTAAAATAATATATTTTTTTTAAAAAAAATTCAAATCTAATATTTTAAAATTAATATTTTAAAAATAATCAAAATAATTATATTAAAATAGTTTTTATTTTAAATAAATTATATATAAATTTAAAACATTATATTCAGTTTTATTTTTTAGTTTATGATTTAAATTTTTTTTATTAAAATATATTTTTGCTACATTTTATTTTTAAATTTTAAATTAATGATATTATTTTTGAAACAAAAATTTTAAAATATACTGTTTTAGAGAATTGTCCAACAATATTATACATTAAATTTCAAAAACTATGGTCAATTCTAATTTAAAAGGTTTAAAAGTAGACATGACAATTAATTGGTCTGTTTCGAATACATTACAAGATTATTTTGAATTTTTTGTTGTTAAATTTTAATACCATTTTTGAATACTTTTGTATTAATATTTTAAAACTATTTTTTTTATCTCAGATATAAAGTTTGCACAACATATTAAAGTAACGTAAATAAAAATTTTTAAAATTTAGATGATGAAAACTTATATTTTTACACATAAATTATTAAATAAAATTAGTAATTGAAAAAAGTAGCATTCTTTTAAAAAAAATTTATATATACCATCATTAGTTTAAATTTTTAAAAATAACAAAAATTTAATATTAAAATACCCTAAAACTTATTTTTAATAAAAATATTAAATTTTAAATTAAAAAAGCTCAAATATAATATTTAAATATATGTATAATTTATTTAAAATAAATAAGCTTTTACATAATTATTTGTATTACTTTTAAAATTTTAATTTTAATGTATTAGATTTTGAAAAAAAAAATTTTAAAATATAATTTTAGGATATTATTTAAAAATATTTATTTACAATTTTTTAGGATCAATATAAATCCGATTGGGTTAAATTCAAAAGAAATTATAATCTAAACTGGTTTAGTTCAAAAGTTGTAATATTTTTAAAATTTATATTAAACCCTTTTAGTAAACATTAGATGCCACCAAATCTGCTTTTTGTGTTCAAAACCTATATTTTTAAAACAGAATTACTTTTAAAAATAACATTGATTTCATATCTTATACAGTAATACTCTAAAATAATATTTTTTAATTTTTTTTTATAAATCTAACATATTAAAAATAAAATTTTAAAATAACACAAATTATTATATAAAATTAATTATTTAATTTAAATAAATTATATATAAAATTAAAATAACTTTTTCATTCACTTTTTTCAATTTAAGATTAAAACATTTTTTATTGATTATTTTTAATTATTTTAATATTAAATTTATGTTATTTTGAAAATTTAAATGATTAGTAGTAGTTGATAAAATCGTACCTTAGACAATTGTTTTATTTTATTTTACAAAAAATACCGTTAGAAATTTTATCGTAGCCAATAATACTGTGAGTAGTACTTGAAAAAGTAATATTTTAAACTGTATTAAAAGAAATAATACTTAAAGTTAAATCTGGAAGTGATTGTTTGGTTTTATGAGATAGCAATAAGCTATAGTTTTTGGTCTCACTTTAATGAGATCGCTTTCAAGTGTCACCTTTGCTTTAGTTTTTACCAACTTTTCTATTTGTTTTTTACTTTTTAGTAATTATATTTCTCAACTTTTACAGTAGTTTTGTCTCCATAATACATTTCTCAACTTTATAGTAGTTTTTTTAGTCTAATCCTAAAATTTGTGATATTCTTACGAGTAAAAAACAAATAGATTCGTTAATAAACACCCTATCAAAATTTGTTTGCTCCATTGGTTGCGAGAAGAAAACCGAACAAAAGCTGAATTATCCTCATAAATTAAAATATATTATAGTTATATTCGTTTCTCAGCCGTAGTTTATACGACTATGGATGTGGTAGACTATTGTTCGTTTAATTGTCTCAAATATCTGCAGCATACATAATAGTCAGACATTTCGTTATGCGTCACAATTTTTTCGACTACTGATTAAAACAGTGCTGCGATTAAAAATCTGCGATCAACGGCATCCGCAATCGCCGACAGACAAACGAACAATATCTACCACAACCGCAATCACACTATTGACTGTAGTCGTAGCCACCTACGACTACCAAACGAACAAAATTTATATATATAGTATGGTTGTAAAATCAATTATCATATACAACAAATAATACAAACTATAATGCTGTATTTTTTGGTGATTTTAACCCAATAAGCTTCTAAAGAATATAAATCAGTGTATAGCAGATGGCTAAAGGATGGCCAAAATTGAAAAGCAATAGAATAATGAAAGTGAGATTGAGAGATAATTATAAGAAGAAGTTGATGTGGTTGGTCTTTGAGATGGTATGTTTGTGGCCTCTGGGTCAAATGAAGATGCTGGTGGTCTAGCCGAGGATGAGGGATGGTTCGACGGATGCGTCCCAGCCGAGGTCTCATCCGTGTAACCTAAGACATTAACGTAAAGTCAGATTAGAAAGAAGACGAAGTCTGATATAAATCTTTTGACAAGGAACTCACAATCAGATTTTTTCCAGCCCAAAATCAGTTTCTCACGATCAAAGACAACGCGATAGCCACTCATGAAGTTCTCTGCAAATTGGAAGAAAGTAGAAAATCCGATAAAAATCTATTGCTGCTGAGTTTAGTAAGACAACATTTTTGGGTTTGAGTTTTCCAAATTGATACTTACGTCCGATGATACTAATGTCTTCGATCTTCATGATGGCTAAACAGTACACATCTGTGTCCTGAAACATACAAGGAGAGATGAGCTTGAGTTGTAATGGAAGACACGGAACAGAGTTATGCTGTTACAGAGACCAAACTAACCTTCATGGAGATTATAAATATCGGATGATAAACGGGATATGAGCTCCCGCCTTTCATTGTCAGATTCACAGCTGGATACTGGAAACTTTTTTGGTTTGGGCTGCAAATAGATAAACCGAAAATTAGTAAGCTTTTAGAGAGAATCAGAGAGATGCAGACCAGAGTAGAGAGGCAACCTTAATGCGTAGCAGTACTCGAAAGGCAATTCGGAATCAGTTTGATAACGTTTGTCCAGTGCTAGAGAATTAAACTGCAAAATCATATTGGTTTATTAAGCCATGTACTACCAAAACAAGATCATATACAATATTAGATGAATACTTACACTTTCTGACATAAGGGTGTACGCTGAATCAGTCAGATAAGTGAAGGAGGTCCCAGAGTCGAAAACAGCATCAAATTCGAAATCCTCGGTATTTCCTCCAACACTTATTTGAGTGACGGTGATATTGTAAATGGGACTGGTGAAAAGGAAAACAGTATAGTAGTCAGAAGAAACAACTGGAGAGTATATTCAAGGAGATGGAACAGTTCAATGACCGCTTGCTTACTGTGGTTGTCTTATGTTCAATGGCGTTTCACCTTGGTCTACGCTACCTTTATCACCAAAAATGATCCTACCAGCTCCATCGTTCCCAAAACACATTGAGAATGAGTTAGCTGTAATTCCTTCCTTTGCTAATACGCTCGGAACCGATATGTCTTCTAAACCAAGCCCGAAAAGACCATTTGGAGCTGCACCATCATGGAATACACCAGTCTGAACTTGACCACATCTGCTCCAGCACAGAAGGTTTTGAGATCAAAACACATACGCGTTTAGGCTTGCTGCATAATGGAGAAACATCATATACTAGGATGTCAGCAAGGAAGAAATTACTTACCCCAAGGTAACCCGAGCGCGAATAGCTTTGGAATTTTTCTTATTTGAAACTAAGTGAAGCACATCCTCAACCAGGACTCCAGTAGACGAGGTACCATTAGAAAGATACCGGATCTGGTATGGACAATTACTAACAGGGGAAGCGCATCGATCACCTCTTGCACATAAGTTGCTATTACAAGGAACTTTAGAACTTGTCGATGATGCATTAGGACTGTAAATATTGAGGTCCAAACTCTGTTCAACCAAAGAGAAACTCATGTAAGGAACCCAAACAACTTGAAGATATAATAATTAATATATGTCTGAAGAGATAACACATCAAATGTCAATAAAACAAAATCAGAAGGATAAGAATATCTTATTCACTAAATTTTTCATCCACAAAATCTTTAAGATCATAGTCTAAATAGTGAGCAATGAAAACATAGATGCATCATCGATATGCCTAGTGTCACTCTCACTGTATTTAAAGAGTTGAAGACTTGGTCAACAAAGAGCTGCCCCAGTCATATTCTGTCCTACAAATGATCTTTATCCCAAAACAACTAAACCAAAGTAAACACATCAGGTTCTTCACAAGCTAAACCAAACCCTCAAGAGAACAAACGATAAATCATCAACATACTCATATATATACAAGAAAAAAGACATTACCGAGCCGTCAGGTGTTTTCAATTGACGCACACAATTGGTGCAGTCACAGGGCAACCAAAACAAGTCACTTCCAGTGTCTAGAGCAACCAGAAACCAATCGGACGGCGTCCCAATCGTGACATTCGCGTAATGCAAACTGTACAAACATCGAATCAAGAATTCAACATCGATATCTCGAGTCACATAACAATCACGAGTTCTGACACAGCTAATACATAAGGAAAACTGGAAACGAGAAAAAAGAAGCAAAATTTCCATGAATTTTAAAGAAGAGAGAAAACCTTACAATCCTAGGGTGTCCACACGAACAATTTCGTTGCCGTCAGCGAAACTTACGAGTGATTGATCTTCGGTGGATACAAGACGACGACCTCTAATTAAGCGATCTCGATGAGCCATCACTCTATAATACTTGGTCGAGTCACGACTAGGCAGACCATCTCCAGGAAAAACCCCCACGATCTGATCCGAGAAACGGTGGTGAAATTCAAACCCAAATTCACCAAATCCCTCGCATCTATCCAAGCCCCAGCTAGAAAGCAGAAGAATAAGCATACCAAAAAACATAATTCTACAGCTAAAGTACGAAACCATGGCGGTTCGTCGTAAAAAAAGGTACTCCGCCGAGATCTCGGAAAACTTTCTAAATAAAAAACAATCAAAGTTCCGAGGATTCTACAAGTGAAAGAAACCCGAAACCCAAATCTCTTTAGGTAAGAGTAATGATGATTTAGAGATTGAGGAAGAAGGATCGTGAGAATTAGAAAGAAGTGGGGTAAGAAGCAAGAAGAAGCTCCAAAAAGCAATAAACAAAGTATGATATATGAATAGATATTAAAAAAGAGTTAAAAAAAAAGTGGTAGGTAACTGTCCTTCTCTACCTCAGAAAACAGCAAAAGTCAACGTCGAAGTCATAAAGTGGGACCCAGAGTCATTGCTCTGGAATATTTAAAGAGTGTAGATTTGTAATCCATTACAATCGGTCGCTACTGAATTATTATGGTTTCGGCAATTCAACATATTAATGTATGCGATGAGATTTCGCAGATTATTTTTAGAGTAATTTATTAAAATATTATTTTTTTTAATGAATAATACTCTAAAATAGTATTTTTTTAGTTTTTTTTTCTAAATTTAGTATCTTAAAATTAAACTCCTAAAAATAACACAAATACTTATGTAAAAATACTTATTTATTCTAAATAAATTATACATAAACTTAAAGTATTGTATTTGGGTTCATTATTTCCAATTTAGGGTTTAATTTTTTTCTATTAAAATATAGTTTTAATGTATTTTAATTTTAAATTTGTGCTATTATTGGAAATTTAAACTAATGATGCTATTTTTGGAACAAAAACTTAAAAATGTGCTATTTTAGTCATTTGCCCTTTTTTAATTTATATTTTAAATTTAATATATTAAAAATAAAAATTTTAAAATAAAATAAATTATTATATAAAAATAACTATTAATTTTAAATAAATTATATAAAATTAAAATATAATATTTGGATTTTTTTTGAACATTTGCAATGTATAACACAAATTTTTTTCATAATTTGCAATCTATACATTTACTGTTTTGTACATTGTAGATTTTCGTTTAATCGGTTTCTACTCCTAATAACTTATTCTCTCTACATGGTATAGCTGCAATTTGTTCAGATTTTTTTTGTCAAAAACTGCCATTATTTAAGAAGAGATAGGTTTCTTCTAGAAAGAACGGTCTGCGATTTGTTTTAATCATCGGTTTACTTTCATTTTTTCTTCTGGAAAGCAGAAAATAGACCTTTTTGGTTTCTTCTAGAAACCAACTCAAGCTTCATTTTCTTATTTCTTTATTCTTTATTTTAGAAGCTCTAAATTTTTCCGATTTTGCAATTCTCAGTTTTCTCCAGTAATTTCTTATTTAAAGTTGCAGAAAACATTGTTCACGTAAATAGTAAAAGTTTTTAGACAACGAATAAGATAAATAATATTTCACCGATTTACAAAATATGCGACTTTTCCTATATTCTCGCACCGGTTTCCTTTGTAACATTCAAGGATGGTTGAGAAAGAAGACAAGATAATAACATAATTGTAAGATTCAAGGATGCTTGATGAAGAAGGCGAAGTATTTTTTCTATTTCTTTATTGCTCAATTTTTGCATTTTCTGTAAATATTCAACATAGAGATATTACAATCTACAATAGATATTTTTCGTCGATATCTCTTTTGATAACATGCTAAGAAATTTGTTATCACAATTTAATTATTTATGGCCGCGAGACAAGATAACTATTATTATCTGAACACACATAGATTTGTAGTTATTTACGTAGAAAGAACGTTAAATAAAAAATTATCAATGTGCCTTTACTAGGTAATGTTATTCGCTATATAAATATCTAGTATTTCACCGATATTTATTATGTTAACATGCTAATTATATTTTTAACTCATTATGAAACCATAATTGCGAGAAAAGAAGATAATTATAATGTTAACGCAAAACAGTGTTATTTCTCGTTAAGTTGTTTATTACTCTGCTAACTGAAATGTTTATCTATATTCTCATTAGATCACTGTTCATTGCATTATTTCGGAAGATGAGGATACAACAATCAACGATGATGAATTGATTAGACCTCACTTCCACTGTTATCAAAACAGTCACTTACGTAGGATAATAACATAATTAGTATGTAATAGTTGTAGTACATAGATAACAAATATGTTATCGGATATTCATTTTATTATCGAATAACAATTTTATTACAGGGGTAATAATTATTTTATCAGTACTTCATTTGAATAACACTTACTACTTTAGTACATATATAGAAATGTTACTAAACGAGTAATAATTATGTTATCGGTTATTCATTATGTGAAAAACACTTTCGAATATAATTTTCACGATCTATACCATTAATGTCGAATTTAAAAAAACCAACCTGCTAAATATCCTTAATAAATGTTATCTTGACCATTTTCAATTTATTTTCAAAACACGTATACCATTTGGAATGTTTGATATTCTAGATGCTTTCAAACCTAGGAAAAGTTACCGTACTTTTAGGTCGATTATCAATAGCGTCTCTTATCCAAATATTAATTGAATATATACTCTGTTAACTTTACAAATAACATATACATACATCTATATATACATATTATATAGAGAGATAAAATCTAAGAAAAAATATGTGCATTTAATGAACTTTCGGTAGATGTATCTTGCGTGATACACGTAATCGTGAACAGTGATATGTGTTCATAGTAGATCATTGTTGTTGTCAGTTGTTGTCGATGGAGCCGAAGAGTGTTTCGGAAAATCTCCTCTCCCGCGGTACAAGAATTATAATTGTTTGAATTTCATGGTTATTTCCCTAATATTTGAAAGTTTTGTAAATTGAATTCATTGATTATTCTTTTTTTTCTATTTTACAGTTTAAATTGTTTTTATTAGAAAGATATTTTCAATTATTTTAGCTTTAAATTTGTGTTATTTTTGTAAATTTAATTTGATATTTTATATTTGAAACAAAAATTTCAAAAAATATTATTTTAGCTGATTGCATTTTAAAAAAAAATTTATTTATTATTTATTTAAAATTAATTTAACCAATAACAAAATAAATTACAGAATACAAATAGTCAAAATAAATACAGAATTAATTAATTTTGTTTAAAAATAAAATATAATTCATAGGAATTGCTAAAAAATCACCTATTATGAAATAGAGAAAATATACTTTTTATAATGAATTATTTTAAGCTTGATACTAGTATTGTTGTTGGACGTCATTTTCATTTTTCATTTGTTATAAATGTGTATGATCCAAGTTGGTAAAGTTAGATAGATTTAAGAATTATTTTATATTTCGTTCGGATTAGAAGTTGGAAATTTCGGCACAGCATCAAAAACAATTGGATCGACTTGAAAGTTTTATTATTATCCGGGAAAAATGTCAATTTCAATCTCAACAATTTTTATCGTGCGTTTTTATACAATTATGAGATCGTACTGCGGATTTTAATATTTATCTTTATTAATTTAAAATTTAGATACGATTTAATAAATGCGTATTGAAATTTTCGTTAACATAGTTCGATTTCTATTAATAATGGTTGGCGTGGTATAGGACATGGACGAACTGGGTTTCGTGGTGGTGCGTGTGCAGTAAGGCGACGTCGTTTCTCATCACACATGTTTTCCTCATTATTCCCCCTTCCTCAATCGCAATTAGAATTTTGTATTGGAGATTTTCCAAAAAAAAGACTTTTTTTCAAACTGATTTAATTCTTTATTTGTCGATTTTGGAAATGTTTCGTTTTCGAAAAATCTTCAATACCAAATTTTAATTGCGATTGAGGAAAGAGAAAGAAAAAGAAAAACAAGTGTTATGAAAAATGACGTCATTTTAATCGACCAAAACGATACACTTTTACGTCATCTAGCCCGTGCATGCCACGTCAGCCAATATTAATAGAAACCGGACTCCATTAATAGAAATATCAAAAAATGCATGTATTTGTTAAGATGTATCTAAAATTTAAATTATTATTGAAATCCGCACCTCTTTTGATTCATAATTGTATAAAAATGTATGATGAAAATTATTCATGTTAAAATTAGGGCAAATGTCTAAAATAGCATATATCTAAGTTTTTGTTCCAAAAATAGCATCATTAGTTTAAATTTCCAATAATAGCATAAATTTAAGATTAAAATACATTAAAACTATATTTTAATAGAAAAAAATTAAACCCTAAATTGGAAATAATGAACCCAAATACAATACTTTAAGTTTATATATAATTTATTTAGAATAAATAAGTATTTTCATACAAGTATTTGTGCTATTTTTGGGAATTTAATTTTATGATGCTAGATTTGGAAGAAAAACTTTAAAAGGTGCTATTTTAGGGTATTACTCTTAAAATTAATCTTTTTCCCATTATTACCCACCTCTCAATTTTGCCACCTTTACTACTCATTTTTATTTCATAAATATATTTAGTGGTTAATTGGTAAATAAAGGTGGGCAAAATGTTTAGTTGGTTGGTTTTCATTTAATTGGATCGGATAAGTAAACCATATTGAAAGTATCGAAAATCAACTAATTTGTAAATTGGCCTCATGACCGGAGGCATGTTGGAGCTGACTAGGCACCGTTGAAACATCGGTCTTTGATCCTCACAAATTTGAAGAATCATTATATACATAATATATGATTTAAAAAACTTTGAGAGAAATATTTTTATAAAAGTTGATTTAGAATATTGTCTTATTAAATGGTTTGTTGTTCCATGAACCTTAGGGAATGACGCCTATATATATGCCTCGAATTGAAACATGTCCTTCAATTTAGTTGTCTGGAGAAATGAAATTGCCGATTTATTAACATTTATTTAAAAATGTTCTTGTCTATAAAAAAATTGAAGAAGTCTTTTTCTCAAATCAAAATATATTGGACAAACTTAAATGTTAAACTTAAATGTTAAACTTAAATTATGATAATAAAAGTTTGAACGGTTTATTAATCAGCTCGGTTAAAAGATAAATAACTTTTTATGATAAAAACACTTTCAAACTAATTAATTATTTCCTTTCTTTTGTAGCACCATCTTTTTCTTTTATATACTCAATCAATTCGTCTAATTTTCAACGTTGTAATCATTGTTTATCATTAATCCTCATAAATGCTCTTCGTAAAGAGGCTCACTGCCATCCTCGATAGTTGGTGAAATCGAACGTTTCACTAAATTTCTCCGGCGGCTTTTCGAAAATGATGCAACCACTATCTAATAATGGACTTTCGAGAGAATGGACCAATTCTTGCTGAGCCGAGCTCTGATTGCAGAGAGGGCGAAACCCACCTCCAACATTTCATATGAATATATTTTCTAAACTAAAACAAAATAAACAAATATGTACTCTCATCAATTTATCAATTATCATGGGAACATATTATTAGATATGTGATATTTGGGTACATAAAGATGAGAAGTCGTGTGATAAAAATCAAAAGTTATAAGAGTAGTAAAAGACAGGTTTAGGGTATGAGGTGATAAATTTATGCTATAAGTCATTATTAATTACGATTGGGTATTGCAATTTGGTGCTAGATAACGACTTAAACCATTACGATTGTTGTTACTTCACACACAACATTGATCTTGTCCAATTAGTATATTAGGTAATTAACAAACCACATTAAAGAGTGCTTTAAATATTGAAAGTATATGGTTTGGTCGTACCAGACAAGAATCTAGTAACACTGTTTCATGGATTTGGTCCCCTTACTTGTCTCTCAGACAAGAATCTATCAACACTTAAACCGTTTCAACACCTAAAAAGGCAACCGTTTAGTTTTTATCCTATTCACGGCGATTCGGTGCCGCCGAGCCCGATTTTCCGAAAAGGTGTTTTTGGTTTCAATTGCCTTGTTCGTTTGTTCGCCGTCGGTAACTACGGTCAATATTATGGTTGCAACATATATTATTCGTTTGTTTGTCGTTAGTGGTTGCGGTTACAGTTGATCGCATATTTTTAATCGTACCGCTGTTTTAACCAACGATCAAAAAAATTGCGATGTAAAACGTAACATCTGATCGATGCGATTGACCATATGTATCTGCAGCATTCAAACGAACAACAATGTACCGCTAACAAATGAATATGACTTAACACAAACACAACATAAGTTTGAACAAGGAGAAAGAAAAGCTTTTCTTTTATTATGTGTATTTTGTATATCTTTGACTAAACATTGTAAATTAAAGAACTAGAAATGCCTCAGAGAATGAGAAAACTGTAAACAGTAAAATGAAATGTACTTTACATGAAAGAGGAAGAAGAAAGAGAGATTAAAGGTTACGTCTACACATTGGACAAGAACCGTGTCTAAGGAGCCAATTGTCTATGCAAGGTAAGTGAAACATGTGATGACAATTAGGCAGGCTTCTAACAGTTTCACCAACCTGAAAATCCTGTGAAATCACACGTTTTTCAATTAGATCTGCGATCGATATAATAAGCTAACACTAAGCAGACTGATGATAGAACCTGAAGGCAAACAGAACAGGAGTCTCTGTTCTCAGAAGCATCTGTGTTATTGTTGCCGGTTATTGTCATCTTTGGGATTTTCTCAACCAGGTCTCCTGTCAATCCTTTTGAGCCTCCTGTCTCGAACAGGCTTGAGAGATCATCAAAAGATGCATCCAAAGCTCCCATCTAATCAAGATAACGGGAGATGGGAAGAGTCAGTTAGAAATGGAGACCCGAGAAAGACTGAAACAGAGTCAATTATGAAAGTTTTGTATGCAAAACATACTTGACTTTGCACTGCACTTAGCATTGCAGGACCTATGCGCTCCCGCACCAGTCTCCCGCTTAGAAGACTAACAATGACATCAATCTACACAGAGAAAATTAACAATAGAATCACTTCAATCGAATCCCAAATTTGTTGTTCCAAAACTTGATTGAAAACAGAGCAAGTGTTGCTCCTCACCAAGTAGAGAAGGCATCCAAAACCTGATTCATCGGATTTCCAGAGATCAAGCGATGATTCAAAGACCTCAATGGAGAAAACAGCTCCCGAGATGGATCCAATTGCTGCGCCTCTGATGAAACCGCTTTCAGTTTCTTGGCCTATCAAAGCTCCTGTAAGTGCCCCTAGCAACGTGCCAACTGAACATGAAAAAAGGAAACAGCTTTTCTTATTTCCAAGTTGCAGATTTTCAAATAATCATATAAATTCCAGATAAAGCAAAGCGTAGTGAATGACTCAAATCAATCCAATTAGAGGTAATCAACAGGTTAAAAGATCAGCAGAGCAACAACTATTGACTAAATCGGATCAGCAATCGATAAAATCGAGGGTCAAAGTCCAGAAAAGCTCAATAACAGGAACAGGAAACGAAAACCGAACCTAGCGCGAAGAAGAAGGTCAAGATCGCCGAGGTAATAGTACCCAGAACAGCTGATACGAGGAAATGACAAGCGTCTTTAATCCGTTCGACGAAATTCCCAAGAGAAGGACTCGACGAAAGAGGACAAAACCCAGATCGGAATCTATAAGATGCCATGTTTTACTAATCCTTATGGGTGAACGGTGAACACACAAACGATTCCAGGTAAAAGCAGAGTTCAGAGAGACGCTTATATAAGAAAGAAAGAGAGAAAGAGTAGGGATTTGCTTAGTTCTTAGAGAGAGAGGGAGAAAAGATGCGACGTCGCGCTACTTGCATTTAAAGCTCTCGGTATTTTGCTTTCATGGCCAGAAAAATTTTCCTCTTGTTGTAGGTGAAGGAAAATTTAGGTTTTTTGTGTGTGTCTCAATCAATGGTGAACCAAAAAGTCTCAAATCGAAAGCAAAAAGTCTCAAATCGAAAGCAAAAAGTCAGATATCGAGAGAGAGATGAATTCAGAGGGAAAGAAGTTTCTTAAGTTGCTCCATTTTCATTACGTAAAGCTTTTTGAATATAACTAACTTTCACCATTTTGGCCAATTATATAATATATTATCTTTTTATAAATCATGGAAGTTTATTCTATAAATGCACATGACATTTACTACATAATTAATATTGAATTCTATCTCCAAAGATATTTTTGTTCGACCGAAGTAAGGGATTCCTTGTAATAAATAGTCAGAGTTACTTAAATAGTCAAAAATGAAAATAGCCAAGGAAAATAATGATAGTAATACCGTAAATAACATATTTTTTAACTTTTTATTTTAAATTTAGCAATACAAACTTAAAATTTCAAAAATAACATAAATTATTTTTAAAAAAATACATATTTACTAAAAATAAATTATACATAAATTTAAAACATTATATTTGGATTCATTTTTTCTAATTTATGTTTTAATATTTTTCATTAACAATAAATTTTAATGTATTTTAATATGAATAATATCTTAAAATAGCATAATTTTAAATTTATTTTCCAAATTTATCACACTAAAACTAAAATTTAAAAAAAGCACAAATTATTATGTGAAAATAATTATTTATATTAAATAAGTTATATATAAAATTAAAACATAATGTTTGAGTTCACTTTTTCTAATTTAGGGTTTAATTTTTTTTAATTACGAAAAAGTTTTTAATTATTTTATTATTAAATTTGTGTTATTTTTGGAAATTGAAATAATTATCCTATATTTGAAACAAAAATTTGAAATAATGCTATTTTGATCAATTGCCATAATTATTATATAAAAATAATTATTTATCATAAATAAATCACAAATAACAGAAAAACGTTTGGATTTAAATTTTTTTCCAATTTAAGATTAATATTTCATGAAAATATTTCAAATTATTTTAATGTGAAAAATTTTAATTAACAATGAAATATTTGGAATAAAAATTAAAAATAGTCCTATTTCAAAAAAATACCCTTTAAAAAGATAAATTTTATTTGAACAAAATAATTTCGATTCAATTATAGATAAATAAGTTATCAACTAATTTTAACTAATACTATATAGGGTAATACCATAAAATATCATAATTTACAGTTTTGTTCTAAAATTAAAACTACAAAAATAACACAAATTATTTTATAAAAATACATATTTATCATAAATAGATTATAAATATAGTTAAAATATTATATTTGAATTTTTTTAATCTAGGTTTAATTTTTCCTTATTAGGAGTTTTAAAATGATTCAATATTAAATTTTTAGTATTTCAAAAAATTTAAACTAATAATGATATATTTAAAAAAAACTATTTTTTTCAAATGCTCTATTTGTAAGGGAAAAAGCCTTAAAAATACACAAATTTGATAACATTTGCTAGAAAAATACACAAACTTTTTCGACTCCCCTTTTAATACACGAACTAAAAATTTTGCTTTAAAAATACACCAACTATATAAATTTGTGATTTTGACACCGACTGTCTAACCGTCGTTACGCAGTTAACAGAGTAATTAGACGGTGTTAAATAATTTTAACGGTGTTTAAAATTAACTTAACCCTAACCCCTTTCTTAACTCAACTCACCCTTGTCAAAAATAAGGGAACCGCGAAAAACACTTAGAAAATCACCCGAAAATAGTGAACCCGAAATCTAAGAAAATCTCGAAGGAGACTTGGAAAAAATGCGAAGGAAGAACTCGAAATCGACGGTGAGAGTCATCTTCCATCCAACCCGAAATCAAAACCGCCGATTTCAAAGGTTTTCGAGGTATGTTTTTCGATATTTTTTGCTCGACTTTTGGTTTTCGTTTGATTTGGGATTTTGTTGTTCTACCTCACATGCTCGGGATCGTGGTCGTGCTCGTGGACGTACTCGTGAAAACCATGTTCCTAGAGGTTATGGATGTTTTATTTCACCATGGACTGGTCGGATTTTCGACGTATGGGGATCACCGGCAATTGATGTTAGTCGATCTAATCCGCAAACACAACAAAACCCCGAATCTTAAAAACTATTTAGGATTATCAATATTAGATCTTTTGGATGTTATGAATGTTTGATCTAACCATTTTTGGATGTAAGAAACATGATAAACTTATCAAGATTTTAGATGTTATGAATGTAAGATCATCGGTTTTTGGATCCATTTAATCTCATAAACTAATAAGCATCTAATTTAACATAACAACTTATAATTAGAATTCATAACCCATCCAATTAAACGATTCAACATTTATCATATAACATTCAACATTCAACATATAATTAAAACTCACAACTACACAATTCAACATTCAAAAGAAACCTTCACAATTCAACATTCAACTACACAACAACAACAAACTCATATTCAAACATAACAACTAAACCTTCATAATTTCTCACATTACTTCTTCATAATTGTAAGAATAATGGTTGTCACAACCACAAAACCTCCCTATGAATTTAAGATGAATTGTCGCAGCAAATTTTCCCTCTCTTTTGCTACCATAATTTCATTTTCCAGATTCTTGTTCTCATCATCTTGTAACATATTCTCCACTACAGCAGTAATTGAAGCTTTCACCAATGTCGAATGAGAATTTTTTGAAGCTATAAAACTGCATTTATTAAGTTGCTCCTTAAGCACCTTTAATTATTCTATTTGATGTTGAAACAAATCTCTTGCTTCTATTAAACTTACTTTTTGCCAACCATGTGGCTTTTCTTCATCAGCCCATTTGAACAATCCATGTTTTTCACATCTATAAAATCTTCTCCCTGGATTTTTGTTTGTCCAAGATTTCACAATGGATATCGCTCTGTCACAATGGCAAAGCATAACTCCACCAACCGTCCGTCACCCCGTATTCCAGCTCCAAGAACATGCATATGAGTTTTGACTCTTTTCCATAGAAAAGAAGACAGATTGACGAAGAAGACTGTAGAGGCGACACAAATCGAATCCCAAGTTTTAGGGTTTTTACATTTGGGGAAGAAGAGATTGAAGAGTTTCAAAATCGAAAAAACATACCTTCAAAATCTTCAAAATCGGTGAAAGATGACAAAACCGTCAATTTCGAGTTGGGTGGAAAATGATTTTTCGGATGGAATATGAATTTTCCCCGGCCGATTTCGAGTTTTTATTGAAGATGAATTTTCGGCTCCTATTTTCGACAAGGGTGTGTTGAGTTAATGCTTGGATTAGGGTTAGATTAATTTTAAACACTGTTATAATTATTTAACACCGTCTAATTAATATGTTAATTGCGTTAACGACGGTTAGACAGTCGGTGTCAAAATCACAAATTTATATAATTGTTGTATTTTTAAAACAAAAGTTTTAGTTCGTGTATTAAAAAGAAAACCAAAAAAATTATATTTTTATCAAATGTTATCAAATTTATATATTTTTAAAGTTTTTTCCCTATTTCTAATATGCTTTTAACAGTTCAGTAGGTAATGTTCTCAAAACTACGATTTTATTAAACTTCGTTAATTTTTCCATTAATACAACTGGAAACAAAATTTACTATAGATGGGTTCAGATCTGGAGTCTAGTC
Source organism: Pugionium cornutum (assembly GCA_018901935.1). Classification (NCBI taxonomy): domain Eukaryota; kingdom Viridiplantae; phylum Streptophyta; class Magnoliopsida; order Brassicales; family Brassicaceae; genus Pugionium; species Pugionium cornutum. Next base: position 31,849,572 of record CM032160.1, on the reverse strand, counting down.
AGACACATTTTATGTCTTCACACCAGCAATGATCTATCTTTGTTTTTCTTCTAGCAGCCAATCAAATTCAAAACATGGTTGTATTAAATTACTAAAGTTGTAAAGACTCAGAAAAAAACATGTAAAGTTACATAAATGTCAAATAGTTTAGAAGAGAAAGTAGAAAGCTTGAAATATCCCTCATGAAAAAACAGCCTCCAATTTCCTAAGGATCTCTCATTTCAAAAGGGAAATACAACAATACATCTGTTTTTAACTGTATCCACACAAACTTAGGCTGTCGTGAAAACCTACAGACAGATAAAAAGGGAATTTGAAGATGCAATCTTTAAGATAGCTCTCAAGATTCAAAAGATTACCTCGATTTCTTATAAACTTTTCTTTTGATTAAACCTTGAACTCGTGGACATGGAACCATTTCGTGGATGACCATTTGTTTCCTTTCACCACTGGACATCCACCTGAAAAATCAAAGCAGACGATACTCAAGTATTGAGACTGATATTTATTTATATTAGTGAAAAGCAATAGAGAGTTTTATTGGTTGTTGAATCTCTTCACCGTGCAAACTCGAAGGGTCTAGAGAAGCATCAGGTCTCATATTCCAGAAAAGTAAAGCATCTCGCTTCTTTGGTAGAACAGAGAGTCCTTCTTTACCACATTTTGAGAGCTCGTTCCACCACGGGACAGCACTAATGTTTCCTTTTGCTGCAGGGAACACGGTCTCTCCACCATCATCAACATCCGAGCTTAAAGTATTGTGTGAGAGAATAGAAGAAGATGATTAGAACACAGTAAGAAATTCTCTGAGAAAAAAGGTATTGTGAAATTCTTTTTTTGAGTTACATACAGGTACATCAGAACAGTAGCTATTCGTTGTCCTCCGTTCTTGGTGTTGAACTCATCTAAGAAATAATCATAGTGAGGCTCATACTTCTGTCCAACTTGGTAATGTAGAACTTGAAGACCTTCTCCATTCTCTGCAAGCAAAACCATGATCCACAAACACACAAAGGGTTTTCCAAAATCAATATATCAAGAGTAACTGCAACTGGTGATTAAAGTATTGGATAACTAAAGCAAAATGGCACTTACCTATAGGAATGAAGGTGAAATCTGAAATCCTTTTCTCAATCGTTTCGACAACTTCGTCATGACCTCTTCTAAGAAAAGTTCCTGAACTCGTCCTTACTCTGCACAGAAGACCGTATTTGCAAATCAAACATCTGATAACAAACCTTCGGAAGTTTAAACTAGAAGGGCAAAAGGAAAGAGTGGATAAAAACCTGCTATCTTTGCTCCCACCGGTTTTCTCATCAACCACAGTTGACTTAACCATGTTCGGTTTAGCGAGGCTGATCAGGTGCTCACATTCTTCATTGCTCTAAAGAAACAGAAATGAAAAAAGAAACCCAAGATCGCATTTCAGACATCCGAATTGAATAACTCTGTAAACACAAATTCACATTACCAGTCCTTCACATTGGTAAATGAGAGAAACATGTGTTTCCTCCCTCTAAGCCATTTTTCACTTAACTTCCAAATGTTATTCAATGGAAGATTCAAAAAGATCTAAAATCTAGGAACAAAGTCAAATAGATCAAAATTTAGCAATAAAAGACTCCAGTAGAAGATTCAAGAACTAAACGGTATGGGATAACAAAATCAACTCGATCCATCAAATTTTAGCATAAACAAACTCAAATTTGTCACTAAGAAACATGTGTGTCCTCCATCTTCATTAAATGTTCACTCTACAAGAGAACAAAGTCAACTTGATCGACAAAATTTACCATAAACAAGCTCAGATTTTGTTTTATCTTGCATGACAAGAAACACAAAGAAGCTTGAAGAAGCAAATCGGAGTTCGAATCAAGCAAAATTATCAGAGGGAAACACGAAATTACCAAGAAGTTGTGATAAACAACAGCTCTAGGCTCCCAAGAAATCACTTCAACCCAACGCTCGCCGTTCCCCTCTTCATCTCCATAACTAAGATAGTTTCAAAAACCCAGAAATCGATTCAGACTTCACTTCCAATTCAAACAAAAAAACAACTAAAAAAAAAAAAGAAAATCAAATCATTTCCCAAACCTCTCTTGGCTCTTCCGTACAATGTTGGTCAAATCGTTCGGCTTCGAAGAGTTCCTATTCGCATTGGGAAGTGATAAGATCCCGAGACCTAGAAGAATCAGAATCACTACGAGCAAAAGGATAAGCACAGTGAAGGCTTGGGTAGATCGCGATGAAGATTTTCGTGGTTGATAACGAAGGTTTTTCGATTTGGGTGCCATGGAGTTATTGATTGTTTTGATAGTTGTGGAGATTTTCTCTCAAGATCTAAAAGATCAACATTGAAGAAGACAAATTATTTTGCAATCTGGTGATTAGAGTTTATTTATAAACTTATAATAATAATTATCTTTTTTCTCTTCGTGTTTGTCTTCGTCTTCGCGTATTCGGTAGATACAGACACGAGGAAGGTGGCTCTGACTTTTATAATTTCAATTCTAGTCTTTAATTTCCGTATTTTTCTTGTTTTGTTCCCGATACTTTTTGTTTGTTCAGATTTTACCAAATTTCGTTTTGTCGAAATACTTTTGACAGTTACAAAAAATTGAGTTGTTGGAAGAGAATGATTGCAATTTTTGCGGATTATATTGGTTTCGAATCGTAATAAGGAAAATAAATTGCTCATTGGTGAATAAAATTTTGTTAGGATTTACTTTTGTAAATTTTAGAAATGAGTTTCGCAGTTTTAACGTTGAGCTCGTACCTAAGACGAAATTGATTTAAGACGAAATTGGTATGAGATGAAATCGGCCCAACACGTCGTATACGTAATATTTTAATACTGACAATCTCTACCACTTTCGAGAAACTAAAAATATCTATTGAAAACGTCCAATCTCGTCGGATACCGAAGACGCGTTGGGCATCTTATCATTTATAAATATTAAAGTGGTATTTAATACAAATATTGTAAGAGATTTAATAAGTCATAAGTAAATAAAAGAAAGGATTGTTGGCATTAAATTAAATGACAATCCGAAAATTAAAAAAACTATCATATTTACTAAAGATTAAGTTGTACCGTATAAATCCGAAAATAAAAGTTCGTTGTATTGACATAGGATTAAGTTGTACCGCATAAATTCGAAAATAAAAGCTCGCTGTATTGATACTCGCCGAACTACTAAATATAAATATCATATTTCCTTTTAAATTGATATCGTATTTACTAAGATTAAATTGTACCGTCTAAATTCTAATCGAAGAATTCAAGTTCAAGAGTAGATTTGAAGAAGCTACGTAAATAAAGAAGATTTATACCTTATAAGTTAAGTCAATATTGGAAAATAGCATAAGGATCTTTCCTCACTTATTGTTAGTTTTGGGGCATTCGAATAAATAAAAAAATTATATAAATTTGTTTGCAATGTTTGAGACGTGCTAAGAACATGATCGACATTATCAAAACATGATTTGGTCACTTCTTTTAAGTTAATTTGTTTATCGATATGGTCAACTTTTTCTTTTGTGGGTATTTGTTTAATACAAGTCCTTAGATGTCAAAGATGATACAACTAATCTTATCAACGTATAAACTTCTAAGAGAATATAAATCCTTAAGTGTTATTTACATTCCATTTTTTTGCAAACTAAAATTTATATTTCAATATTTTTACAACAAAAAAAATTATATTCCTTTTGTTTAAATTTTTTTTCACACATATTCAAATTATTTTTCATTAATACATTATAAAGCTCTCTTATTAAAACATTAAAAGAGTTTTTAAACTAAAAAAAATCTCAAATTTTAGAGTTAAAAATCTAAAATTCTAATATTTTAGCAATAATTCAGTAATAAACAATTTGAAATATAGTTTTTTCTTTTCTTTTCTGAGATGTATTAATCTTTCCTTTGAGTAAACTTATAGCAACCCAAAAGTGCAATATCCTTACCATCTATGGAACAACAAGAAATTTATGTTCCATTGAAAGATTGGGATTTTTTTCAACATTTGCAAATCAACAACCACACAACACCGTCTAGATTCATTATAACACATACTAGATTTATATCCACGCCATGCGTGGAGAAAAATATTTATAAATTATATTTTATTAGTAAATATAAATTAAATATTTATATAATTTTAACTTTTATTTAAAATTATTTTTAACATTAATTTTTGTATATATAAATTAAGAAAAGAAAAATAATTATTTTTTTTATGAATTTAATAGTTTTTTTGTTAGTTTACTAAAATATGTTAATTTTCTAACCAAATTAATAACAATGGTATAATTGTAATTATTCTAATAAGTTAAACTTATTTATATATTTATTTGAAATTTACTATAGTGATTACACGTCAGCATGGTATTTCTGTTAATAACACGTTCGAGTAAGGTTATTTTCTTAAAATGTTTCTCAAATAATATATTAGGAATTACGGTAGTAACATAAATCTATTTATATTTATTTAAAATTATTTATAAATTAACTTATAAAAAATTGAAAGAAATAAAAATTATTGTTTTTGAAATGTAATAGTATTTCTTGGTTAGTTGAATAAATTATATTCTCTAACCAAATTAATATCAGTGACATGTATTGTAATATCAGTGGTATATATTTATTTTAGTATCAGTGATATGTATTTTCTAACCAAATTAATATCAATGGCATGTATTGTAATTATTCTAGTAACTTAAACCCTTTTATATATTAAACCTGAAACTCGCTGTGGTGTTGACACGTCAGCATAACATTTTTGTTATTAACACGTAAGGATAAGGTTATTTTGTTAAAGAGTTTCTCAAATAATATATTAGAGATTAGATTTATATTCATGCTTTGGATCGAGAAAAATATTCGTAAATATATAATATTATTTATAAGTAAATATAAATTAGATATTTATTTAATTTTAACTTTTATTCAACATTATTTTTAATATTAATTTTTATATATGTGAATTCAGAAAATAAAAATAATTATTTTTATAAATTTAATAGTATTTTTTAATTGATTTAATAAAATATATTATTTATCTAACCAAATTAATAATAATGATATATATTATAATTATTTTAATAATTTAAATTTATTTATATATTTATTTAAAATTTATTATGGTAATACACATAATTATGATATTTTTGTTAATAACATGTTGAGTTCAAATTACTTTTTTAAAATATTTTTTGAATAATATATTACATATATATAGGAAGACACAAACACAAATACACATATTTACATAAATGCAAGACAATTGATTTTGCAGAGATTTTGGTCATGGTTGAAAAGACATTTAGCGAGAAACAGTTTGGTACGTAAGAAGAAAACCTTTTTTCTTTAGTCAATAGTTATATTCGTTTAGTCGTAATATCACTAAATTATTGTTAGTTTAGATAGCGTAATTATTTGCGATAATTGTAACGGTGAAATGTTATATTCTGTATTATAATTTTTTCAACCGTTGATTAAAACATCAATATAATTAAAAGTCTACTATCAACTATAATCAAAACTATCGGAAGCAAACAAAATAATAATATATACGGTAGTCATAGTCGTAGTGCTAAAAGTAGCTGCAACCGCAATCGCTAGTAACAAACAAATCAATAAGGTTTATCTGAAGATCCTAGAGTAGCTTGTTTAAATATGCGTACTTGTTCTTCGTCCACCTGATAGACACACATCAACGTTCCAAAGTTAAAGTCGTGTTCCAAAGTTGTTTCTTGTTTCTGGGCTCATTCAATGAATGTTCAAGATATATGTCAAGGTGTATGTAAGATTATATGGATGAGAATTAAAGAGAGAGACCAGTCTTTTATTTCCTCATGAACTTAGGTTTCGATCATAACTTAAAGCAACTCAATTCAAAAATAACGATTAAAAAAATATAAGAACAAAAATATTGTATTAATTAGTTCGGCGTTATAAAAAATAAACGAACTATTCAAAGATAATTATCCCGAACTAATAATTTTCTATGTATTTCATTTATGTCATCAACCAGTTTTTAAAATATTTTTCGCTTATTAAATCTTGAAAATTTTCATCATAATGCTCATTAATATTTCTCCGCCGTCGGTATCGGATGAAACTCCTCGACTTTTCGAAAATGGTGAAAAGATCTTCTCCGATAAGTACTTAAATTTGTTGGACCGAGTTCTTCTTTCATATTCTATGCAAAAACACTTTGAAAACTAAGAAATATACTTCTTCATATTCATACCAAGAAATTCATCTTCATCAGAAGCTAAACACTTTGAAAACCATATATACAATACAAAGATCACAAAAAGAGGAAACAAAGCTACTGAATCTAACATTCAAACTAAAGAGGTACACCTATGATTCTTAGTAGTCTACCAGAGAATTATCAACATCATCTATGTTAAGAAAAAGTATAAATTTAACTGTAGAAGAAAAAGACAGGTGAATGTAACTTCTCATCTTCATTCAATAATAAAGTAAACAATTAGGTAATGTAAGGATATATGGAAGATATATGGTATGAAAGCATATTGATATTCAACTTACAACGACTGAATATTGAACTAATTGTTAGGATTTTAATATTTTTTCTATTTGCATTTGATGTTGGTTTTGTATCGGTTATAATTAAAAATACACAATTTGATTAAAAATACATAATTTGATTATCGAGTTCTCACTTAAAATAAACTAGATTCATACTCATGCCATGTGTGAGAAAAAAATATTTCTAAATTATATTTTATTAGTAAATATAAATTAAATATTTATATAATTTTAAATTTTATTTAAAATTACTTTTAACATTAATTTTTGTATATACAAATTAAAAAAAGAAAAATAATTATTTTTTACGAATTTAATAGTATTTTTTTGTTAGTTTAATAAAATATATTAATCCTCTAACTAAATTAATAACGATAATATAATTGTAATTATTCTAATAAACTAAGTTCATTTATATATTTATTTGAAATTTATTGTAATGATAACACGTTAAAATGATATTTCTGTTAATAACACGTGAGGTTATTTTCTTCAAAGGTTTCTCAAATAATATATTAGCGATTACAGTAGTAACTTAAATCTATTTCTATTTATTTGAAATTATTTATAAATTAACGTATACAAAATTTAAAGAAATAAAAATTATTGTTTTTGTAAATGTAATAGTATTTTTTGGTTAGTTGAATAAATTATATTTATTGTCTAACCAAATTAATATCAATGGCATGTATTGTAATTATTCTAGTAAATTAAACCCTTTTATATATTTAATCTGAAATTCGTTGTGATGTTGACATGTGAGCACGACATTTTTGTTATTAACACGTCAATGTAAAATTATTTTGTTAAAAAATTTCTCAAATAATATATTAAGAATCTCGAGTATGATTTGTATCGTACAAACTTTCAATATAAATCTGATGAACGTTTTATAATATATCAATTTTACAGAAAACACATTTAAAATAGTTATAATACAAACCGGAAATTTGAAACTCTGTTGTTTTCTCACACGGCTGATATCTTTTCTTTTCAAAATGCGCACGACTAGAAGATACATTTAACCTAGGGGAAATTTATATTTATACATTCTTGTGCGTGGAGCCTTAGGTAGGCCTGTCAAACTGGTCAGACCTGCCCCGTCTGACCCGCCCCGCGGCGGGTTACAAATTTTTTTGCATATATTTTTTTTTACCCGCAAAATCCGCGAATCAATTTTTTCAGACCCGCACCCGCCCCGCATTAATCAAGCGGGTCCCGCACGTTAGCGGGTGACCCGCTTCGTTTTTCAAAATTTTTTTAAAAAATTAATAAATTTAATTAAACTAAAATATTTAATAAATTTAATTAAAATAAAATATTTAATACATTTAATTAAAATTTTTTAAAATATTTAATAAATTTAATTAAACTAAAATATTTAATAAATTTATTTAAATTAAAATATTTAATAAATTTAATTAAAGTTTCTAAAAATATTTAAATAATTTAATTAAAATATTTAATAAATTTTATTTGTTTGGGTTTAAATTAGTTTGAGCCTAAATTAGTTGGGCATGAATTTGATTAATTTGATTGAGTCCAAAATTTGCAGGTACCCGCTAACCCGCAAGTTAAAAAATTGCGACCCGCACTTGTCCCGCTCTAAATAATGCTCGACCCGCACCTATCCCGTGTATGCAAAATAATTTTTCACTTGACCCGCACCTGTCCCGCGAGTCAAACGGGGTGGGACCCGCGGGTAAATAATCATATTGACAGGTCTAGCCTTAGGGTTGCACAATATTTTTGGTTTGGGCTTTACTGGATCTAATAATATTAAAGAGAATAGGGGTTAAAATCCACACTCATGTCCCACCAAAAAAACAAATCATGATTAATATTGAAGAAACATCGAAAAGGTTGAATCTCAAAATCATCCAATCTCAATTCAAACAATCAAGCAACCGGTTGAAGGGAAGATTCAAACAAGAATTATAACAAAGAAAAGGGATAGGAGATTAATTTCTTTTATTAAATATATAGTTCATCGAATACAAAAAAATAACAACTCTCGAAATGTCGAGATGTTTTGGAAACAAAAAAAAAACATAAAGACTTTAAAGAGATAAATAGATAACTCTTTACTTTCAAATTCTCGTAAATAATTAAATTGTGATGATTTTTTTCTGAATTAGAATAAGTTTTTTTTTATATTCGAATATCTTTTTTTTGTACGATTGACAAAATAATATTATTTTAAATTTATATTCTAAATATAATATCATTAATTTAAATTTTCAAAAATAACACACATTTAATATTAGAATACTTTAATAATTTTTTATCTGAAAAAATAAACTAAATATAATATTACATTTAACACTTTAAAGTAGATTTCAGATTTTGGTTGAAACGTCTCATAAATCGAATAGACTCCATTGGAAAAAGTAGATCGGGACATTCAGATATTTGGTTTGGTTTCATTTGATTATTTTCGGTTTTGCTTTTTTCGGTTGGTAAAATTAACATTTCTTCGGTTTTTTATATTTCGGTTCGGTTACACCTTGGTTTTAGTCGGTTCGGTTATTAAATTTAAAAACCAAAAATAATCGAAATAACCAAAATAATCGAAAATAACCGAAAATAACCGAAAAATAAAAGAAAATAGCAAAAAATAACAAAAAATAACTAAAAATAACTAAAAATAACTAAAAATAACTAAAAATAACTAAAAAATAACTGAAAATATCCGAAATATCCGAAAATAACCGAAAATAATTCGGTTTTTCGGATACTATTTTGGTTTTTGGTTTCCGGTTCGATTTTGTTTACTAACCAATAACTATGATTTTCCAAAATAATATCCGTTTGGTTATTTGTTTATAACCGAATACCAACCAAAATCATTTTTTAGTTCGGTTTATTCGATTCGGATTATTTGCGCATGAAAAAAGAAAATAGGATTAAAATAATAAAATATCTGTTAGGATTTCAGATTTTGGTTGAAAAGTCTCATAAATCGAGTAGAATCCATTGGAAAAAGTAGATCGGGACATTCAGATATTTGGTTTGGTTTCGTTCGATTATTTTCGGTTTTGCTTTTTTCGGTTGGTAAAATTAACATTCATTCGGTTTTTTTTATATTTTGGTTTGGTTACACCTTGGTTTTAGTTGGTTCGGTTATTAAATTTAAAAACCAAAAATAACCGAAATAACCAAAATAATCGAAAATAACCGAAAATAACCGAAAAGTAAAAGAAAATTAGCAAAAAAAAAAATAACAAAAAATAACCAAAAATAACTAAAAATAATTAAAAATAACTAAAAAATAACTGAAAATATCCGAAATATCCGAAAATAACCGAAAATAATTTGGTTTTTCGTATACTATTTTGGTTTTCGGTTATTATTTTGGTTTTCGGTTCGATTTCGTTTACTAACCAATAACTATGATTTTCCAAAATAATATCCATTTTTTTATTTGTTTATAACCGAATACCAACCAAAATCATTTTTCGGTTCGGTTTATTCGATTCGGATTATTTGTACCGGAAAAAAGAAAATAGGATTAAAATAATAAAATATCTGTATCTCCACGTGGGGTACACGATAACGAATATGAATCTCGCCACATGGGATTATTATTTGATCTTTTTATATAAAGCCATTATCACGTTTTTTTATATTAGTTTTTGATTCTGACAGTAAAGCCCTAATTCTCTCCGTCTCTGTCGCGAGTCTATTGTTCCTTTCACAATGGTAAGTCTCCAGGGCTCATCTTTTGTTTCGTTCTTCGCGATCCTGTTTGTTCTCTCTGGGTAACACAAATAATTTCTGAAATTAGTCTTTAATGTCGTTTTTGCAGGCGAATTCTCCTAGAATAAGGTAGATTTAATTATGCTTCTTCAAATCTCATTTCTATTGTGAATAATCGTCTATCTGTGTGAATCTCGTTTTTCTCGTTTGATTTAACTCGTTCTCAATCGATATAGCTCGCTCTCCTGATTTTGGTTGTTTGATTTGATTGCCGGATATGTGAATCATTTGCAAATATGTTATTTTGTTTAAGCCCTAAATTTGGAATAAAGAAATGAAATTTTGATTTCTGCAGATGTGTTTCTTATGATGTTGAGGCTACTGATATTTGGCTGATTCCTTCAGCTTATAGAAATGATTAGCTAGTTTGAAGTATCAGTGAGTGATGTTACAGATAATTAATGTCTAGATTTAGGGTGTAAAATTAAGATAAATCAAGGTAGGATCTATAGTTTAGGCAGGGGTTATATGATTTTTTTTACTTGTTTTCTGCTTCAGAGATTCACGATCTCCTTCACCCCCAAAGGAATTGTCTAGGTCTCGGTCCAGATCGAGATCCAGGTCTAGACCTAGGTCTAGGTCAAGGTCTAGGTCCTTCCCAAGGCCTAGATTAAGATCAAGAAGCCGTGGAAGGTTAGTTATTGTATCATGTTTATTTACTTTTGCATGTTTTAAGAAAATTCCATGGTAATCTTCTTTCGGTGACATGTCCTTTCTAGGTCGAGGTCAAGAAGCCGTGGAAGGTTAGTTATTGCTTTACTTTTTCGTGAGAGGTTCCATTGTTATGTAGTTTGTATTAACAGTGGCAGTTGTGATTGAATTAACAATTTCATGTTTGGTTAGCGGTAAACTGAATGTATTTTGGTTGGCAGGACTGAAACCGAAAACCCTGGAAATACTCTTTATGTGACTGGCTTATCTACAAGGGTCACAGAGAGGGAGCTTGAAGACCATTTCTCCAAAGAGGGAAAGGTAATAATGTCTAAGCCTGATCCTCCTTCTTCATATTTAGCAGAATAATCTATAACTTTTCTGAATAAGTTGCCTTCTCGAAGGTTGCCTCGTGCTTTCTTGTGGTGGAGCCCCGCACTCGTGTGTCTCGTGGTTTTGCCTTTGTTACGATGGATAGCTATGAAGATGCTGACCGATGCATTAAGTATCTCAACCAATCAGTGCTGGAGGGCCGATACATAACTGTTGAAAGGGTATAATCTTACTCTTAAGTTTGGCCTGCAATATACTATGAGTTTGATTTCATTATTGTTTATGACTACTCAGAAAATGTATTGCGTCAGGAACCAAAAGATGACGAGTTCATCATTCTTAACAGAGCTTGATCAATGGCCCAAGCTTAAACAGCTTTTCCTAATGATCATGTTCAACTAATCAAATAATGCCCATACCCAACATCTATACAACTTCAACTCTCAACTAACCAACGGACATTATCAACAACTTTTAGTGAAGGGTTTTATGGTATTGCTAGCTTTTTTTGGCATGCTCGCAGATATTCATTTTGCTTTTAATTTTGGCAATAGTTGTCGAATATCAATCTAGTTTCCTGAGCATATTCTGTTTGTTTATTGGTGAACTTCTGATTCCATTGCGTATTGGTTAATATACTTTGATACTCTGATTTCAACAGTCACGAAGGAAGCGCCCAAGAACTCCCACTCCAGGACACTATCTTGGCTTGAAAAGCGACAGGGATCATGGTAAAAGCCCGTCTTTTGAAGTCGATGTTAAAACTATTCTGATTAGGTATTTAAGGAATGTGTTTTAACAGATAACAAAATGCCCAACATTTTTCAGGGGGTCGTGACCGTGACCGTGACCGTGGTAGACACTATGGACGTGATGATTATGGACACCGTAGGTCACCGAGAGGATCTCCTCTGAGAGGAAGGCGTGATTACTCACCTCCACCTCGCAGAGAAAGGTCAAGGAGAGATCGGTCTTACTCTCCTTATGGAAGTCCAGACAGGAGGAGACACAGACATGGTTCAAGGTGAGCTATTTTTGGTAATGTTTGGTCTTGGCAAAAGTATGTTAGGGTATGGTGATTGAGAATCCTGAGACATTAGCTAAAACAAGATTGGCTTCTTGTCCTTTTTGTTTTGTGGATTTGGATTTGTACCGGTGAAAAAAAGTAAAACACTCTTTTAAGATTGCTTGTTTCGTTAAACCTATTTTTTTCTTGGACCAAAAAGTACTAACTATTTATATATCCAGCATTGCTTGAAGTACTAAATGCCCTCTTACTTGTTTTAGAAGTGCACTTAGCATTTGTTTATATATTATATGCATTTGTTTGTGTATTTGTATGTCAATCTGAGCATATTCCTGCTGAATTCCTCCAATCATAGTGTTCTACAACTACTTAGTCACAAAATTTTGTTCAAGCAGAGAAATTAATAAAACTCTGGTGCAACAACTTATGATTCGTAAGTCATTGCTTTCCATTTTGCGTTAATTACAAATCATATGGATTGTAGTGGAGTTTTCTTTTCTCTTAAGCTGTTATCATCATCTAAAAAGCATGCTAAAACAAAATAATTCACGACTCAAATTCATTTTTATATTTTTAAGTTAGTTGCTTTCTTCACAAGGAAACTATAAACACAAAAAACACTTGGAATATAGTACTTACAATTTTTATTAAAAAAAACATTTGGGAGATTTGGTTTGATAATCCAAACGAATTCTATAATTTGAAAGCAAATTAATGCATATACATATATATATATATATATAGAGTAATATTTTAAAATAACATCATTTTAAGTTTATCTTCCAAATTTAGTACAATAAAACTAAAATTCTCAAAATAGTATAAATTATTACGTAAAAATAACTATTTATCTTAAATAAAATATATATAAAATTAAAACATAATGTTTGGGTTCACTTTTTCCAATTTAGGGTTTAAATTTTTTTCATTGTTTTCAATTATTTTAGTATTAAATTTATGCTATTTTTAGAAATTTAAATAATTAGTACTATATTTGGAACAAAAATTTGAAATAGTGCTATTTTAGTCAATTGCCCATATATATGTATATATAATGTCTAACGAAACTGATGGTCATCTTTCAAAATATTAATATTTTTAAATTATTTTGTTTTTAACGAATATGAATTTCAATATTTGCTTTGATTAGTAGAGTTATAGATATCTGGATTTTCCGAATCAAAACGGATAATACATCAATACAAATATAATGAATATTTTGGCGAGCCTAATCGGCTTTGTTTTCAATGTATTCTTGTTTTAGTTCATATTATTACATATCTACAAACTCTTTAGCGTCGTAATCATCAACCTACCAGTATCAACTTTTTTTTTTATTTCTGTACATTGACGTATGTTTTTTTTAACATCTACTTTATTAACAGCTTGAACACTATCGACATCCCCATTATTGGATTAACCCGGTTCAATGTGTGTTAACCGGATTCAATTTTGATATAAATACAAAGGACACAATTACAGCGTTGTTAATTCAGTTTTTAATTCAATAAGAATATACTTTTTCTTCTTTTTTTTTCATTGTCGAATTTTCAAAGTTTGAATATGGTATCAGATCTGATTTCTTTCGGATTTCGATTTAAATTTACTTTCTTTCAAGTGATTATTACTAGTTAATCGGTGCAATTTTTCCAATTTCTCAAATTTTCATTTTTCCTTTTGTCGTTGTGATTTTTTTTTGATTTTTCGACAATTATAACTTTTTCGAATTCTTCGACACCGATGCAAAATTCCGATCCAAATGTTAATCCTCTATACATACATAGAGCTGATCATGCATATATCTCCTTAGTTTCTGACGAATTTACTGGCTTAGCAAACTTCAATATATGGCATAGATTGATGTTAATGACATTAACAGTTCGAAATAAAGCTAGTTTTGTTAATGGAACTTATCCGGATTTAGATGAGACACATCCAAATTTTGGATCATGGTGTAGGTGCAATAATATAGTTGTATTTGGATTGTAAATGTTGTTGATAAGTCTATCGCCAAGAGCATAATGTATCTTGACACGGTTCGTTAAATGTGGTTGGATATTCATGATCAGTTTAAACAAAGTGATGGTACGATAATAGCTGAGATCAAACAACATACAATTTCTAAGAAGAATTATGAAGTTGAATATAGAGGCATGACAAATGCGACATGTGAGTTGATTTGGCTCGATTCTCTTTTGAATGATCTTCATTGCACTTTCATTGGTTATGCTAACTTGTTTTGAAAGGAGTATTGAAATTATTTAACCCGATTCAATGTGTATTAACCGGTTACAAAATACAATTGTAAAGTTGTTAATTAAGTTTTTACATTCAATAAGAAAATCTCTTTTTTCTCTCCATTTTCGAACTTCTCCCTCAACGTTCTAATACCCATGTTTATTTTTATATTTTCTTCTCTAAATTTGAAAAGGCACCACTATCCAATATCCACTTAGAAAACAATTTCTTTGACAAAAAAAGCAATTTCTTTAAACAAAACATAGAAACATAGAAAAATGAAAAAGAAATGAGTGGGCATCTTGTGACCCACCCAAACGTGGCCCCCACATGATGACGTGGCTATTCACTACGTGTAACACACTGTAACGTTTCTCTCCTCACTCTCAGCCCAAAAATCTCTCTTAATCTCTATCCTTTTCTGTTTCGCGTTTATTAAGAAGAATCGCTCAAGATTTTCGGTTTTTTCCTCTCTGCCTACCTGAATCTTGGATCAGTCTTCTAGATCGTCTTTCGAATTGTAGAGGTTCGTTTCTCCCATTCGTTGTCGTGGATTTCTTTCCCATGACGATCACAGATGAGTCGGAGAGTTGCGGCAGCAGAGCCGTCGTCGCTTCACCGTCACAGGAAAACCCTAGACATTACCGGATGAAACTTGATGTCTACGGTGAGGTTTTACAACGACTTCAAGAATCTAACTACGAAGAAGCGACTCTTCCTAACTTCGAGGATCAACTCTGGCAACATTTCAATCGTCTTCCTGCTCGGTAGTTTTCTTCTTCTTCTTCTCATTCGTTCTCCATTGTTGGATTGATTTCTGTCTTTGGATTTTATTAGGATTAAGAGTTTTACTTTCGCGCGTAGTATCTTCCAGAATCTTGCAACCTCTTTTCTTTTCTACTCAACTTTTCTGTTTGTTTCCATTATAGATTATTCAATTTCTTTCTAAGGTTTGTATATGTTCTTCGGAAGTGGACGATCTTTCTCTAATTCTGGAATGAACATGTTGTTGATAATCTTTTTCCGTTTCTTAACACGTGTCTTGACCCGAAACCGATCAATCGAATGAATTTTTCGCTCTGTTATTATTTCATTAAACTTTTTTTGACTGCTTTATCGTTGCATGTTTTGTTCAGATATGCTCTCGATGTCAAAGTTGAGAGAGCAGAAGATGTCCTCACTCATCAGAGATTGCTGAAATTGGCGGAAAATCCTGCGACTAGGCCTGTGTTTGAAGTTCGTAGTGTAAAGGTGATAAAATATTGTGCCAGTTTTGGTTTTGTATGACTTTTTTTTGATTTGTTGTGTTAATTGGTAACTCTGATCCCCTTTCTTGCAGGTTTCTCCCAGTAATTCTGCTGACTCTGACCCTGCAATGATGGAAGATGCTCAAAGCTCTAAACCAAATGGGCAGGGGTATATGTCCTTCTATCAAATTGAAATCGACCTTAAACCATTTTCAACATTGTAAATTTATTTTTATTTGTGCGTTTTCTTCTTTTTTTAAAGGGTTTTTGCAACTCCAACTTTTGGTTCTTCTCCGAATTTTGAGGCTATTACTCAGGGAAGTAAAATCGCTGAAGATGTTGATAGTGCTGTTAATGCAACAGTGACTACTCGGTGAGATTTCATGTTAAATTGAGCTCCTCTGAATTATGTTGTGCATTATGTTTTTGTATTTATTCCGACCTTGTCTGCACCTTTTAGAATGGAATCGTAGTCTCATGTTTAGTTACACAACTATGTGCGGTGATGTTATCCTTTGTTGCCTATCCTGCAGACCGATGCACGAGATCACTTTTTCAACCATTGATAAGCCAAAACTTCTTAGTCAGGTTGGTAGTTTTTTCCTGCTGGTTATTTCATCCATTTTGTGATGACTTGAGTGATATGCTTTTCTGTTTCAGCTTACTTCCCTGCTTGGTGAGCTTGGACTGAATATTCAAGAGGCTCATGCTTTTTCTACTGCAGATGGTTTCTCTCTGGATGTCTTTGTAGTTGATGGTTGGCCCCAGGAGGTATGGTGTTAGCTTCTGGAAGCATCATGCTACTTATCTCTTAGTGAATGCCTTAGCGAGATCTTGAGTACTTGTAATCTTTCTGTCACTGTTATCATTTTGACAAATTTTAGGAAATAGATGATCTTAAAGATGCATTGAGCAAGGAGATACTGAAGCTTAAGGTATTTTCCATATCTTAAGTTCTGTGGACATTTGGTATCTTCATGATTCTCAATTTGAATTTGGAGGATACAATGCCCTGTCATAGTGTAACGCTGTGTACATATTTATCGGTGCTATGTATTTGCTTCTACTTTTAACAGTTGTCTACTCCCTATATTTTCCGCTGGCTGTGTTCTACAGGATCAACCTGGTTCCAAACAGAAATCTTTTGCGTTCTTTGAGCATGAAAAATCAAGCAACGAGCTGATACCCACTTGCATTGAAATACCCACAGATGGAATTGATGAGTGGGAAATTGACGTGAAACAGCTCAAAATTGAAAAGAAAGTGGCATCTGGTTCATATGGGGATCTGTGAGTTTTATTTTTCCGTAATCTCGTTTTATAAAACTGCAACTTTTTATTTAAAAGTTACAAATTGTTTGTTTTTATGGCTATGCAGGCATAGAGGCACTTATTGCAGTCAGGAAGTAGCTGTCAAAATTCTCAAGCCTGAGCGTGTAAACACTGAGATGATTAGAGAGTTTTCCCAAGAAGTCTACATAATGAGGTCTGGTGCAATAAATTTCCATGGTATTTTAAACTGATATTCTGTCAGAAAAAAGTTCACAGTTAGAAAGATGGCTGCTTGACCTCTTGTTTTTCACTTACAACGCCCATCGTAAACCAATGTTTATATTCAGGAGAAGCCTTGAGTTTTGTCAGTGATTGTCTTACGTTTTGAAAGTAGTAGTGATCTCTTCTAAAGGAACCAACATCCATGCTTCATTTGTTACTGGTTCTGTACTGTTTGTAGGAAAGTCCGACATAAAAATATCGTTCAATTTTTGGGTGCATGCACACGATCTCCAACCCTCTGTATTATAACTGGTAATCTCTTAGTAGATTATGCCAATTTGAGTTGTTATTTACCATAAAAAATGTAAGTTGACTGGTTTTATCCTTTGTGACAGAGTTTATGGCTAGGGGGAGCATTTATGATTTTCTTCACAAACAAAAATTTGCTTTCAAACTTCACACATTGCTTAAAGTTGCACTTGATGTTGCAAAAGGAATGTGCTATCTGCATCAAAACAATATTATTCACAGGGACCTGAAGACTGCCAATCTTCTTATGGATGAACATGGAGTAAGATTTGTTCTCTTCTCTGGCTCCTCTTAGTGTGTAGCCTACAAACATGTCTTTTACATTTTATCTCTGCGAACTTGTTTTATTTCTACTATTGAAGCAGTAGACTCTCTCTGGGGTTCTAAATTTTGGATAATTTTGTTCAGCTTGTCAAGGTTGCTGATTTCGGAGTTGCCAGAGTGCAGATTGAATCAGGGGTCATGACAGCTGAAACAGGGACTTACCGGTGGATGGCTCCAGAGGTATGAATTCCATTCCTCAATCTGGCTTGTGTGTTTGGTGTAAACAAAATAAGCGCTTTTGGAGTCTGTGAATCTTATTGCATCAGTCTATGGTCTCCTCTGTGTCTTATATATGACAATGTACTTCTTGAAACTCAAGGTCATTGAGCACAAACCTTACAGTCACAAAGCAGATGTGTTCAGTTATGCGATAGTGCTATGGGAACTTTTGACTGGTGAAGTAAGAATCTGCTGCTTACAGTTGGTTCTCTGAATCTTTCACGCTAATTAAAAGATGGTGATGTGCATCGTGTATTTATGAATGAAAACAGATCCCGTATGCTTTCTTGACTCCCCTGCAAGCGGCTGTTGGTGTTGTCCAAAAGGTACTGCATTTTCTTCAAAAGAAAAAGGAAAAGAATTGAATTCCTTTATATTTTATTTTTATATTTTTGTCTCAGGGGCTGCGACCAAAACTTCCAAAGAAGACACACCCAAAAGTGAAGGGACTTGTTGAGAGATGCTGGCATAAAGACCCAGAACACAGACCAATGTTTGAGGAAATCATAGAAATGGTTCAACAGATAATGAATGAGGTAAACGTCCAACTGTGATCAGAGTTAAAAAAAAACCATTTAATTGATACAAGG
The DNA here is from genome assembly GCA_018901935.1 of Pugionium cornutum. NCBI lineage: Eukaryota > Viridiplantae > Streptophyta > Magnoliopsida > Brassicales > Brassicaceae > Pugionium > Pugionium cornutum. The sequence goes on along the minus strand of CM032160.1, from coordinate 31,830,820 downwards.
CAGGATGTGGTGAAAACAAGCAGGTTCCATATGAAGACCATGGCAAGGACAAGCAGTTTCTTAATTTCTTCCAATCCTTCAGAAAACCCCGTTACTAGTTACTGATCCGTCTCAAGGATAATCTCATTCACTCTCTCTCTTACAATTTCTTGGACTTGTACAGTTTTGTTTTCAATTCATTTTGGTGTGTGGCTAATGGGGAGAGACCTAATTTTGACATTGGAGAGTGTTGTTCTCCTTTTAGTCCTCCTCATTGTCTGTGATGATTCCCTTTCTAACATAGAAACAAAAAACACAAGTTTTATAAAGATTTGCGTATTCAAACCATTTAATTGGTACAGTTTCTCATTTTTTCCGGAATCTGGAAATTTTCACAAGAACAATAATGCACAGACATGTCACATGACATGTCACATGACATCTCCTAAGCACTTGGGTTTGCCGTTTGTGTAAACATGTACAGACATGTAACATGACTTTGCACGTGTAGCTTTCCCGTCGTTTTAGATATTCGTTAATGAACAACACGCCGTTTCTATGCTAAGAAACGACATAATGCAAACCCCGAACTCTTGAGGATTAGGAATAATAAATCTTTGGAGCTCGAAATAACCGAACGAAATGGGATTAAACACTTCTGGTTTGCAGGTTTCTTCTCTTTCCTCCCTCTCCTTCGCTCTTTACGACGACGGTCTATTGTGATTGCTATTTTTGGTGATTGCTATTGGGTCTGCTTCAGTTCTTGTGGAAGAAATGGTGTTCTTGAATTGGGGCCGTCCATCTTCCGAGAAACAACAAGAAGTAGTCAACAAGTAAGAATCAAAATCATAGATTAGAAAAATAAAATCTTGCATTAGAAAACTCTCTCTGAGTAAATAAACATACGTATATATATATGGTCTGTTGGTTTCAAAATCTAGAGCAGGAACGTTCAATTATGACAACAAGTATATAGGAGCGTCGTCTAAGCCAGTAGCTAAACTAAAGGAGGATTCAGAAGTCGATAAAGATGGATTCTTGATCAATCATTCTCGAGTTTTAGTTGGTTCTGGTAGAGACAGTTACGAGAAGGGGAAAAAAGCTCTCCAGAATTGGAAGTATGTTGCTTTATTCATCATCTCAATCACTGTGAACTGAATCGTTTGTTGTTTTTTTTTGTTCTCATTGATTTCGATCGAAAACTGTGCAGGCATTTTGGTATGGATTGGACATTTGTTGATCCCAAAACTCCTGTTGAAGCAGGAAAGAAGTTCTGCATCTGTGTGAAAGAAGTTGTTCCATGGGTGATGCTTCCTCTGCAAGTGGTTTATGTCGATGAAAGCCGGAAATCTAGAAAAGGTCCTGCACATTTCGGTTACGGAAGTGGTACTCTTCAGGGTCATTTACTAGCTGGCGAAGAGCGGTTTTCAATAGAGCTTGACGGAGATGGTAAAGTATGGTATGAGATAATGTCGATCTCAAAACCAGCTCATTTCTTGTCTTTCCTCGGATATCCGTATGTGAAGCTAAGGCAGAGACACTTTGCTCATCATTCTTCTGACGCTGTCCTAAAACATCTTCATGCTTTATCATGATACCCACAAATCAAGATATTTCAGTGCGTGCAATAGCCTCTCTCATCTCAACATATGCTTTTTTTCTTCTTTACTTTCTGTACTTGTGGATAAAAAGAATCTTTGGAGGCTAATGTGGCAATTCCATCAAACCCGTACAAGACAGTGTTTCATGGTTGTAATTTGCAGAGGAAATCAAGAGAGATAAGATAAAGGGTTATGTAAGGAAAAAGAACATGTTTTGTCTAAATCTGAACAAGAAAGATGTCCACGACTTCGTACCAATGATTCTGTTTCAGAGACATTCTCCTGACATTCTTTAATCATAAATTAAGAACTGTAATTTTGCTGATTCTATATTACCCAACGGAGGAACACATCATTAACAAACAAATAAAAGTGAAGTTTTTTCATTATTAGATGACTAAATCAAAATAAAAAGTTCTAACACACAAATTGTCAAAAGACTCAAAGCTAAAATTCTCTTAGGATAAAAAAAACAAAAAACAAAAATCAAGCAAAAGTAAAACAGAGCCATTTCTTGACCGTTGGTTTATCATTGTCTTGTTTCCTCTGAGAAGTCGTCTTCGTCGAACTCCGTCCCGTCTTTTTATCTTCACCGGCTTTGCTGAATATCACCGTGAATCCATCCGCTGTCGCTGGATCATTCACATCCCATTCCCCAAATTTCGGCAATGCCCTTCCACCGTCGTTCGATGCCATTTTCGATCAAGAAAGTAACAATCTTTAATCTCTCTGAAACAAAAACAGCCAAAAACTTCTTCTTCTTCGATGAGTTGATGATTTTTGTTTGAAGCACGATGCAGATTATATAATGGAGAATAGAGAATAACAGAGATTAAAAAAATAGATAAGTAAGATTGTCTTTGAAATCTTCCTACGAATTGGACTCGTTTCAGACACGGTAGGATATTCTATTGGCTTCTTTCTTTTAATGTCCTAAATCTTTCTGAGGTAGAAAATCGCTGTCTTTGCCGAGTACGAAAGCTATTTATAGCATAACTATATCCATGGCTGATCTGTTTCTTCATTTTCATGCATAGGTTAACGATTCTCTAATCTTTGTTTCCTTACATGTATACACGAGACCAAGCTTTTATGCTTTTCTTCCATGGAGATTACAAACTGCCCATTTCATTAGCTCTCTTCCTCAGCAGAAACTTCTGTACTTTCCCGGTCGAGGTTTTAGGTAAGTCACCAAAAACAATAGTCTTTGGTGCCATGTAATGAGGCAAATGATCTCTACAGAAGTCGATAATCTCATTGGTTTTAATACCGTGAAACCCGTCTTTCAGCTTAACGAATCCACAAGGAGTCTGTCCCCAGTGGTTATCTGGGCGTGCCACAACAGCAGCTTCAAGAACCGCTTGATGGCTACACAAAACTCTTTCAACCTCAATCGTGCTTATGTTTTCACCTCCAGATATAATCACATCTTTTAACCGATCTTTTATCTCGATGTATCCATCATGATGCTTCACAGCAAGATCGCCACTGTGGAACCAATCTCCCTTGAAAGCTTTTAGTGTTGCCTCTAAGTCCTTGAAATATCCACTCATCACTGTGTTTCCTCTAAACATAACCTCACCCATGGTTACACCGTCATCAGGTACAGTCTCCATGGTCACTGGATCTTTTACCTCGAGTCCTTCCAGACCTAAATGCTGCACTCCTTGTCTAGCCTTCAACTTAGTTCTCTCCTCTAAAGAAAGAGAATCCCATTCGGGTTTCCACACGCAGTGTGTCCCTGGACCGTATGTCTCAGTCAAACCGTAAAGATGAGATACATTGAATCCCATTTCTTCCATCTTAGCCAGGATCTGAGGTAGAGGTGGTGATCCACCCGTCATCACCTCAACTCTATGAGGAAGAGGCTTACGTTCGGTAACAGGAGAGTTCACAATCATGCTCAGCACCGTTGGGGCTCCTCCCATGTGCGTCACATTGTGCATAGAAATGTTCTTAAAGATTAGCTTAGGAGACACTTTTCTGAGACAGATATTAGTACCGCCTTGAGCTGTTACTCCCCAAATGAGGCACCATCCGTTGCAGTGAAACATCGGCACCGTCCATAAATAGACAGGACAGACAGACATTTGGTGAAGAAAAACCGTAGCGAGGGAATTGAGATAAGCTCCTCTGTGGCTATACACTACGCCTTTAGGTCTCGAGGTCGTCCCTGAAGTGTAATTTATGCTAATGGGATCCCATTCGTTTCTCGGTTTGATCACCTCGAATTCGCTGTTTCCGGATTTAACCAGAGTTTCGTAATCATGATCAAAAGAATAGTTCGAAGCAAAGCTCGACACGGTATCATCATCATCATCATCATCATTAGACTGAGAGATTAAGACAAGGATTGGAGATTTTCTAGTTCTGTCGGATTTGATGAGTAAATCAAGAGCTCCATGAGCAATCTCAAGTAACTGGAGATCAACGAAGAGGATTTTGGCGTCGGAATGTGCGAGCAAAACAGACAATGTTGAAGGATCAAGTCGAGTGTTGAGAGGACAGAGAATTAATCCAGCCATTGGAACAGCAAAATGAAGCTCTTGCATCGCTGGAACATTCGGCGCCAAAGCTGCAACCTAAAAGGCTCTTCATTTATCACAAAAACCTAACTTTCCGGATTTCAAAAAGAAAACATAAAACTATTTTAGAAACTAACCACGTCGCCAGGAGAGATTCCAAGTTGGAGAAGAGCAGAGGCAAGACAGAGACAACGTTGATAAGTTTGGGACCAAGTGTGTTTAACGGAACCAAACACAACAGAGGTTCGGTCTCTGTACACCTTGGCAGATCGCTCCAAGAAGGTAATTGGGGATAAAGGGCTGAAATTTGCAGGGGATCGAAGCAGACCCTCCATTGTTCTCCATGATTCTGGCTCGGAATCGTTGGAAAATCCGCCGGAATCCGAGGCTGAGAAGGAGGAAGAATGTATCAACCTCACTAACTGAAGGCGTGGGGTGAAGATTTTGAATGCTCTCTTGGTTAACAACAATCTCATAGTAACACTCTGAATCGTGACTGATCAAGAGAGGTTTGATTTCTCCTGGAAATCTCTTTATCTGTTAGATTGAGTGATCCAAAGCATCAACACTATGATAAATTAATAATAGCGCCTCTCATTATTATTTTGGTCGTCGACAGTCGACAGTACCTTTCATTTTACTCCGATCCATCTATTGATCAAATTCGCATTCCAACTTTGTCATGGATGTAATATCTTACAAAAAATCTTGTAAACGAGAATGAAATTTCCATGATGATCATACGATGTCATAGGGGAAAGAAACTATAACTAAAAGAGATTCACTGACAATTCTAAAAGTTTTATATATTTCATTTTTTGTAAAACCATAAGTAAATGTTTTTCATCTATCTATAATATATTAATTGAGAATCATTTTAACAAAATAATCTTATGTTAACGTATGATTTACAAGTATGTCATGCTGATGTGTCACACTATTAGAGCATTTTAAGATAAATATTATCTAAGACATCATTTACTAGAATATTTACGAAAATTATCATTATACAGTATATTATATGTAAATCCCTAATATTTCGACATACAATGTATTTTGTCATAAAATATAAATATAATATTTGGGTTCGGATCGGATTTTTTGGGTTTTCAGATTTTCATAGTCAGAAAATTAAGAACCGTTCGGATATTTATAAATTTTCGGGTCGGATTCGGTTCGATCTCTCTGGGTTCAGGTTCGGTTTAAATTTTGAATTCGGATTCGGGTTAGTTTGGGTTTTAAAAACGGATTTGGATTAATTCGGGTTTTGGCTACGAGTTCGGATTGGCTCGGGTTTTATACCCAAAATAGTCATTCAGATGGATTTAGATTATTTCGTATTTTTTATCCGAAATTAGCATATGTTAATCGAAATAACAAAAAAAACGTTATGATTCAAAAATAATAAAAAAAAATATTAAATTCAAACTAACTAATCAATTAACAACATGTGAAATATTTAATTTTTATCTATTTAAACCAAATTTGGTTCTGAATCGAGTTTTGGATATACATGAACTCGAACCCGTACCTGAACCCGAATCCGTACCTGAACCCGAATCCGTACCTGAATCCGAATCCGAACTCGAACTCAAAGTATAATTTTGGATATTTCCGAACCCGAACCCAAAGTATTAAACAAACAAAACCCATTCGACTATTTTCAAATACCCATACCTATTTGGGTTCGGGTATTTCGGATCAGGTTCGGTTTCGGATTTCCGGTTCCGTTAATATCTCCAATCCTAATCGAAAGTGGAATTCCTGCATAACTCGGATAACTATCCAATCGATTATAATAAGACAAAAAGTGCAAAAAAAAACTTAATCTTGGAATTATCTGTGACAGAAACTAAATCCGAGGCTGATTTTGCTAGTTGCTTGCAATTTTGGTCATCTTGAAAACAGGACAATCCAGTTTCATCAGGAGCGAAAGAGAAATGCAACTAATTTCACAACATGAGTTCTCAACAATACATTGTTACAGATTTTGATCTCTGGAAATTTCACTTCATCTTCTTCATTCTCAAACTAAAGAGACTAACATCACAAGCATCCCTAAAGATTTATTACTGAAAAAACTCCCTAGACAATTGGGATTCAAATACACCAAGATGAAACAAACAAAAAGACAAACTCATTAGCATCAACAAGATGACCATAGATCAAATCAAGCATGCCTTGCCTGGAAATCCTTCATGAAAGCAACAAGCTTTTCAACTCCAGCCAAAGGCATTGCATTGTATATGGAAGCTCTCATCCCTCCAACTGATCTATGTCCCTTGAGCTGCACCATCTTCTCCTTAGCTGCTTCCTTGATAAACTCTGCTTCCAATTCCGATTTCTCCAATGTGAAAGGAACATTCATCAAAGACCTCACAGACTTCTCAACAGGACACCTGAAAAATCCTTTGCTATCGTCGATGGCATTGTACAGCAGCTCAGCTTTCCTCTGGTTCTTCTTCTCCACTTCTTTCAATCCTCCTTGCTCCAAGAGATCATCGAACACGAGACCACACATGTAAATCCCGAAACATGGAGGCGTGTTGTACAACGAGCTGTTCTCGTCGTGGATCTTGTAATCAAGCATCACCGGAGTGATATCACGAGCGTTTCCGATCAAGTCCTTTCTGATTATCACAATGGTGACACCAGAAGGACCAACGTTCTTCTGCGCACCAGCGTAAATCACACCGAATTTTGATACATCCACTGGCTTCGAGCAGAAATTGGACGACATATCAGCGATAAGGATACCATTAGAGTTTTTAGGAACTGGATAATCTTTGAATTCAACTCCATGGATCGTCTCATTGGCGCATATATGCAAATACTTGGCGTGCGGAGTCTGCTCCAATCCATCAAAAGAAGGGATTTTTGTGTATTTCTCGGATTTACCTGACCAAATCACTTTGGGATTGCAATATTTCTGCGCTTCCTTGAACGCTTTGTCTCCCCAAGATCCGGTAACAACGTAATCGACGGAGTCTTCAGATTTGCAGAGATTGAGCGGCAGAGCGGCAAACTGAGTGGTGGCACCGCCTTGTAGGAACAAAACAGAATATTCCGAAGGAATCTCGAGGAGCTGACGGAGATCCGATTCGGCTTTCTGTATAATTGAGAGAAACTCTTTCCCACGGTGGCTCATCTCCATGACGCTCATACCAGATCCACGCCAGTTATAAAGCTCCGATTGCGCTTTAAGCAGGACATTCTCAGGTAAAGCTGCTGGACCAGCTGCGAAGTTAAAAACTCGTGGCTCGGATCCGACAGAGCTAGATCTGGCACCATCTTGAACCTGCGTCGTCAAGGAAGCACATCTAACCGAAACCGATCTGGTTCTGGCAGTGAGATTGACGGTGCAAGGCTTAGTGAGGTGAATAAGGGATTGAGAAATGGAATTGGGTTTCAAGGAAGAGATCTGAGTGTGGTTTCCGAGGAGGAAAGAGTTCGTCGACGTCGCCATAATCGTCTAGTCCTTGAGAAACGTCGAAACTTTTTTTGTCGTTTACGGAAAAGATGTGAAGCAGTGAATGAGAAAAGTATAAAGCCAGTGGCCAAATCAACAAATAAGTATCTGAAGTAAAAAGGAGAGTTGGTGGGACTCTGAAGAGAAACGAATCGACACCGTTTTTGGTAGGTAGCTAAATTTTGGAAAAATAGTCAAATCCCATTCCAAAACATTTCCAACTATGAATTTACATAATAAATATTTTTACTAATACCTAAAATAACATTTTTTAAAATTTTATTCTAAATCTAATTTTTAAAAATTAAAATTCTAAATATATATAAAAATATTTATTTATTTTATATAAATTATATATAAACTTAAAAATAGTATCTTGAAATAATATTTTTAAAAATTTTTGTTCCAAATTTAGCACTGTAAATTTAAAATTCTAAAAATATCATAAATTATTTTATCAAAATGCATATTTACCATAAATAAATTAAAAATATAATTAAAATATTATATTTGAATTCTTTTTTAATTTAGAGTTTAATTTTTCTTTATTAAAAAGAAGTTTTAAGATATTTTAATATTAAATTTGTGTTATTTTAGGAAATTTAAAGTAATTATGCTATATTGGGAATAAAATTTAAAAGAATATTATTTTTTTCAATTGTCCTAGGCCCTAAATTTAAAACATTATATTTTGTTTTATTTTCCAATTTAAGTTTTATTTTTTGTATTAAAATAAAATTGTAATGTATTTTAATTTTACATTTATGATATTATTGAAAATTTAAACTAATGATACTATTTTTGGAATAAAAACTTAAAAATGTGATTTTTAGAGAATTACCTTAATATTTTTTGTAGGGTGAAAATTATTTATTATACATTTTTTGAGTAATACCATAAAATAGCATATTTTTAAGTTTTATTCCAAATTTTGCATTTTAAACTCAAATTTTCAAAAATAGTACAAATTATTTTCTGAAAAAAACATATTTACTATAAATAAATTATAATATAATTAAAATATTATATTTGGGTTCTTTTTCCAATTTATGGTTTAATTTTTTTTCTTATTAGAAAAAAGTTTTAAAATATTTTAATATTAAATTTGTGTTATTTTTAAATACATTTGGAATAAAAAATTTTAAAAGTGTTATTTTTGTTAGTTGTTCATTTTTTTTTGTTTTTATAGAAAGAGAAAGTAAAAGTAAAAAAAAAGGTGATTGAATGATTTATCATTGATTGATTATGTTATTAGTTACCACAAAAGTAAACTAAAGGAAAGAATCAGAATAAAAGTTGTTGGCTTTATGTTATTTGTGGTTGAGACAGTAAACGAGGAACAGAGCTATACAAACTAATTGTTGTCCTTTTGGGCTTAAGGATGATGATGAGACACAAGAAAATTTGCAGCTTCATACTTTGCTGCTATGTTCCCAAACTTTGATGTGCTGTACTTTCTATATACTCCTGTCAAGTTCCCCTTAGCCGCCTTCTCATGGAGTCTCACCATCTTCTTACAACATTCTCTGCAAAACCGGCGAAGAAGATCAGTCTTTTTAACAGTAAAATGGACTAAAAGGAAATCAGTGTTGGTGAATTGAGATGAAGAGAGACAAACATGAGCTGATCTTCAGAGTAATGACAGTGGAATTCACATGTACTGTTCCATTTCCTGAAACCATCAAGTGTACATTGAGCAGTGTACACAGCTGTAGCAGCTAATAGTGATGGTGGAAACCGAATCATCTCATACTCCACAAGTGCAAGCTCGATCAAGTACGAAGCCAACATCTCACACTGTTTTGTTTCAGTTTCACCTTTAGTTCCTTTCTAATGCAAATCCAAACTATAGAGCCATTGTTGTTTTTTTAACTTACCTTCTTGTCTGCTTGAGCTGCCTTTAGATATCTTTTCAAGAAAGGGTATTGTGTCGGCAATGACACATTGAATTGCAAAGTGCTCAACATTGTTTTCTCCTGTAGAGAAGTAATAATCCATATAATCAGAGACTATCTTTTTTTATAAATGAGGCAAGAAAGCCTTTACCATCTCTAGAACATCTTTCCTCGTGTAAGCTTTGTCTGAAATGACTACTAAATCTTCGACAACAGGAACTGAAACCTCTTCATACTTGCAAGCTAATAGCAAAGCCACTAACCCTACAAGCTGAAGCTTCTTTCTCATAACAGCTTGTTTGGACAAGAATCTATCTATCAAATTCACTGTGAGAAACAATGTCTCGTTCATCAGATCAAACTTGTCATGTACCTGAAATGTCACTTGTAAGTTTCTTTAGCTTCAATCAAATTACACAGTATCATTTAGAGATCGAAATTCGATATACCTCAATTAACCAATCGATTAATATTGCTCTCATCTTCTCGTTTAAGTCAGCTTGCTGCATCATGTAATCTACTGAAACACAGCTGAAGCTCTGCAAATTCAAATCATGAATACAAACTCAAGCCTATTGTCGATTATGAGACAGATAAAGTAAAACCAATTTTACCTCCATTTTCCGATAGAATGTGTATAGATCTTGGACATATTCAACAGCTGCAAGTGAGTTCTTTGCATCTGAAACATCGATATCCAAGATTGGTTCTTCCACTATCACATCTTCCATCTCAACTTCCTCCTGTCAAATTCAGCATTATGCAACTCCATTCAAAGCTATGATCTTTATCAAGTGGATTGATTATGTTTACCATTGGATTTGCTTTGATGATTCTAGTGTATGGCTTCTCCAACGACATTGGCATTGGAAGGTCCAAGCTAGCTTCTTCTTCATCCTCTGCAACACCAACAAATATAGAATCACTGAAATTTCCTGCATTTGGAACTGATGGCTTCAGCTTCTTCGTCTCCTCTGCACACAATGGCTCTTCGACTCGAGGTCTACATGATCAAAACAATCTCAAACCACCATTTCTTTCAAACCATATAAAAGAAAAATACAAATACAAATTAAAGATTCACTCTTTATACCTTGTAACTGAGGATCGTAGAGGATCAAGCTTCTTCTTTTGACATCCTTCTTCTTGCCTACTGATTCAAATCAATCAAAAACCCATCAGAACAATCAAGAAGAAAACCCTCAAAGACGCTAACTTGAGAGATTAGAGATTCATTACTTTGATAAGCTTCCTCTCTTGTTGACAACACAAGGATAGCCTCTTGTACCAACTAGATTCTTGTTAATCACACCCAACACTCTTCTCCTGTTCTCTCTCTTCATCTCTTGTCCGAATTTTCTGCTTCTAGTTTCATCTAAACACAACACACATATCAGAGTTTTCCATCAATACTACCTCGAATTCTCATATTACTCTTGACAAACTCTACTACCTTGAAGAATCATCATAGCCGTTGTACTGTGTCTAACACCGGAATTAACCATTTTTCTTCGTTTCAATTATTCAAAGAGAAAACCCCCACAAAAGACACAAGAAGAAGAGCATTAAACGAAGAGAATCTTAGTCTGGAATCTGAAGAAGGGAATGAAATAAGCAAGTGACAGTGAAGGAGGAAGATAAAACAAAAAAGTACAAAAAGGTATAGTTTTTGCTTTAAAGAACGGCTAGGATTAGAATTTGACCGTTGTTGGATTATATGATATAAAAGAAAAACGATTTACTACCAAGTCTGTATAAGACTAACGGTAACTATGGTTCAAGGCATGTGGCTTCTTTAGTTTCTTCTTATTTCAAAATTTTTATTATTATTCTCTCTTTGTTTCAGACAAAGTTGTGTGCGCTCCATAGGCATAGGCGCGCCTAACAAACTTTTGATTATAATATAAACATGATTAAGTCTTATTAATCATATCAAACTAGATTTTGACCAACTGGAAAAAAATATTCACCCATAATAATTAATTATTTTATTTTGTTAATTTAAATCAGATATATATATATATATAATTTATCTCATATTTAAAATAATTTTCTTAAATTTTTTAATATTGATTACGAAAATGAAACAGATAATAAAATCGGTTTATACAAATATATTTAAATTGTATCTATTTTGGATAAAATTATATATATGATAAATATTCAATTAAACTAAACTTTTGTTTTATATTTTGTTTGACTAATTTTTTAAAATTTATATTTTGTTTTATATTGTACTTACATTTTATGATAAAATATATTGTATGTCGAAATATTATGAATTTACATATAATATATTATATAATGACAATTTTCGTAAATATTCTAATAAATGATGTCTTAGATAATATTTATCTTAAAATGCTCTAATAGTATGACACATCAGCGTGACACATTTGTAAATCACACGTTAACCTAAGGTTACTTTGTTAAAATAATTTTCAATTAATATATATAGATAATATTAAGATTGGTTAAGGAGACAAACCAGATTCCGTAAGGAGCCGACCCTTAATTTAATAGAACCGCAACCGAAAAAAATAATATGCCATTTTATACTATAAAAAAATGGGCCATTCTAATTGTTTAAAAAATATGTTGTTATAAAAACTCGAACTGAATAACTCAAATAATCAGTTTATTTTTATTTACCATTGTGCTAAGAGTATTTTTAAAATAAGGGCTTATTTGTTTCTATTAATATTGAGGGCCACAAGCACGAGTTTGTCTTGATTGGGCCCAGACCCGACCCTACTCGTGAGAATTCTTTCGTTATGAATTATATTTTAATATTCTCTTAAATGCAACCAAAGTATTTTTTTTAGAAGATAATATCTATTTAGAGATTTATGTGACATAAGATGAATTCGGTGTTGAACTTAGATTCAATGAATACAGTCTCAGTAAAAAAGGAAACTGATATTAATATCGATTAGTTTGGTGAGTGGCTAATACAAACAAGCTATTTAATAATTTTTCTCTATTTTCGGATCTCCATTTAAAGGCAACAACTTTTCTTTTTAAACTAATACCCTAAAATAATATTTTTTAATTTTATCTTCCAAATCTATCACATTAAAAATAAAATTTCTAAAATAACATAAATTATTATGTAAAAATAATTATTTACGTCAAATAAACTATATATAAAATTAAAACATAATATTTGAGTTCACTTTTTCCAATTTAGAGTTTAAAATTCTTTCATTAGGATGAGATTTTTAATTATTTTATTATTAAATTTATGATATTTTTATAAATTTAAATGATTAGTACTATATTTGGAACTAAAACTTGAAATAATATTATTTTATATAATTGTCGTTCTTTTTATACATTTCTAACTTGATAAATTTTTTAGTATTTTTGTTTTAAATGTCACATTAATGCTAATAAATATTGTCTTGATATATCCAACGCTATCCTCAATATCCGACAAGATCGAACTTAATTTTTCGGAAGATCTCTTTGGCTCTTCGACAATGACGGGGATCGTACATACCAAAAAATTAGGTGTCCGAGTTATTGCACCGATTTTATCTGGGGCGAGCTCGATGTTGGGGGTACTAAGCCCACCTCCAACATTCACCAAATAAATTTTATCCAAATTTTTATTTGCTACGTCTATTAAAGAGTGAACATTTAATTTTATTGTTTATAAAAAGGTGTATAACACTGAGAAAATTGCTAAGAAAACATATCCAATTATTTTGAGTGAGTTATTCTTCGTATGTGAAGAATGTCAAGCATGTATCCTTAGTATCGACTCTTATGATTTCTAAGAATGTCAAGCATGTATCCTTAGTATCGACTCTTATGATTTCTAAAAATGTTTGCAATGTGACTTCTTTCTTCAGGAGGTATGTGCAAATCTTCCTAGAAAAATGGGATCATGCATTGCATAGACATCCTCTTGTTTTAGACACTTCTCCTACAACACTAGACTACCATTCCACAGGCTGTTCAAGTTGTGCCCGTAACTCCACTGGTTTCATGTACAAATGCTCGAAAAATGACTGCAAAGAGATGACATAACAATTCAGATAGATGTTCGATGCATATTAGTTTCTGAATGTTTCACCCACAAAAGCCATGAACATTCTTTATTCATCTCCACATCATATTCAAGAAAAGGTAACATTTCTTGTGGTGGATGCAAAGATTTTTGGATCAATTTTTTTGAACAAATTTACATGTTCAGTTTGAATTATATTGATTAAATATTGATTGTAAGAATTGTTGAAATATAACAAAAAAAATATACCATTAAGTTCATGAAAAAACCATAAGTTTATTGGTTAAATTAACGAGGAGAGATAAAATTCTCACATTAGAATTTCGGGAGAAATCACTTAGTATATAAATGTAAAATAGAGAATTCATATAGAAGTTTTAAAGTGTTGGAGAAAAAATAGACTAATCCATGCGTGTGCCGTCGAACTGGGCCAGGCTCGGATCTTGAGTTTTTTTGGACCAAATTTTAGTTACAGTTTTGGCCCAAAACTAAATCAAAACCTAAACGGCACCTACCTTTTCTCCTCCCCAAACGCTTCAACTTCTCACGTTTTTAGGTTACGAAACCGCTCTCTTTCAGTTATAAAAACGAGCTTTAATGCCTCACATTTTCCAAAAATCGCTTCTGACGATATCTTTCTCGTTTTTCTTCCCTTTCGGCTATAAAAACAAGCTTTAATACATTCACTTCTAAAGAAAAAGATGCTTTTTTGAATCCCATAATGATCTAAGATCTCTTTTTTTTCATAATATTAGCATATGATTGAGTCCCTTATAATAATTCAAGTGTCATCATTAAGATCTGGTGTTAATCTAATATGCATGTATGATATTACTCGAAGCAAAAAAACTCTCTATCGGTGACCATATCAAAACAAGATGAAACAAATTGGTTCAAGTTACTACAGGGTACCGTACATGTAAAATTGTGGAGTGAGACAGAATGAAGAGCTTCTGTCTGCTCCAGAAGGTTTCCCGTCTTGCTTTAAAGGCCCCCAATAATCTTAGGGGAATCACTTACTTGAACAGACTTGAGAGTTTTTTTGGCCTCTTCGTCTTCTCCGATGATAATGACACGCTCTCCTCATTGCTAGACGCTTGCTGACTTGGTTTCACAAGAACTTTTAGAAGATCGCTCATAGATTTGCCACAGACCAAGTCGTGTTTTGCATCTTGAACCTCCTTCACAGGGATATCATTGCATTTCACTTTCGGTATCTCCTTCAAACGGTTCTTTAAAGACTTTTGCTTAGGCAGATCAGAGACTGGTGGTTTAGTGCTACGCTTGTTATTCGTTTGGACTACAGTCTGATGCTGATTTTTTGCTGGACTAGAAAGACTTTCCACAGTCTCTTGCCCATCTGATTTTGACCTCCTTGAAATCTTTTGCTTTGGCTCCTCCGGGACTAGCGCTTCTTTGCAACGTCGCTTAGGTTTTTGGACTACAGACTGATCTTGACTCTTTACTTGACAAGAGAACGTTGAGTCTGGACCCACCTCAGTCTCTTGGTCATTCTTGTGCTCACTGTCTTCTCTCACCCTCTTCAATACCATTTGCTGAGCCTTAGAAACAGATGATGACTTTGAGTCATGGACTGGTGCTTGACCGTTGCTATCCTCCTTTGATGGTTTAGAAATGACCAATTCAGCCTTCTTCTCCATGCAAGCCGCTGGAACAATTTGATTTCTGGATCTCTGTTTCTTCTCGGCTGAATTTGGCTGTTCGATGATGGTATCCAGAATGATTTTGCCAAGAACAAATCCTATTTCGCATGGATTTCCCTTCCCAAGTGAATTGTAGTCAATAGAGAATCCCTCCTTTTTGCTTTTATATGATTCAACATCACTCAGTCTCGCAAACCAGTCTGCTACTTCTCTACCCTTTTTCTTTGGTATAAACACCTGAGAAACCATGCAAATCAACTATAATGTTAACTATTTCGATTAACAAAAACTAAAGCAGACATTTGGAGACATTGATAAAAGACATTAACTAATTCACTCTTGAGACAAGAACAAACATAGATCACAAATTGTATATGAGTATATATGTCTTACCAGACCAGGGTACTCGAAATCTGGGTATAGGCACAGGGCTTCGCGGAGAGCCTCCATTCCAGTCAGAACATATTGAGTATCTTTTAATCGAGATGTGAATTCTGAAACTGCTTCTGCAAGATCTTCATCAGATCTCTTTCCAGAAGATTTAGATACCTCGGGGGCGTATCCGTGTACTCTATTTTCATGTTCTCTAGCAAATTTGACAGCTATGCTCCAGTTTCTATGGTAGAGCAAGGAAGCGAACGCGCCCAGTACAACAGCATCCTGAGGGTTACGCACCAGTGCAATGTGAAAAGCCAACACTGCAATCCTGTTCAAAACAAATCAGGACATTAATCAGAGCTCACTGGCGAGACGGTTCGTATTCCTACTGAAGCAAAGAAATAACGCACCATAGTCTGGAATCAGCAGGTAGATCGCATGAAACCAATTTATCCATATTGGAGAATAACCTCTGAAACAACAATAAACCCAACTCCGAAATGTAAAAAAGGGATCATTAAACAAGGTTCCTTGCATAAATATTTGACGTACCACGAGCATTAGGGAACTTGATAGTGATGTTTTACTAGCTTGATCCAGGTAAGCTGCCTGAAATTCAAATTCAAGTTAAAAGAGTTATACGGATTGATGAATAAGTAAATGACATACCTGAAAGGGAAGCAAAACGTGAAGTAGTTTAAACTTCATGAGAAGAAGGATGGATGGCGCAGCAGCTCCATACGCAAGCATATAATTCATTTCCATGATTAATCTAAACTGAACAAATGGAGAGCATGATTATAATAGCTAAGACCATGAACATATTGTTTACATAAAGATGGTGATTCTAAGTATATCATGAGTTCAAGCAGTCAAAGTACCTGGCCCAAATTTGCAACAGAAGATACAAATTCAGGTATTGCACTCTCAATATCCTTTGAAAGCGATAGACCCAATCGAGCTGCAATTCTTAACCCCCTAAGAATTCTAGCTGTAATTGGAAAAACATGACATACTGGTAAGACATAAACGTAAATAAAGTACGCTGTCCAGATAAAGGCTGTGAGGAGAGTAAATAAGGCATACCACAATCTTCCTTGAATGACAAACATGCAGGGACAAGTGTACGTAGCTGCATTCACATTAGTAAACAGTGGTTAGTACCATAACAAAGAAATTCAAAAAGAGTAAGCAAAGTTAGTCACCTTCAGATCCTTCAAGTCTTCCATTCCATTGGTGTAGTCATAAACTTTAAATTCAAAGGGATCAAAGAACAAACTGCACGTTGGTTTAATACTAGAGTAAGTTGGGTTCCATGATGCAGCAAAACAAAAAATAATCCCCTTTGCCACAAAGGCATGTGTTTCAGAAGCTACACCTGTTAACTGTGAAATCCCGTTGCAAGCTATTCCTCCAGCGATTGCAGTCTTTTACATCCCAACCAGAATACATTTTGATGAGGCTGCTAACACTATCTTTCTCTTTGGGCTTACCCAAATCATCTTCATGCTCACTATCACTTTGCGCCACGGTATCAAAACTGGACACCTATAAGAGAAGTTCAAGAAATACACAAAGAAAATGTGAAAAGCATAACGAATCTACAACAGAAGATATAAAACACTGCTCTAGAACTAGGCAAAACCTATGTTAAGTTCAGGAAAGTGACCTCAATTATCGAACCTCCCATCCACACATGACAAATAGGAAATCGTTTTCCAATAACTTGAGCTCGATGAAACAACCGCCGGATCTTTAACAAGAGACGAAATGAGTGAAATAATAGTCAAAACATACTAAATGCATTAATATTATCAGAAGATTAAGCCATAAAACCTGCTTAAGATTAGCTGTAGTGATCACATCATAGTCTTTTGGCGCTCTATGGAGTATCAAATCCCTCACACATCCACCCACAAGGTATGCATCGAAACCTAAGACAAGAAGAAAATTATTTCAGCTTCTTCTTATTCTTCATCATCAATGCTAACAGTACACCCAAAACATACAGAACACAAACCTTGACGTCTGAGGAGTCTCAAGACATTCAAAGAAGATTCCGGAATCATTGAATTTTTAATTCCAGCATCACTTGCTCGTACCTTCTTCCATTTCGATGTATCAACTGATATATCCATCCATAAAAAAGGAACAACCCTTTAATTTCGAACTCGTAACTACGTCGATACAATACGAACTAGCTTAGTAATTTTGACAACAGCACCTGAATTATTATCTTCCTCAATAACTGAACGATTGCTAGAAAACTTCTCCATGAACCCTTCAGCAAGCGAGCTATTACTTCTCTGTAACTAGAGGTCAGAAGAAACCCGTAGATGAAATGTTTGAGTAATTGCTGCAGAGATTAACAAACCAAAGGCTAGAGTCAGATGAGGGTAAAAATGACCCACCTTGGAGTAGAGCG
This sequence comes from Pugionium cornutum, assembly GCA_018901935.1. Classification (NCBI taxonomy): domain Eukaryota; kingdom Viridiplantae; phylum Streptophyta; class Magnoliopsida; order Brassicales; family Brassicaceae; genus Pugionium; species Pugionium cornutum. The sequence continues at coordinate 31,812,869 of CM032160.1, read as the reverse complement.
CGGCTAGCGTTTGAGACCGAAAGATTGCGTTTCCTCTGCGCTTAATGAAACCCGCCATGGCAGAGACTCGAAATCATGGCTCTTTAAGCCACAAGTCGAACCATCTTTGACAGAGCCGCGAGTTTTTAGGTTTCAGTGGCAAGTGTAAGGCAGACTGTATACCGAACCAGAGTTCACGCCCGGTACGGTTCAGCCAAAAAACTCGGATTTCTGTGGTTTTAAATAACTAAACTGAAATTTCGTATTTCAACTAAGACTAAACCATTAACTATCCAAACCCGGTTTCTAGATTTTACATCGCTTAACCGAAATTTTTAATTTCAACCAAGGCTAAACCATTAACGAACTAAATCATCCAACTCCGGTTCCTTTTGGATATCGTCCAGGCTTGAATGTGATCTCAATGTGGTTGTTGAAACATCTAATTGGTTCGGTTCTGTTACATTAGCCGGTTAAGGTTCTTTGATTCAAAACGATTTGGTAGTGTTGCTTGTTGACATGTTCAAGGTCTTGATCTCCATGGGGAAGAAAATCATGAAAAACCTCTGATTTAAAAAACCGTAAGTTTCAGATTATGTAATGTGGGTTTTCAGACCAGAGGTTGCATTAGCATTTAGTGTTTACTAATGGTGTGTGCTAATAATATAGTCTTGTGTTATAAACTATGCAAGGTCAGTTGCAATATCCCTGGTGCAGATATTTCAACAGGGATTTTAAAGATATGAAGCAAACGCTGAGTTTTTGATGACGATGATGATGATGATGCCTTTAGTAATGGTGACTTCTTGACGATGAGTATTATACTTCTCAGTTAGATTACAAGAGTGGTGGGATTCTTCTAGGTATTGAGAGGAAATAGTGGCCCAGCGCTTGATAATCTACCGTTTTCTCTAATTATAATGTGTACAGAACAAATGTTAGAGTCTGGTCTTACAGGAACATGATCAGAAGTGAGATGTCTGGTTTAGGGTTCATAAAAGAAAAATCTCAAACGAGCACATATCCGTGTGTAAATACATTGTCTGTTGTAACCACAAGTTTCGTTTTGATAGTATACCACAAGAACATTACACATCGCATGAAAAGCCAAAAGAAAAGATCAGGACAATCACAATTGTTTCTTCTTCTTCTTCTCCAAGTATGGATGGCTTCTCTGGAAGTTCAATATAGCCCAGACCAGATGTCTCAGGCCAATCTCAGGCCACAGAGCAGCTGGAGAGAATAGCTGACAATTACTTGTTTGCCATAGAAGAAAGTTGCTCAGTCTTGTCTCCCCTGAACTCCGGATCAGTATATCAGGATCTGGCGCCACACCCATTGGCATATTTTCCTCAATATCCACCAACTTTATTCTCTCTATACCCCTATCTGTATCCTCAACCTCAAAAACGCCACTTGAATGTTTATGATTACCAGACGCTTCTGTATCATCTGACTTGTGCATACAGGATTTCTTGACAGCTTGTACGATCTCATCTGTCGAGTTATAGGCAACACAGACAAGAAGCACTACCCGACTATTCTCAGCTGTTGCCTTCATGACTTCTTCTGCAGCAGCTCTAACTTTATCACTTAGAAGCATCAAGTTACCAATAAAATACACCCGGATCCCGTATTCATGTACAATACTCTCTTTTTCAAGCAAAGACTTGATTTTTTCCAACAGCAAATCCATTAGAGACTGAACCTCTTCAGGTTGTCTTCTAAAATTATCTATGCTAAAAGCGTATATCGTTACATACTTGATACCCAGCTCGTAGCAGTATTGTAACATCGACATAAGTGCAGAAAACCCGGCTTTGTGACCAGACTTGGTTTCTAGACCGCGCTTCTTTGCATACCTCCGGTTTCCATCCATGATAAAGGCGATATGAATGGGTAAAGTACCCATGGATATGACACGAAACAAACATCTTCTTGAAAACCCATAAATCTGCTCGATCAGTTGACAAATTCCACCGCCCGTACGTGTTATTCGACCCCGAAGTTCAACCATTTGAGATTCCACCTTCCAATATTCTCTGGTGCGTCAAAGGAAATTATACAAAACTTTCAAAATGTTTATCAACAAAAGACGAAAACAAGAGAACCACCGAACCCGAATTGCTAAATCAAGGGCAGGGGGAGGAAGAAGAAGATGAGTAAGAGTACGAATATACTGTTCTAAGCGGAGATTCAACGAGGAGGAGGAGAATTAGGGTTTCTCTTTGGCCTCTGTCGAAACGAGCTTCAGAGGATAGGGGAATTTCCGGGGATAGAACTCCCCGGCAACAAGAGACAGATACAAATTATCAGAGAATCTACAAATAAGAAACCCTAAGGCCTAAGATGAAGAAGAAAGAAGCAAATAAAAGTGGGCCAATAAATTGGGCTTCTTCTAATGCAAGTGAAATAATTAAATTAGACTCAACTAAAAATCAAGTTAAGCCCAACCAAATCATATAAGGACCGGACAAATCGAACCAAATAACCGAATCAAAAAATTATGGTTTAATTTGGAATCGCCATAAATAGCTTTTTGTAGATACCATAAAAATAGTTATATATTATAATTAATTATTTATTTAATATATAAATTAAATAAAAATATAATTTATTTTTTTATTTGAAATTTTGAAATTTTTAATATTAATTATAAAATAATACCATAAAATATCACCATTTTAAATTTATATTCTAAATTTAGCATATTAAAATCAAAATTTTAAAAATATCATAAATTATTATGTAAAAATAATTATTTACATTAAATAAACTGTATATAAAATTAAAACATAATGTTTAAATTTAATTTTTCTAATTTAATATTTAAATTGTTTTTATTTAGAATATTTTTAATTATTTTATTATTAAATTTATATTATTTTTTTAAATTTAAATGATTAATGATATATTTGAAAAAAATAATGGTATTTTAATCGATTATCTTTAATTATATAAATAAATTATATAATAAAATTATATTATATAAATGAATTTAATTATATATATCTTGAATATATAATATTATTCAATAAGTAAAAAATTATGAATATGAAAATATTCGATTAACATAAGTTTTTATTTTATATTTTGTTTGATTGATTTTTTAAAATTTTAATATTTTTTTGTATTGCGTTTGATTTTTATATTAAAATATTAAAAATTTATATATTTAAATGTTTTCTAATTAATATATCAGAAATATTGAAACCAAAATAACTTTCAGGTGAAAGCAATCATCAAGAGACAAAATGCGAAACAAAGAAATGAGAGAAGACTCACAAATCACTATGGAGAAAAAAAGAAGAAACAAAATACGAAAGACTCACAAATCACTATGGAGAAAAGAAAACATTCAGATAAAAGCAATCAGAAAATTGGAAGAGATTAAAAGGAGAGAAGCGAGCACTTACAGCGACGGCTTCGATAATTTTCTTCCCCTTCACACACAGAGAAAGACTTTTCCATGTATACAAAGAAAGAGATATCTAATCTCACTGTCTAAGAGTTAAAAACCTTTTTTGCAATGTGATCAAAGATCGGTACACGTGTCATTTGGACGGTCAAGATTCAAAGAGCACAAATCCATTATTCCGTGCTTTGTTCCTCGTATACCTACGTTTCGGACTGTCCATTCGGATATCTGATTCGGTTTCGATCGGTTATTTTCGATTTCAATTTTTTTGATTGGTAAAATTAAAGATCTATTCAGTTATTTTTATATTTCGGTTCGGTTTTAGTTTGGTTATACTTCAGTTTTGGTCGGTTCGGTTATTAAATTTAAAAACTAAAAATAACCGAAATAACTGAAAATAATCGAATAATAACTGAAGAATAATCGAAATAATCGAAAAATAATCAAAAAATAATCAAAAATAACTAAAAAATAACCGAAATACCTAAAATATTTTTGGATAACCGAAAATAACCGAAAATAATTTGGTTTTTTCAGATATTATTTTGGTTTTTGGTTCAATTTTGGTTACTAACCAATAACCATAGTTTTTTAAAATAATATTCGTTCGGTTATTTCTTTATAACCAAATACCAACCAAAATCATTTTTTTAATTTGGTTTCAGTTCGGTTTATTCGATTCGGATTATTTACCCAGTTTTACCTGGTAATTATTTCAGTCCCATTTTATAAAATCCCGCCACTCTGCTTTTTATTTTAAAATTAAAATCTAATATTATTTTTATATTACCGCATCAAAAACGCAAACACTTCAAAAAAAAAAACGTCACGGTGTAAATTTCGCCCATACACAAAAAAAACCCTAAGGTAACAAACAACTCGCTCCTACAGTCTCGTCAAACTCAGTCCGAGTCATCCGATTCGTTAACGATTTTTTTACTTTATTCGCAGAACTAGAGATGAAAGGCGGTCAATCGAAATCTGAAGCGACGAGCACTGATCAGAGGTTTTGTTATCCGACTCTTCGTTTTCTCTATATCTGAGATCCAGAACTTTTTTTTTTGATTCGTCAACTTAGCTGATTTTTCTCACCTGGTTTGATTAGACTGAAAACCAGAGGTAGAAAGACTGGAAAGAAGACGACGAAGGACCCAAACAAGCCTAAGAGAGCTCCAAGTGCTTTCTTCCTGTTCCTGTAAAATCACTACATCTCCTCGATTTGCATTTCCATTGCTTTGATTTTTGTTTGTCAATTATTACTTACCAATTTTCTTCACTCACTGATGATCCAAAGGGATGATTTCCGACGGGAGTTTAACTTGGCTAACCCTAATAACAAGTCCGTCGCTACTGTAAGTATTCCAAACCTGTAAAAAAAATTGTATCAACATCTCAGATCTGTAAACTGTAATGATCATTATCTGTTTTGTAAACAACTTCAGGTTGGTAAGGCTGCAGGAGCTAAATGGAAGTCAATGACTGAGGAAGTGAGTATTGTCCATTGAATATGCTTGGTTGTTTCATCTCCGTAGTCTCGTAAATCTGTATTCAGAAACATTTTTGGTTGTTTGAATGTGTAATACAGGATAAAGCGCCTTATGCCTCCAAGGCAGAGAGTAGAAAGAGTGAATATGCTAAGAATATGCAACAGTACAACATGAAACTGGTATAAATTTCTCATTGTTAGCTTTGAGTTTCTAGAGAGACTGAGAGAGAAAGAGAAAGTTCTTGTGTCTAACTGTATGTTTCTATGCGTATTGTTTAGGCTAGTGGAACCAATAAAGGTGAAGATGATGACTCTGACAAATCGAAGTCTGAAGTGGACGAAGCAGGAGGAAGCGAAGAGGTTTTGATTACGACTTGAACTCTATTGTTTTGATTGATGTTGATATGTTTTACATGTAATTTCATCTCTTTTTTTGTCTTCTTGTAATTTTATCTCTTTTGGTGTGTGACATTGAGCTTTCTTCGATTTTGCAGGAGGAAGAAGACGATGATTAAGACTTCTAGTTGTTGCCATTGACTGACTCAAATTTGAGAATGGAATTAGCAATTTGTGTAAACTTGTTTAGATTTGACCAAAAACTGAAAAACTGGTTATGGCTTTGTGTTTGTGATATGGAAAACTTCATTTGCTACTTTCTATGTGTTGTTTAGGTCAGTTTTTAGGGATAATATCACTTGAATACTATATTTCCCCAATTCTAGTTTTACAACCCAGGATTTTAGGTTTAAGCTTCATTTCTACTTTTGGTACTGTTGACTAATGTTTGTACTTTTGAGCCAAGTGTTTCTGATTTTGACTGGTTTGATTCATGTGATCTAACTTATAATTGAGGCAGAATATTATTACCGTCTGTCTTTTTGTTTGCTGTTGTGGTTTTGTCATTATGTTGGAGTCTATTCATTGAATGGAAGCATTCATGGTTGTTCTTTCGTGGTAAATTTTTGCTTGTTTTGTTGAATTACATAACTTTGTGGAGAAATTTATTAGTTGATTACATTACTTTTTCAGATATTGGTTGTTTTTCTCATCAGATCTCTTAAAGCTCAAGAGATTTATTCCATTACAGTATTATGGTTTGGAGCTTGCTGATGGGACTCTATTTTTGGACATTCTGCTTTACGGTTTGATTTTTTTTTTTTATGAAATTGAAATCAAGTAGAATCATTTGTAATTTGATTTTATTATATTTTGGTTTTTATTTAATTGTTTTATTTTGTTATAAAAATTTTTTTAAAAAAATTAGGTAGTCATCTAGACGGTTAGATGTCTGTCTAGCTGGGTTATATAGACAAAAATCAAACATTTGATTGTTTGATCGATTTGAATAAAATCGTTATAGTTAGAGTTTGGACAAATATTTTAAATAGCACTTTTTAAGTTTTTATTCCAATAATAGCACAAATTTAAGATTAAAATGCATTAAAACTATATTTAAAAAAAAAATTAAATTCTAAATTAGAAAAAATGAATTCAAATACAATACTTTAAGTTTATATATAATTTGTTTAAAATAAATAAGTATTTTTACATAAGTATTTGTGCTATTTTTGAAATTTTAATTTTGATATGCTAAATTTAGAAGAAAAAATTAAAAATGTGTTATTTTAGGGTATTATTCTTAGAATTTCTTTTTTTAATCATTTGGGGTACAATTGGTCGGCGTAATAATGAAAATTTAACATTTTTACGCGAAGAGAGATAAAATCAAATTTTACACCTATATGATGGATGTAAAAGTAATATAACTATTAAATCATTTATTTATTTCACTTTTTGAACATAGAATAAAATACATAAATAATGAAATTAATTATATAAGTTTAATAAAAAGTTTGGTTTATTGGGTTTGGTTATGTAGCAATTTAAAAATATCCAAACCAATTTGTAAAAGATTGTTGTGATGGTCAATTGAGAATGTGGTTGTAGTTGTTTTGGATCATTGTTATTAACATTTGGGCTACAAATATATTATGACCAATATTATGGTATCAGGCTTTTCGGACTACTAATTGGTGTGCCCTTAATATATATAGAATAGGCCTATTTAGATAAATTCAATTTGGGACCAATCTATAAAGGAACAAATGATTTGAAGTAAAAGTACTATTCCATTTCTGTGATATGATTAAAGTGGCCGCGAGGAAAGGAAGAATTCGATTGCATGTGAGTTTGATTCGACTTTTAGCAACTGTTATTATCAAAGACAAAAATTATCAAAGGTTGGTCCCATAGACATATGTTGATGTGTAAGTTTCAGTTTAGTGATTTTTTTTTTCCCAACAATATAATTTATATTATTTGATCAATGTCAGTTGTTACAAAAGATGGACAATTATTCCATGTATATTCTATAGTAATAGAACGTTTGGCTAAAACATCTGGTGTTTGATTTCTTTTTCAACATTGATAAGTAAATTGGATTGAATCGAAAGCTGGTATCCATCTTGTAACAGTATTTGTATAATATTGGAGACGTATATTTTCGCACCTTGTTAACTAGTCGAGTTAAATCAATGTTATCTTCTTCAAATATCACCTTTCGATAACTGAATGACTATACTGATTGCAGTGCCCATATAAAAGCAGAAAATTCAGCCTCAATGACATAATGTCTACATTGAAATCTTCCCATTCCACCTCCTAGAAACATACCTTGATCATTTCTAACAATCCAACCTAATCCACAATCATTATTCCCATTTCTATGAATAGTGCATTTTACCCATATTTGTGGAGATAATTTCTAGGTAGATGTTGTAGATAGAAATCTATTACCTTGTAGATTAGGAAGTACGTGATTTTGAATCTCCATCCATTCGTATACGTCTTTGTAAGATTTTTTCAAAAGGTTTACTAGAGAAAAATTCTGATGGGTGTTGTTCGTTTGGTCGCCGCAGGCGGCTGCGGCTGCGGCTGCGGTCAATTCTGCGACTGCGGCTGCGGCAGATGTTGTTCGTTTATCTGCCGTCGGCGGTTGTGGTTGTGGTTGATCGCAGATTTTTAGTCGCACCGCTGTTTTAATCAGCGGTCGAAAAAATTGCGATGCAGGATGCAGCGTTTGACTGCTGCGTCTGCCGTAGGTACCTGCGGCAGCTAAACGAACAAAAATCTACCGCAGCCGCAGCCACAGATTCCTGCGGCTGCCAAACGAACATGACCATGGTTGAAAATCATTTCATTTCGGCTTTTCCATAATCACCAAAAAATCCAAAAAGATAGATATTTTTGTGCAGAATCGATAGATAAACGTTTAGGTAGCACAATCAAAAACCTAATCTTGTCATGGAGACTCCCATGTGGATCACATAAATTTGTAGTTGAAATGCCTAAATGTCACCAAACCATTTCAGCGTAGGACAAGTAAAAAAAACATGAACTTCCGTTTCTTCATATAAGCAACATCTAATACATTCGTTATCTTTCATTACCTTCCTATGGTAAAGATGTGAGTTTAAAGCAATAGCTTTCGATAATAATCTACATAAGAAATGTTTGAATTTAGGAGTAATTTGAAGTTGCCATAGATCTTTTGCCAAATCCGGATGAGCTGTTAATATCGGATTGTCTTCTTCTCTTTCTAGATTTGCTCGGTTCACTGCATGGTGATAACCTGATTTCATCGTATAAAATCCATCAGATGTATATCTCCAAATCATTGTATCTCTTATTTTTTGATGGTATAAATATATTTTGTCAATAAGATGATGGTCTTCTTTTTCCATTGTATATGAGATAATTTCTTCATTCCACTATAATGTCTCCTTATTAATAAGCATATCCACTGTTAAGAGAGGATTAGTATATGGTAATAGTTTTGGAGCTATTGGCGGTATAGTGGGCAGCCAATTTGATGAACCAATTTGTATGGTACCTCCATCTCCAACTAGTTTAGTGGTTTTTTTATGTTGTCAATTGTATTATGTAATGGAGTTTATGTCAGTTTAATCCATGTTTTAATCCACATATTTATAATATATTATTTATGAAATATTTTTAAAAAATAATTTTATCTCTTCGTATATTTACAAAAGTGTCATCATGATTTATCATCTTTGAAATAAGTTTCAAATAAACATATAAATATGTTTAAATTATTACGATAAATATAATATATGCTACTCATAATAACTTGATTAGATAATCAATATGTTTTATTAAACTAATGAAAATAACTATTTATTTCAAAAAAGTAATTTTTTAGTTTTTTAAATTATACATACGAAAATTTATAAATAAGTAATATTAAATTACAATGGATTAACATATGTTATAATTTTAATATTTTAAAAAAATTATTTAAATAAAAAAAATTATTGTTTTTAATATTTTAAAAGTGAAATATATTTTGTATAGAAATAATCAAATATTGAAATATAATAAATCTATCATTATATTAAAAATAATAATCAACAATTTTAATAGATAATCAGATTTTAAATCCTAAATAATAATATTTCATAAATAAATATAATAGATTTTATAACTAAACAATATATTCAATAATTATTTTATTGGTATAAAACTAGTTACTTCGCACAAAATCAAGTTATTATTTAGTGAAGTTAATTGATGAGTGAAGATTATGTCTTATAGCAGATTCATTTATAGCATCTCACAATATATATAAGTAATGGGTGTGTTCACACTACGATGAAAGACTATTGGCCGATAGCTTGCAATAATGTCTTATATAAAATCATAATGAAGACTGATCAGCTTTGCAAGAAAACACATGAGAGGTGATTCGTATTCAGAGGCAGAAAAGTCTCTCATGGTACAAAAGTATTTGGTTCACACAAGCAAGCAGTGCTAATATCTGCTTTTGTCTCAATGCTAATTTGGTTCACACAATTCTTGCGTAAAAACGACACACACAATTCGAAAAACCGACATACTAATTCTTAAATTAATGAGTTGTTTTCAAGGTACAAAAAAAATGAGAAGCAAATTGAGGTTTCACATGCGGTAATATAGGTTATGTTCGTTTATTAATCGTAGATTTCTACGATTGCGATATATTATTGTTCGTTTAGCTGATTCAGCGGCAGATACTACATGATGCATCGTAAAATTTTCGATCGCTTATTAAAATAACGGTGCAACTAAAAATCTACGATCAACCGTAACCGCAATTGCTGACGACAGACAAACGAACATCATATGTCATAACCACAACTGTAGTGTTGACCGTAGCTACAGCCGCATACGGTGACTAAACGAACAAGACTATAATAGATATGGGAGTCGCGACATAGTTTAAATGGCTATAAGATACCAATTCCTAATATATTAATCAAGAACTATTTTTTAAAAATACTATATGTAAAACAAATACGTCACGCTGATATTTAATACCATCAGAATATTTTAACACAAATATTATATAATATATAATTTATTATAATATTTATGAAAATAACATTAGAAAAATATTTAACAGTATAATATATATAAATTTTTAATATTTTGATATAAAAAATATTTTTACATAAAAGAAAAACAAAATATTTGAGAATTTAAAAAAATTAATCAAAAAAGTATTAGAGAATTTAAAAAATAGTCAAATAAAATATTAGAGATTAGTCAAACAAAATATGAACAAATTTTTAGATTAATTGAAATATTTATCATATTTACTATTTCTTATATATTTAATAATATTGTATTATTTAAAATAGAAATAATTTAAATTTATTTTTATAATCTATTTCATTTATATAATTAATATTAATAATTTAAGAAAATATATTAAAAAAGTAAATAAATTATGTATATATTTAATCTATATTTACTAAATAAATAATTAATTATAATATCGAAATACTTATTTCAACGCATAGTATATGTCTAAATTTAGTTGGTATATATATAACAGATGTATAATAATAAAAAAAATAATAAAAATTAAAAAAGATAGAGAAAGGAAATAAAAAAAGAAGTAATAATGGAGGAGATACGAAGCACATGATGATCCATCATTAATACATATAAACAAATTAATATAAAAAAAACAACAAAGCGTGTTTTGAGTCATAACTTTACAACTAAATAGCCTCCACAATGCCATCACCATGAGTTGTTTCTATTTATTCTTTTTCTTTTCGTTTCCTTACCTTTAAATTCATTATCTTATTAGCTTCAATAATGTTGTGTGTTAGGTCGTTTTACGTTGTTATTTAGATTACTTAACTTTATCTTGTAATGACGGATTAGTGTTTTGCATGTATGCAACAACGTCTTTAGTTTTGTATTTTCAAAATTCTTATTCACAAAACATGTTAGATCTTTTTTTTTTTGTTTTTTTTTTAAAGTGTAGTGCAGGGAAAAATTAACACTACATATATATACATCTAACTAGGAACTAACATTTCTATGAAAAATAAGTACATTACTGGTTGTATTATCTTTACGTGTATTTTATAGGTGTGAAGTTCGATTTCACCATTTTTAGGCTGGACAAATAATTCGAACCAAATAAACCAAACCAAAATCGAGCTAAGAAACAAATTTTGATTTGTATTCGGTTATAAATAAATATGTGCACGGATATTATTTTAGAAAATTATGGTTATTGATTACTAACCAAAACCGAACCGAATAAACCAAACCGAATAAACCAAACCAAATAAACCGAACCAAATAAACCGAATCGAAACCAAACCGAAAAACAGATTTTGGTTTGTATTTGGAAATAATTGAACGGATATTATTTTGAAACTAACCAAAACCCAACCGAAAACCAAAATAATATAAAAAAAATTGAATTGCTTTCCGATCTTATTTATTCATTCCCAGTTATGTTACTAAAATAGATTTATTTTTGGTTATTTTTGATTATTTTTCGATTATTTTTCATTGGTTATTTTTCGATTTTTCTTGGGTTATTTCAGTTTTTAAATTTAGTAACCGAACTAAAACATAACCGAATTATAAAAATAACCAAATAGATATTTAATGTTACCAATCGAAAAAAACTGAACCGAAATATAAAAATAACCAAATAAATTTTTAATTTTACTAATCAAAAAAATCAAAACCAAAAATACCCAACCGAAACCGAACCGAATATCCGAATGTCTAGACATAACCATTTTTTGTATGAAAGTGTTAAATATTCGAATGAATATGTTGGATTATTGGGTCGGCGTGTCGTGGTTCAGTGATAAAAAAAACCCAACATGTTTTTGTGTGGATGTTAATTCTAATTTCAAGTAACATTAATTTTTGATGACTACATTATTTGTTATTGACAATAATGAGAATAATGATAAGATGTTTTATTAAAATAATAATGAGAATAATAATAACGGTTAACAGGAAACTCAATCAATAATCAATAATTATAATTTAGAACATAATAATAGTAATTAATTTACTTAATTTGAAGGAGGAACCACGTACGTACTTAGAACAATAATAATACTCTAATAATCTCTGAATTTCCATGTCTCTCTCTCTCTCTTCTGCAAAATTCCGTTTTTCATTTTCTCTCTCTCTTCAAAAGTCAGAAAGCGACCAGAGTTCCGTACTTTGGATTAGATGTGTTTCGTCTCGCTGTTTCGTTTGTTTCCTACTACACACCATTAGTCTTCTCTCTCTCTGTCTGAAAACGACTTTCCTCAATTCTCCCAATTCTCTCTCTCCTCTCTGCATTCTTCGATTCACGAGAGACAATTCATTGATATTTTTTTACCTCTCTTGATCGCTTCATTGCGTAAAGCTCGTTTCCTTGTTTCAGAATCTGTCTTTTATCCACAATTGGTTCTGTTCTGTTTTGTCTGCCTAATAAATTTTTATCCTTTTTTTTTCACTGACGACGAACAATTCACAACTTTAACTCTCTCTCTTTTCGGATTCGTCTGATGATGATTCATCAGATCGGAAGTATTATCGCCGTTTGAAGTAATCGATTTCTATCTCTTACTGGAGATCTAATCGCTGGAGAATGGGAGGCTTATTGCATCTCTTCGATTTCCATAACAACACTTTCTCCCGGAAAGTTTTCTCCCATCATAAAAGCCGCGACGAAGGTGAATTTCACTGAAACTGAACGATGTTTACAGAGACACAATCGAATCTGGTTTTAGAGTTAAATTCATGGGTATTTTTCATCTCCTTTTTTCTGCAGATCTGGAAGCTCCTCGGAATAGTTTCGAGCTTCAAGTCGACAACTTTCAGACATACCATAACGAGAAAGATAAACCGGTAATTAGAAACGAACTAATTTTCTGTTTCTGTACTTTTGCTGAAATCGAATATCGGTAAATGAATGTTTTCTTATTCGATTTTAACAGAAAAGTTATGGATGTGAAGAAGAGGAATGGTACGAGAGAAGTTGTTATCCAATTGAGGAATCAGTGAAGAAGAAGATCATAGAGGAGCTCTCAAAACGTTCCAACGATAAACAGAATTCACCGAGTCTCGTAGCTAAGCTGATGGGAATGGATGCACTTCCCTTGGAGTCTACTAAATCAACGGCTTGGAGCAATCATCGTCAGACTAAAGTTGACCAATCTCATGAGAAAGGAGGAGGAAAAAGAAACAGAAAAGGGAGGTTATCATCATCAGTGAATGATGTAATGGAGACTGTGGAGATTAATCCACCAATACGTCGAGAACATCCTCAAGAAGAAGAGCTTCAAAGATTCAGAAGAGAGTTTGAAGCTTGGCAAGCTGATAAAAGGTTTAAAGATTGTTCAAGAATCGTTGAATCGGGATCCATGGCTCGGGAAGAGAAAGAGAGACTTTTCACAAGAACTAGGAGCTTTGGTCGAGATTTTAACTTGAAATCAGACAGAACTGCTCCAACTAGGATTATTGTTCTGAAACCTGGTCTTCATAGAGTGTATGATTATGAAGATTCGTTAACTACTTCGTCAGGGACCACCATGGAAGGAAGCAGAGGAAGCAGCATAGAAGAGTTTCTTGAGGAAGTGAAGGAGAGATTAAAAGGTGAGCTTCAAGGAAGAGCTCTCAAGAGAAGTTCATCAGTGAGAGGAAGCGGAATCGAGACTCCTTTCAGCGAAAGACCTTTCCCGAGGTCTGAATCGATGAGATCATATGCCGCGAGTGAGGTTCAATGCAATGCACCAGACTCTCCTCAAGAGTTTATAAGTAGAGATACAAGAAGACTATTGGCAGAGAGACTTAAGAATGGGTTGAGCAAAGAGATGAGTCCTTCAGATGATTCTTTGATCAAATGTAATAGCAGTAGGCGTTTGCGACCTACTGTATCAGAAGCAGAGAGCTTGCGGAAACACACTGAGGAAATCGTCAAAGACAAGTCGAGAACCAACCGAAATGTTCCTAAGAAAGATTCTTCATCACCAAGAAATCTCAAAAGATCACTATCTGCTCCTGTCTCAGGGACATCATTTGGTAAGCTTCTGTTAGAGGATCGGCATGTTTTGACAGGTGCCCAGATCATGAGGAAGCACGAGGCTGTAATAACAGAGGGACAAGAAACAGAAGAAGAAACAGAACCAGTTGTTGTGGATCCAACCAGGAGGAAAGAAAAATTCAATCTCAGGAAGAAAGTTTCCAGCTTTAGATCAACCCTTCGAGGAAGAATCTTTGGTAAGAAGATACGTTCAATGATTGAATCAAACAGTTTCGAGGATGAATCAATCAAAGATTTTGTGACGGGTTCGAGGTTTAACAACTTTTACGATCGAAATGTAAGAACTTTTTCGACTTCCTCTCTTATATCACCAATTTCAAGTGTTCATATAACCTAAACTGTGACAAACTGTGATTTTTTCTTCAGGAGAATGCGACAGAAGTGCCTCCAAGCCCTGCATCAGTCTGCAGCAACACACCTGAAGAATTCTGGAGAAATGTGGATTATCTAAGCCAGATTTCAACACCTGATGTAACTGTATCGGATGAGAATGGTATGCCTCAAGTCTTCAGAGACATCAGTTCCAATCTAAGTGGTAAGAAAACTAAGCAAAGTTCTCTCCTTTTTCTTGAACTGTTCCACAAACTCTTTTGAAATGTTTCTCATTCTCTGTTTCTGCTGATTTAGAGCTAAGAAGACAGATAAATGAGCTTGAATCCGACGTACAAGTGGCAACGCCTATGGAAGAAGAAGCAACTGGAGAGATTGAGACCATTGTTGATTTAGGAAATCCAGATAAAGTATTTGTTAGAGATCTTCTTGTGGCTTCTGGTTTATATGAAGGGACATCAGATAGATCATTGTCTAGATGGGATCCATTTGCAAAGCCTATAAACAAGTCTGTTCTTGAAGAAACAAAAGAGAATCTCAAGAAAAGAAGCAATCAGATTCAAGAAGATCAAGAAGGTATGGAAGAGAGTAACAGAAGTGAAGCAAATCATGACATACTGTTTGATCTTCTGAACGAAGTACTTACGGTGGTACTTGGACCAGTTAAAAAGTCAAGTTTCAAGAAGAAGCTCATGAGTTCATGTGTGTCTGAGTCGACAACTATACGAGGTAAATATCTGTTGGAATCAGCTTGGAGGATCATGTCGGAGTATTTATATTCTCAGCCAGAGAAACCCTTTTGTTCACTGGATGGACTCATTGGTTGGGACTTGGAGAGGTGTCCATGGAGTGGTTTGATTTGTGAAGAAATTGATGTGTTGGGAAGAGAAGTTGAAGGTCTGCTCATGGCAGATCTTGTTGAGGAAGTTGTTAAGGATCTGAGAACACAAATGAGCTGAAATTAAACTCTTCAACTGTGAAGCAGATCTGATTGGTTTGGTTTGGTGAAAGAATGGTTTTTGGTGTGTTTCTGTAAATAAGAGTATTTTCTATGGGGTGTTTTTTCTTGAAGAAGTGAGTTTCCATTGTAGCTGTACATGTTTACTTGCAGTGCAAGGAAGCTAGATTCTTCTTGTTGCTACATAATTACTATTTTACTGACTAATACCAAAGGGAGTATTTAATTTTTTTTCTACAGATTGCAACTTTCATAATAAACTTTTTTATTGGATGTTAATTATTCACAAAATTCGTGTTAGAGTGAAAGAAATTGATGACAAAATAAGAAAATGTCATATCAATGATAAAGTTCCACAAATTGAAAGTTATCTACTATTATTTCTGTATAAAATTATTACTTACATGTTTGTATTTCCATAGCTATGATGTAACTATTTAATTAAACGGATCGAATTCGTCCCGTTTGACTCACTTTGCAGCGGGTTTTAGAACTTTTTCGTAAATATTTTTTATCCGCAAAATCTATAAGTTAATTTTTTAAAACCTCATCTCATATTAATCAGGCGAATTTGGAAGGTTTTGATCCATTTTGTTTTTCAAAAAAAAAATTAAAAACTTTAATAAATTAATTAAATTAAATCTAAATAAAATTTTAGATAAATAATAACAAATCTAACCCCTTTTAAAAGAGAAAGAGTACGTGGTTTAATGATTGTAGCACCTCTACGTTCATCCCACATGTGTGGAATTCGACTCCACTTTCGCTTATATAAAAATATTAAATCTTCATATAAAAATATTGGCCTAGCAGAATGGATCGTTGTGGTCGACAAAAAAATTACAAATCTAACATTAATACACTAAATATATCAAAATTTAATTTAAAAAAAAAAATTACACAAATTTTGGATCTAAATTAGTTTGGGTTTCAATTTGGTTAATTGGTTGGAGTCCAAAAATTTGCAAATATCCGTTTATTCGCAAATTAATAAATTACAATCCATATCCATTTTTTTGTCACTTTGGTTAACACCGCAATCCTTTTTGGTTAGAATACACCGTTAGGGTCTTCGAACCAAAACGGTATCGAGATGCTAATCTGTGAAAAGATCGAGTTCCTTTTCCTGGCTTGCTTTGCTAATGCGTCTACGTGTGCGTTTCTCTCCCTGTCTACATGATTCAAGGAGAATTCAGGAAATTTTGTTCGTAGCTCCTCCATCTCTTCTATCTCTACAGCGAATCCTGGCCATTTCTCCTTGTCATCGATAATGCTAATTAGGTCCGTTGAATCTGTATAGAACTTGTTGCAGTAGCACCTCTGCTTGAGCAAACTTGCCATCGCCCATCGGAAGTTTTGGAATTCCGTGTGAAGTAGTGTTTGTCCTCTGCAAGTGCTCTTCATACCCATATCCATTTTGATGTAACTAATGTTCGATGTACATCCGTCCTATTTATAAAATTTGTTTTATTCGATCGCTATCAGTCCTGCGGCGAGTCAAACGGGTCAGGACTCGCTGATAAACAAGACATGCCTAAATTTAATGCCTTTGCAAACTCCGTTTGAAATGAACCAAAAGAAAATAAACGAGATTTGACAAGCATTGGGCCGTACAGAAGTCAACTGGGCCAGATTCAACTGAATCCAATCAGCATTGGCCCGTACAGAGTTCATAATAATATTAACGATTCTTCAAGCCATTGCCTATTTCATTTTGTCAATTTTAATTTTAAAACGCATCGTTTTAAATTTCGTTATCATTATAAATGATTTGATCAACAATAAGTTAGAGTTTTTCTGACCGAAAAAGTTGATTCTTTTGTTGTCATTTTCATAAATAATTTAACCTTAAACTTTATATTTTTCATATCTTACACACTTAAACCTATTTTTTAAAAATTTATCCTTCAATCATTTATAAATATTTAATTATTATCTAGAAAATAAAATTTAACATAGCAGGAATATAAATTGGAAAAGATTAATAAGTATTAAAATAAAGTAATTATGAAAGAGTCAATCACTATATTAATTAAATTAGCGTTATAAATTTTTATGATTATGAAATATTTTCCAAACTCTCAACGTCTCTTGTTTTAGAATTAAATAAAGATAATTGACAAAATAATATTTTTTTTTAGTTTTTGTTATGAATGTATTATTATAGTTTAAATTTTCAAAAAATAGCAAAAATTTAATATTAAAAGTACTTTTAAACTTATTTCTATTAAGAAAACATTAAACATTAAATTAGAAAAATTAACTCAAATATAATATTTTAATTATATTTATAATTTATTTATGATAAATATATAATTTATTTATGATAAATATATATATGAATGATAAATATATGAATATTTTAAAGTTTTTTTTCTAAAACTAGCATCGTAAAACTAAACTCGCAAAAATAACACAAATAATTATGTAAAAATACTTATTTACTCTATATAAATTACACATAAACTTAAAATATTATATTTAGATTCACTTTTCCAATTTAGAGTTTAATGTTTCTATTAAAATATAGTTTTAATGTATTTTAATTTTAAATTTATGTTATTATTGAAAATTTAAAACTAATGATACTATTTTGGAATAAAAAATTAAAAATGTGTTATTTTAGATAATTGCCCAATATATATTTTCAGAAAATAATTTATGTTATAATATAAATTTTAACTTTATAGTGGTAAATTGTAACAAAAATTTAAAAATAAATTCAAATATAATAATTTAATTATATTGTTTTAGATATTACTCATTAAATAATATCAGTTTTTTTAATAATTACTACCGAAATTAAAATTAAAATGTTTTTTTGTGAAGTAGCTCCGTTAACGTAAAGAAGAGATTTATGACGGCCGTTATTATGGTTGAACAGAATGTAATAAAACGGGAAAAAAAAGTCAGGTTAACTTTTTTGTTTCACTTTGTGATGAAGAGAGAGGTAAAATGTAACAAAAATTAGACAAAATAATTAAGAGATAATTAAAATTGATTCGTAGGGTTTACATATAAAAACGAAAATGGATCAGAGATCGGAACTTATCTTTCTTCCCCATTCTTTCTCTCTCTTTCCGAAAACCCTAATTTCTTTCTCTCATCTCTAACCTCTCTGTTGTCTCTTTTATTGTTCAAGGAACAGAGATGATAAGGTAACTTCAAAGCTGTTTGAATTCACCTGATAATAACGGAGAGGAGATCTCTCAGGTACTTAAAAACAGCTTGTTCTTCTGGCACTCTCATTTTTTTAAATCTTGTATTCTGAATGTTGAGCATTGATGAAATTCTGCTTTTGATGTGATATTTTTTTTCTCTGAATTTCTGGTTGTTTTATGTGTTCTTATGATAATTCGATTGATCAAGTATTTAATAATTTGATTGAGGATAAATAATTTGCAAGATGTTTTTTGTTTTCGCGATTGAATTGAAGTATCAATTGTTGTGAATTTCTTAATGTAAATTACAGATCGATTCATCATCCTGCTTTGCTTGGCTTCGATCGAGCTGAATATTTGATACATGTTCTGAATTCCGATCAAATTGGTATTAATTCGCATCGATTCTTTGGGTTTTAGCTGATCGGAAGAGATTTGGCTGAGGAAATGGCGACAAATGCTTGGGATGTTAATCAGCTAGATTCCGATTCGCTTCTGCCTCCACGGAAGCGATTACTCGCCGGATTCAAGAAACAGAACTCGAAAATCGCCGACAATGGATCTCTTGCTTGTTTCGCTTCTTCCTCTTCTACTTCAAATGGTTCCTCCTCTGCTTCAGCTGATGTGCAGACTCATCTTGACAATCTATTGACTTCCCAACTCAATGAAGACCAGAGCCGGTCACCGGAGGAGCTAGCCCAGGCATCGAAAGCAACTGCAGCTTTAGCGGTTAAGGTTGCAAAGGCGGCAAGAGCTACTGCTAATGACAAAGCCATTATTGCTTCAAAGGCAGTGGCTGCAGCCAAAAGTGCTCTGGAACTGTTTGCTTCTTTTCCCGTTGAGGCGGTTTCTTGCAAGGAGAGGCCACCAAGGAAGAACAAGCAGAAGAAACATGTCCCAGTTCAGCTCTTGTATTCGAAAGGAGTTGCGGATGAGGATTTAGCGCGTAGGTTGAGTCAAGCTATAAACAATTCCCCAAGAGTCTTGACTGGTCACAGAAACAAGAAGCAAAAGAGCACTAGTACTATGTACGATGGGAATGATGTTGCTGGTGTTGTGGATTCAGACAGCTCGAACGATGATGAAGTAGACAGAACAAGAGTAAACGGAAAGCTTCTATTATGCGATAACACGCTAAAAGAGAAAACATGGGAAGAGAGTAGCTCATTAGGGAAGAGAAGAGGAAGAGTGAAGCTAAAGAAGCTACCTTTGAGCATGTGTACCTCCAAGGATCAAGAAAATGGGATCATACCCAAATCTCCTTTAGCAGAAAAGAATGTTGGCGTCAGTAACCCGCTGGCTCAGTCGGAAGGTTCTAATGGTGGTGTGGGTCAGATCAGATCATAGCAAAGACCATCATGGAAATGTTAAAACAATGGAATGTGTGAAGCAGAACAAAGCTGTACTTTCGTAGCAAACTCTTTACCTAAAAGAGGTAAGAAGATAAAGATTCAGCAGTATTGCCATTTTCAGTAGAATCCGAATGTTGTTTTCTTTTTATTTCTTGTTTTGTTTTTTTTGAGTAATGTGTTTGAATTTATGTTACTTGTATATTTGGGAATAATAATAATAATAATAATAATTTAGATACATAGATTTAATATATGTTTGTTAGAACAATGTCTAGTTTTTATTGGGATTTGTATTTGAGAATCGAATATAATAAAAAAGTGATGACTTTTTTGTTGTTTTTGTATCTTTAAGACATATCTACTTCAAGTGGTAAGTTTGAGGGTTTGAGCCCAAACAGCGTATCTTATATACTTATGTTCTTTCCTTAGTAACTTTTTGATCTGAATTGTAAGGAATTAATACAACTTTGTCACGTGCAGATCCACGTGGTGAAACGTAAATTGAGCTAAAAAAATTGTAAATCTGTAAAGACAACTGTAGCCACAAAAATTATCTGTCACTTTCACATGTGTAAAGTGTCGTGAAACTTTTTTTTTAGCTATTTAACTTTTATGTTGAAAAAGGATAATTACTCTTTGTTTGAATTACATTCTTTATGATAAATTTACTTCTCATTATTTTGATATTTCCTTTTTGTACTATACTAATCCTCAATATTGATCTTAGAATAATTTTCGTCAGTATTTTCTTAAACTGAATTTTAGAATAAAACAACATTTTGAAAGGCAAGCTTATTCTGTTGCATACACTATTACATGAAGAGGTTATAAGGTTATTTACACATATTAGTAATGTAATACATGTTGTAGCTTAAATTATAATTAGATTATAGCGTAGGAAAAAATATACGTAAATAATAGAATATTATTTATTAATAAATATAAATTAAATATTTATATAATTTTAATTTTTATTTATAATTATTTTAATATTAATTTTTGTATATATAAATTAAGAAAAGAAAAATAATTATTTTTTACGAATTTAATATTATTTTTTTGTTAGTTTAATAAAAATATATTGATTGTTTAATCAAATTAATAACAATAACATATATAATAATTATTGTAGTAACTTAAGTGTGTATATATTTATCTGAAATTTATTATATTGATGACACGTTATCATAACATTTTTATTAATAACACGTTAAAATAAAATTATTTTTTAAATAATATATTAGGGATTAAATTTACATTTACTTAGTAGTAAATTATGCAATATAACAATGTGAAACATAGATGGAAACAAAATCGAGCTTATAGATGATGTATCATTTGGTCTTTTAAATAGTGTTGCTATAGAGAAATGATACTTATTTTATTGTTTTAAGATAAATGTAGAACTATTTTTATAGGGCAAATGTCTAAAATAGCATTTTTCTAAATTTTTATTTTAAAAATAACATCATTAATTTAAATTTCCAATAATAGCACAAATTTAACATTAAAATGCATTAAAACTATATTTTAATAGAAAAAAATTAAACCCTAAATTGGAAATAATGAACCCAAATACAATACTTTAAGTTTATGTATAATTTATTTAGAATAAATAAATATTTTTACTTAAATATTTGTGCTATTTTTGAAAATTTAATTTTATTATGCTAGATTTGGAAAAAAAACTTTAAAATGTGCTATTTTAGGGTATTACTCATTTTTATACACATTATTAAATACAATTAGAAGAATACTCAGCACATTAATCACTACAGATATAAAATATGTGAAATTCAACAAAAATCTGCCCAAGATTTATCGACAACTTGCAACACTATTTTTACATTATTATTTCAAATGTTATTATAAATATTAAAAAATAAATATCAAATATATAATAAAATTAAAATAAACATTAGTATTATGGAATCTAATATTTAAAATTTAAATTTTTATTAATTTATTTAATAATTTTATTTTAAATAAATAAATGGGCAATTGACTAATTTAGCACTAAATAAAGTTTTAGTGACTAAATTAGCATGCCAAATCTAAACTCCCATATATAGTATTTTATAATTGGAAAAAGACAAAAATAACCTGATTTAAAATTAATTCCTCTTTCTCTCACGTGATACCAATCCCTCACCCACCACCGCCTCTTTCTTCATCGTCTCACCCAATGCCGGAATCTCTCACGCGATACCTATCCCTCCACCGCCGAAATCTCGTTCTTCGTCGACTCTCACACTCTTGTTGATCTCTTTCGATCTCACACTCATGCCTTCGTCGTCTTCACCTTGGTACGTCGTCTTCATCTCTCTCACCCCTCACTTAGATTTTGCCGCGTTGAATCTACCAAAAATTAGGATTCCGTTTAGGTTTCAGACTTGGAGTGCTTATTTTCGATTTTGAAAATCAGGTGGAACATGCTTAGTTTTTTTCTTCTGTAATTTGGGTTTCTGTTAGTAAGTATTTCGTTTACATTCGCAAGAACGTGTTTGTTCTTGAGAAATAGAAGAAGTAAAACTAAAGTACACAGAAATTAAAGAAATAGGAATCTACATTGCATTCCAACTCACCAGAATTGAGTTTTTGTCCATTAGTTGTTTTATCAATTTTTATATTCTACTATATAAAAATTATACGTAATGAGATGATGGTTCGTATGAATCTTTGTTGTTGAGTTTATGTTAATTTCTTTTATTTTTGATATGTTTATAATCTGTTTAAGAAGCACTAATCGTATATGTCAAGTGATGATTTGTTCTGATTTGAATATATTTGGGAATATTATCAAATAGAGTTCTGATTTGTTCTTTGTTCTTTGTGTTGTTATGTCACTTTTGCTTTCGGTGAGTTTATTATTTGTTTTCAACTTATGATTGCATAAAGCATACAACATGATTATCTTCTTTTTCCTTTTGTTCCACTTTTTTTTTAATGAATTTATGCACAAAATTGTATGCAATTTACTGTAAAATATTGGATCACATGTTTGATGTGCTAAAAACCAAGAATCTTGTGGGAACTCCCTTAAAAACATCCTCTCCGACAATTAGAACGACCGATCGCTTGCCACCATCTTCGTTAGATTCAATATCACTATTGTTCTGCAGTTTGCGAGATTCAGCTGAGAAAGTAAGAAGTAAAGAGACAAACAGTTATCTGAAAGTGACCAAGAGAGCAACATTGTTTGAAAACTACTTCTGAAGTTTTTGTTTTCAATGTAAATTCTTGAATCTGAGTGTGACAATATATTTTTCTGATGATTAACTCTGTTTCTGAAATTTGAGTTTCTTTAAACTCTTATAATAGATTCATAAATTTAGTAGTCTTATATTTCACTTGATGTGGTATATATTGTGTTTCTTTATCTTGCAATTGTTACTCATAAGCTCTTCTTTCTTGCATTATCTGTTACACTATTAGGTCATCATTTCAACTGGAACTAAGAAATGTGATATAATTTGGGTAGATGTAACTTTTCAGTTCAATTAAAAAAACATCACTATTGATTTGAAAGTTTGCACTGATTCTTTAAATGTTAATGTTAATGAACAACAAAACACTAGTCTTTACATGATGTTAGAAGACATTTGGGCATTATAAACTATATAGTAGAATACACGATCATATACTATAGATTAGAAGCATAAATAACCCTTTGCAATTTTACGTTTTAGGAAGAAATTCCTAAAACATAAGAGATACTTCCAAAATTTGCATAAAATTTTCCTAAATTTTACATAAAATGTGACTACATTCCTAATTTCAGTAAAGAGTTCTTAATATTAAGGAAGTTCTTCCTAAATAAAATAATTTAAGAAGGAATTCCTAAAACATAAGAGATACTACATAAATTTGCATAAAGTATTCCTAAAATTTAATGAAGTTTCGGTGTAAAAGAACGTGATAGAAGATTCTAATGTATATCTGCATAAAATAGAGCTCAAATAACTATAATATCAAGATTTTCCATAGCAATGATTATTGAGTAATTGATTAGAAATTTGTAAACAATGTTGCCCCTTACTTTGTAAATCAAACTCTTAGTTCGATATTCCACACTTTCGTTGATTTTTTGATTTATCAGCTTGACAAATACTTTGCCTCCCAACCGAGTGACAAACTGAATGATTAGAAGATAGATAGCTGTCAATAAAAACCTGAAACCATCATAGAAAAATTATCATGCTTTTAACAAAATTGCTAGCACATGGGACTCGTAAAGCTTGTAAAAAAAGAGTAATCTCTCACTTAACTATATCAGATATGATAATTTCGTAAAGATGAGTATACATTTCAAATGGAAGTTGGAGGCAGATATAATGCTCATGATAACAAAAACATCATTTCTAAACTATTTACTAAAATTGTATACATTTCCCTCATGTAAAACTATTTTGTAACATTCAAACTAGAAAATACAACAAAACCAACCTATGTAAGAACCAAAAAAGCCAGAGATCTAGTTATAAGAATATGAACTATTCTTTCTCAAAAAGGGATTACCATCAAAATGCCTAGTTTTCATAGCTAAGAAATATCTTGCTACAATAGCATTAATGAGATGAATCATTACTATTATCCAACATGTGATGCAGCATAGTTATTTGATCTTACTACAGAGCTAGTAACAGAAGGTGATGCTTTTCGACGGAGAAGAGTTGGAAAAAGTATCTGGAAACTGTTGCACACATACCGGATCTTTCTCTCTGCTAAATCGCGTACAAAATCTCTACCTCTGCTGAATAGCATGCCAGAAATGGAGACGAAATGTGGAATCGCGTGCCGGAGATGGTGACGGAGTGGGAGACGAATGCGAGCGTACTTCTTGTCGATTTCGTCGCTTGAAATGTTGAAGATGTGATGAATCGCGTGCGAGAGATGGAGACGACGACGATGTCGTCGTCGGAGTTCGAGACGACGACCAGCGAATTTCCAATCTATGATTTTGGCGTCGGAGAGGTTGAAGAAGAAAAACACTTAACGTTAGTTCTAATTTTAATCAAGGAGAAAATAGACTTTTTTCATTTGTAAAAATGCTAAATGGGAGATTTTTTGTTTGGAGTGCTATAATTGTCATAAAAAGTTGGTTTAGTGCTAATTTAGGGTATTTCTCTAAATAAATTAACTATATTAATATATTTAACAACTTAACCAATTATAAAAATTTAATTTATATTCATATTTTATAAATTATATTTATAAATATTATAAAATTTAATACTTAAAATTCAAATCTTTATTAATATACTTGAATATGTTTTTTACTTGAAAAACTAACTATAATATTACATTTAACAATTTAAAGTTTTACTATTTATATTAACTATTTTATTAAATCCACACACAAAAATATAACACAATATTATAATTACATAACTATAACACTAATCAATTTCTAGTTTATAACTAATTTGGTGAGCAAATACTCATAAAATTTACATATAGATAAAAAAAATTATATAATGTATGCATAAAATGCTATCATATCTCCTTCAAAATTTAGTCAAAGAAACAAAAAAGAACAAACAAATAACGACTAAAAATATTCAAATTGAAACGAACCAAAGAATAAAGAAAGAAAAGAAAGAGAGAGAGAGAGAAGTTCTATACCATTTGTAAGCCAAAAAGAAAAAAGGTTTTAGTTCTTCAACCTTTGATCTGCAAGTTACTCATCTGGCCTTCTATATGATCTTCATTGGTCTGTGTCCTTAGATTTAGCCATGGATGTTGCAGGCACTGTTGAGCAGTGGGTCGTTTCTCAGGCGCAAAATCTAAAATTGGGCAGAGAAAATCCGCAAATTCCCGTGCTTCTGCTTCGGGAAGTTTGTATTTATCGGTCAGTAAACGGTCGAGCGGCCAATATTTCAATCTACGGATTCTCTTCAAGTCTCCATGTCTGTCAAAGTAATCCTTTGATCTTACACCTCCAATGGCAATCTAATCAAATCAGAAGTATCAAAGAGACTATAACCGAGTTAGACTAAACTATAGTGTGTTTTTTTGGGTACCTTCCGTGGCATTTTTCCCAAGAGTTCCATCATAAGAGCAAGGTGATCCTGAAATGAAACCAAAGAAGAAGAAGAAGAATGTATTAGACAACACTCTCGGATTAAAATCAATTTGGTATTTCTGAAAACGCTCTTTACCTCATCTTCTCCATAACCATTTCCATCTTTTGGAGCGAAAAGCATATCGCCTGTGGCAAGTTCGAAAGCGGTACAAGCAAAAGACCACATATCAACAGAGAAAGAGTAGCCTGACTGAAGTATTACTTCAGGAGCTCGGTATTGTCTTGTTTGTATTTCTTCTGCAAATTTATTATCAGCCCAACAACCATTACCAAAATCCACAACTTTGCATCTCATATCAATTCCATCCAAATTCCTCACGGTCTTTTTCGGTGTTTCAATTAAACCTACTATGGAGACTCTTCTTCCTGATATTTTAGCGACCGCTCTTCTTGCTCTCCTCTTCAACTTCCTCTCTATCAGATTCATGGTTGTTGCACCATTTTGGTTTCCCTCTGGTTTTTCTAGTATCGGTGTTAGACCAGATCTGATAGGATCCTTGGCAGCGTCAATTGTGGAACAAAGAAGAATGTTTTCAGGTTTTAAGTCGGAGTGAATCATACCAAGTTCACGATGCAAATAATCTAGACCCGTCAGTATACATTTGCATATCTCCCGCACTTTTTTCAACTCCATCCCTTTATAGTGGTTGTATCTGATCAAACGGAGCAAGCTATCGCCAAGAAACTCGAGCACCATGCATAAATGCTGCCCGTTGGGACCTGCGTGCTTGAAATCATCAATAAGACGAACAACACATTTGGTATTTGCAGGATCCCCATCAGCAGCAGCTTGAAGAAGTTCGATCTCGTGAAGAGCAGCCTGAGCAAAGTGTTGGGCACTCTTCTGGATCTTCAAAGCAACATAATTCTGCAGAAGAGACATTTCACATAGTTATTAAGAGCCCAAAAGGAGGATGCCTATGACAAGGAGCTTGCAGAATTTACTTTCAATTCATTTCTAATTTCTAGACATGGGCATGAACTCTACATTGTATGAGCGTAAAGGAAAAACCTATTACACGAAATAAAAAATTCTGCATTTTTGGCACAGTAAAAGAAGATAATGGAAGGAAATGAATTATACAAGAAGAGATATATGCGTACAGAGGTCCGAGTATCATAGGCAAGCCAAACGGTGGAGAATTGACCCCAACCAAGCTTTCTCTGAGCGATGTAACGACCACCGGAAAACTGGTCTCCGATTCTAACGGCGTGATATCCACCTTTACGGTAAGCATCGAAACCCTCATCGTCTTCATCTGATCCAGATGAGGATGAACACGACATATCTTCGCTTTCCCTATCTGAATTTCACAGTTTGATCCGAGTTCTCTGAATTTTGATTGTCAAGTTTGGATCTCTGAATAAAAGAGCAAACTTTTTCTCAATTTCTCGAACGAAAAGAGAGAGAGAGAGAGAGAAAGGAGAGAGGAATAGCACTCAGATTGCGTTGTGGCCACTAAACATAAGACTCTCTCCACCTTTTGCTCTTCTTGTCCATTTTTTATTTAATGGGTGTTCCAAAGATTTTCCCATTTTAACGTTGTCCAATTCTCCATTTTGCCCTTTTCTCATGGTGTTGTAGTGTTTTCACTCTGATTTAGGCATCTTCTCTTTTCCCAAAGCTCCTTGCTTTTAACAGATTATCAAAAGAAGCAAAAGGACAATCTTGTATCTCTCTGCTTGCCAGTCTAAAGCCTTCTTTGTAATTGTTGCAGATACATTATTAGAAGCCCCGGGTCGAGTCCAACAAGCGAATAAGGATGTTAATGCCCCTAGCTATAAGTTTCTATTATGTCCTGCAATAAGGTGTTTACGTGGATCGCAGTTTTCTGGCTGAGACAAAATATCAGTGACCTCCACATAGAAGAATCAGGAACAATACCCTTTTCCACCATTCGTGAGAAAGTCAACCAAGCCTTCTGAAAATCACCCTTCACGCACAATTCTTGGATCAACGGATTGTAGCTTTCTACATCAGGTATGCAACCTCTTTCAGCCACGTCCTCCACAAATTTGATGCCACTCATGACTCTATCTTGCTTACAGAACCCAATAATCACAGCATTGAATGTTGATGATTGAGGCAAATAGCCTCTGGCTACCATGTCATTTATAAGCTCAAATGTTTCTTCCATGTAGCCTTCTTGGCTATATCTATGAATCAAGCAATGGGATACTATAACATCAGAAACTACTCCTTCTCCAATCATTTGATCATATGCTGTCTTTACATCATCTACATCGCCTTTCTCGCATAAACTTATCAACTTGAAGGTCCTGTCGACAGCCCTTGGAAACAGATTCTCCATCTTTAGCAGGAATTCCAAAGCTTCTTCCCAACGGTTTTCCTTGTAGAAGCCATAGATAATACTATTGTAGGGATCCACTCTGACCCCATGACCGGTTTCGCTGTCTTGCATCAGTTGTAATATCTGTAAACCATCATCCGTTCTCCCTCCCACTGATAGCCCTCTGATCAAGGCGTTGAATGTAGCAAAATTCCATCTAACTGCATCTGTTTTCATATCGTTGAAAGTGTCAAGAGCTGAATCTAACATTCCAACTTCACAAAACCCCGCAATCAACAAGTTGTATGTTTCGACATTTGGCAAGTAACCATTTCTTTCCATCTCTTTAAAAAAGCGTTGAGCTACTTTCACTTTTCCTATAGCACAATATCCCTTAACCAAGGTGTTACAAGCTACAACATCGACTTTAGCACCTTTGCTTTCCACTCTCTCTAAAACTTCGAGTGCCTCAGATACACGGCCTTCACTGCAGAGAAGTTCCATCACCTTAGTTACCGAGACAACATCGGGAACAAAACCCAAACTGAAGCATTTCTCCAGCAGCACCATTGGCTGAATCAACTTCTGTTCGTTACAGTACGCAGATATCAAGATGTTGAAAGTTACATCATTTGGTTCCTTCATTTCACTCATTAAACTCCTGGCTCTCCCGACTTTCCCATTCTTGCAAAGAGCATGAAGCAAGGTGTTATATATCACAGTGTTTGGAGCCACACCTCGTGTCTTCATGATCTGAAGGAGCTTGAAACCATCAGCAATCCTATTCGTCAAGCAAAGCCCTTTCATTAAAATCCCGTATGTGTACTCATCACCCTGGATCCCACTAGCCACCATTTTCCTTCTGAAAAACTCTCTGGCTATGTCAATATCTTGCTTGACCAAAACATCCAGAATAGAATTGAAAACTTTCAGAGATGGTTTGATCCCAAATTTTGAAACCAGTTCAATGACACTGATCACACGTTTGGTCAACCGAGCGCGCCCAAACCCTCGGATGATAGTTATAAATATAGCATCATCCGGAGGCAAACCAATCGATTCGGGCATTTCATCGAGCAGTTGGTAGACAGTTTCGAAACGGCGGAAAACACAGAGCTTATGTAAGAGAGCACGATAGGTGGAACGAGAATGGCTAAACCCAGGAAAAGCCGATGCCCATTGAAAAGTTTCGAGAGCTCCCGAAGCAGATTTCTGGTCTAAAATGAGACGAACGATATGATCATCGCTAGGCACAGAAAGCGAAGAAGACGAAGATGATGGAGAAGGTGAACAGAAACAACGCAGTGGAAACCATAATCTAGTCATTGGCACATAACGAGAAGATTTCGAGATTCTCAGCATCAAGGACACGAAAATGTCACAACTTGATCTGCGCTCTCTAATGAAGACGAAACCCAACTCAAATTGATTCTAGTAAATCTAAGTTGAGTTTGCGACTCCAGATCTAAACCTGGAAAAAAGCACATTTCATTCAAACTGGTGCTCAAGTTTCATCATTATTACAAATATTTGTCTGTTGTTTCCTTGCAGAATACTTGAAACACAATTATTACATAAAGAGAGAGATATATATATACATAGATTAGAAAATAATAATACATGTTGTAGTTTAAGCTATAGCTAATAGTTTAACTAGCAGATAACAATAACAAACATAGATTACATGTAGAAACAGAAACGTGTTTTAGAGAGTGTTGAATTTGAAGTATTTTCTGAATACTTCTTCTTCCCTGCAGTGCATAGAGATGACTTTATATACTTCAATCAGCAATTTCGGGAACCGAACAGAAAAGTACTCGTCAAATCCTTTTGGAACTGTTCCGACAAGTTCCTAAAACATCAAAAGTTTCAAACATAAGCTTGTGTGTAGTAATGTCTGAGAGATTTATATAAGACGAACCTGAATTTCTGGAGGAAGTTCTCGGTAATGGTTTAGTTTGTTCCTAATGACTCGTAATAAGTCACGAATGCTGTCGTATTTATAACGTCTGTATCGTCCAATGTTGGTGATGAACACAGGTTCTAGCTTTTCGTCCCATTTCCCTCCTATAGCCATTGGAGCTGTATGCTCCATTGCTTTCAAAATTTTAGAATCAGCCTCTCTATTTTCAAGCTCAACGCGGTCACTAGCGTCTCTAAGAAAAGAAAGTCTCATTTCTGAATTCCAAAATATTGGATGGAGAAGCACTTCAGTTGCATTAGGACTGTAAATAGCAAACGATACATTAGAGATTGAGTGAATTCAATCAGTACACAAGAAAAAATTGTCATTACCGTAAATCAGGATTTGGGTTCAACAAACGAGAGATGAGGTCTGAAGCTTCAGGAACATTGTCTATTAGGAAGAGGTCAACTTTATTCTTCACGATATTGACATCACGTTCAAGATCATCTCCAAATGGATGCTTACAACCAGTTATGCAATAAAAGAGGACACAACCTAAACTAAACATGTCCACTGCACGAGTTTGACGACCTTGAAGAAGTTGCTCTGGTGCTTGCCAACCCGAACTACCACAACCTAAATTTTTTATTTAGAAAATTTTTTTCTAAAAAGTGGTTTGAAACTCGTTTTACAAGCTTAATCACATATCCAACAAAAAACGATTTAGCTAGCATTTTCTAGACCAACCTAAGCCATTATGTCATTTTTCTCTTTGGTTAAATTTGTTTTGAAAGATTGTCTAGTCTATCAATTAATACGGAGATTAGGAACAAAGACAACGAACCTGTGGCAAGGTGACCTAAGGATGACATATCCCTAGACAAACGCTTGCTAATGCCCATATCAGAAAGTTTTGCACTCAATGTCACCCCTTTAGTTATTAACACATTTTGTGGTTTCAAATCGCGATGAACGATTCCCAATTCATGCAAGTGGACAAGGCCAGAAACTACATCCCTGCATCAAGTAGTTAATCAACAAATAAGGTAATACCAGAGGTTGCAACCTTTGATGTTCAGGAACATAGAAGATTTTTTTTTTATTCCAAGAATCTTTTGAATTATGCATAAAACCAAAGTCCAAGCAAACCTCATTAGTTTTAGCATAAGAGGTGACGGACGGCCCCCTACTTTCCACAAATTGTTTCCTTTGATAATTTCCTCCAAAGAATCCAATTGTATCTTATACGCAGTAGCTACTGCTTCAGTAGATTCCATGTTTCCCAATACTTTTGTCATAGAGAACTCTAAATAGGTTTTAATCAGATCATCTAAACTGCATATGCAACGCTCTAGAGAAAGATAAACAAAATCGCGGTCGTACTCCACTCCGTACCACCGAATGATGTTTGAGTGTTGGTCAGATGCAATGAGGTTTTGAATCTCTTTGAAAGCAACCTCATGATGAGATCGAACAAGGCGTTTTACAGCTACTGGTCGGCCTTCATAAATACCCTCAAACACCACAGTGCCATTACTTCCCTTTGCAATTTCTTTATATGACACAAACAATTTTCCGATCATTCGCCCATCAGCTGCACCATTTACAAGGTTATTGAAGCCTTGTAATATTTGACCTCCTTCAATGAGCTCGAACTGATCTTGGCCGCGAGGAACATATTGCCTATCTCTCTGCTCATTTGTAATACCATCTTTCCCTGATTTACGGTTCTTTCTTCTTCTGGAAGGTCCAGATTTCATATTAGAATCAGTGCTTGTCGATGAAGACCTTTTCACGAAAACCAAGACAACAACACCCAGAAGGAACAAAGGGACTAACAAATTTATTGGCGGCCATTCAAAAAACTTTCTAAACACATATGTGTAGTTTTGCCCATCTTGCTCCTGCAACTTCCTGGACTCTTTGGTTCTTGTAGGAATATTGTTTTCGCTGTCATGTTGGGCAGGTAGCCTAATAAAAAGTTCTGATTTAAGATGGGCACATACTTCAATCTGTGATCCACATTGCAATGGCATATAAATTCCAGTTACAATTTCAGGACCTAGTTCATTGCCTGAATTGAAAGCTGGATCACAAAGTAAATCAGCTCTGAAGTGAGAAACCGTCACATTCCCCACAAGCTTTCGACTGGTCTTATCAAAATGCTCTAGTTTGGAATCTGTTCGTGTGATAAGAAGTGGTAGCTTCACGAAATTTTCAGTGCTAGTGGGCTTAACCATAGCATTAGTATTATTATCTCCAGAAGAAAGGGTGGATTTATAAACATGGATTAGCCGTCCGGATATACCATCAACCAAATAGGCAGTAGCTGTTTTTGACCCGAGAATTACACCATCATCTGTTACAAGTGGCATCTTCTTAAGCAGGTCCTCCATAGTCTGCATTTAGTGAGCAAATGTGTCAAATGGTTCATATGAAGTAATAGAATAAAACGACGAGCCATCAACATGTAAAGAGAGAAGAATAAACTATCAGTCTTTTAGTTTTCCATACCATTCTTGTATAGCGATCATCAACAGTAGTAGCCTCCGGGTTGTCCAAATATTCTACTACGAAAGCACTACGTATCTCGGTAGCATTTTCAGTGTTGTTCCCAACACTTAGAGGAGCATGATATGAGGAATGGATAGGTGATCCTGATGAAAAAGACCATATTGGTTTCTCTGATGGTTGCATTATTAAGAACACTTTCCCAGAAGGATCAACAACAAGCTTCGTGTTTGGCTCTGAAGGTTCACTGATTAGTAGAAAATTGGTATCAATTCAAATCATCAAAAGTTACAAACCAATCCTACACTGCATATGCTATGGACAAACGTTAAATATTCAGTCAAATTCTGCAGAAAGCTAAATCGAATTGGAGCCTAGAAAGTAGAAACAAAGCAGCCTGACTCTAACGAAATAATTCAATCAATTACACGATATTCTTTGTTATAAATCCTAGAACATATTCACACATCAGATTCTCTCAAAATGCCACCATAATTGATCAACACTTCATGATACCTAAAAATGTCACCAGAATCACAAACTAAGTCTTTCAAAAGTGTAAACTCACGAAACGTGTAAGAGCGATCTGCCGGCGGGTCGATACACGGAAATGGGCTTCTCCTGTTGTTGCTGCTCGTTGCGAAACCCAAACAGCAAGATCGGATTCGTTGCTTCACCGGCGGCGGCGCCGAAAACAGAAGTCCATGGTGACAGTAGCAACAGTAAGAAGAATAAATGGAGGAGGAAACGACATCTCAGCACCGTCCAGATCATTTGGACCATGAACAGAGTCCGAACAGAGATATAGATGATGAACTGTGTGACAGAGGAAGATCCGATGATCGAAAAAGAGTTAGATTTAAGGACCAGGAGATGAGAACTAAGGGAAAGTTTACGAATTTACGTGTCGGTGAAGTCAACAATGGAGATATGCGAAGCTTTGTCTGAGGCTGCGGTTTTAGGATCTCCGTGCCGGCGAGTTTCTCTTCTCCCTTGGTCCACCTAATTCCAATTTTTGAGCCGAGCTGAGCCGAGCCGACGCGTTAAGCTTTTGAATTTTCCAACAATTATTATTTTGGATTTATTTCCGAAACTATACAATTTTTTTTTAAGTTAAAAATAATAGAGTAATATCCTAAAATAGCACATTTTAAAATTTTTCTTCCAAATCTAACATCATAAAATTAAATTCTCAAAAATAGCACAAATACTTATATGAAAATATTTATTTATTCTAAATAAATTATACATAAACTTAAAATATTGTATTTGGGTTCATTATTTTCAATTTATGGTTTAATTTTTTTCTATTAAAATATAATTTTAATGCATTTTAATCTTAAATTTTTGCTATTATTGGAAATTTAAACTAATGATGCTATTTTTGGAACAAAAATTTATAAATGTGTTATTTTAGACATTTGCCCAAACTAATATTACACGAACTTTTTACAATGGTTACATAGACTCATATTACTATTCTTGTAACTATCCGATCTAATTTTAAACGTTTGATTTTATCATACACGTTAAATACTAATATTTTTCATTAAAAAGGAGGTTAAGCCATACTAAACCAAAATTTATTCTGTAATTAGAAAAGAAATAAATTTAACCAAATAATTAAGTAAACCAAAGCAATTAAAATAAACCACACACTTTCATCTTCATCTTTTATGAAATTAAAGTTTCTATATCATGAAAATGTTATAGAGGATGAAGGAGAATACGATAGAAAATGAAAGAAAACACGATAAAAGATGAAAGAAAACACGATAGAAGATAAAGGAGAATACGATAGAAGATGAAAAAGAAACAAAAAATGGAAGGAGAAAACAATATGAGCAATATAACAACTGGTTCTCTCTTCCTTTTTGGATCGTTCTTCCTTATCATTTGTCTGTTCACCTTCTGGATATTCATTTCCTTTTAAAACCTCATCGTTTTCTTCTTCACTTCGCCTCTCGTCGTCGTCTTCACTTCGTCTATTACCATTTTCCATTGAGTTTTTGTTAAAAGCTGAGATTTTGCAAAACCCTAAATTGATTGTGAAATTTCTCCAAATCGATTTCAAAATCCAGAATGTCGGTTTATTTTCTTTTCGATCGGGTATAATGATTTCGATCTGGTTTCATAGTTTTGCCGATTTAGAATGGTCGATTTAGCCTATTGTTTAATAAAAAAACGTTAGTATTTAACATATATGATAAAATCAAATGTTTAATATTAGATCCAATAGTTAAAAGTAGTGCTGTCAAGCGGGTCGGACCCGCCCCGCATGATCCGCCCCGCGGCGGGTTAAAGATTTTTTTTTTTTAAAAATTTTTACCCGCAGAACCCGCGAATCATTTTTTTAAAACCCGCACCCACCCCGTATTAATCTAGCGGGTTTGCGGGTGATCCGCGACCCGCTTCGTTTTTAAATTTTTTTAAAAATATTTAATTAAAATAAATCTAAATAATAATAAATCTAAAATTAATATATCAAATATATCATAATTCAATTTTTAAAACATCAAATTATATAAATTTTGAATATCAAGTTTGGTATTAAATTGGTTTAGAATTAAATTGGTTTAAAATTAAATTGGTTTATAATTAAATTAGTTTAAATTTTGGTCAAATAATTTTGACCCAAAATTTGCGGGTATCCGCCAATCCGCAAAATAATAAAACGAAACTCGCACCCGCTCCGCTATACCAAAATTTCGACCCGCACCCGCCCCGCATATAAACTTTTTTTTTTTCTTCGACCCGCACCCGCCCTGCGGCGAGTCAAACGGGGCGGGACCCGCGGGTAATGAGCCAAATTGACAGGCCTAGTTAAAAGAAGCCTAATATGAGTTATGTAGCAGAACTAAAGTTAGTGTAGTATTAATTTTAGATTATAAAATTTGTGTAATTGATAGAATAAACTCATTATATTTTAGAAAAATATAGAAAAAACGGAAAAGTCTTTTAACTAGTTTGAGAGGTTTTTTTGTAGTTTTTTCTCATCTACAAATTCTGAGATTATTGTTTTTCATTTCGGTTTAATCAAAACGAACCGGTTGGAAACCGGCGTCGTTTGCGTTTTACATGGAAGGAAAAACACTTCGTTAGGTTTTAAGGCATTTTAAAAGCTTCGGCGAAATTACTAAGCAAGAGGTTGAAGAAGATGTTGCAGAGCAAGGTTTTCAATAAGAAAACCAGAGGAGGGAGAATCCAAAAGGTTTGCTCTTTATCTCTCTTTCTATGCTTTTTTTTCCTTCCCCAGTTTTTTAGTTTTTTTGTTCGTCATTTTGTCGCTTCAGCAAGTGAGAGAGGTGTATCTAAGAGATGACATATACTGTGGAGCTTTTTCCTGCAAGTCTTGCGATACTTCAGCTGCTCGTTTGTCTTCCCCTAAGATTATTGTTGTGGATACGAACGTCGTTCTTCACCAAGTAATGTCCTTTGATTATAAACAAAGCTAAAAAATTATGAGCTTGCTCCAGCTTATATTTTTGTATTGTATTGTGGAGATTATTAATGTATCTTTGTTTGTAGATTGATTTGTTGGAGAATCAGGCTATAGACAATGTTGTTGTTCTGTCTGTAGTGCTGGACGAGGTTAAGAACAGGAATAGATCTGTTTACAACAGAATCAGAGCTCTTTGCAGCAATCCGGCAAAGCAATTCTACGTTTTCTCCAATCATGTCCACAAGTAAGACGTTTTTTCAACTTTTAGATTAATCAGAATGCTGGATAAAAGATATATAGATAAAGAATGTGAAATTCAACGATTAGGGATTATGTTGCTGTGTGATATTGATTGGATTATCTCATTATGATTACTGGCACTTACGGAGCTGTTATTCCATTCTTTTGGGTGTTTCCCCGCCTTTTCTAAACTTTCCACAGGGATACTTATGTGCAGGCCATGGAGAGAGAGAGTGCCAATGACCACAACGACAGAGGTTTTATCTGTTATATCTTCGTTTGTTACTTGATGATGTATCAGTTCATAGAAAATATTTTACAGCTTTGAATTTCCTGTGTTATTAAACTTAATAATTTTTTCTGGAATTCAGCTATTCGTGTCGCTACACTATGGTACCAGAAGCATCTAGAGGGTATATCTCAGGTGTTGCTTGTAACCAATGACAGGGAAAATAAACGGAAAGCCACTGAAGAGGGAATATCTGCAGAGACTAGTATGTAAATCATCTTTTGCTTTTTCATAAAAGTTATTTTACTTTCCAGCACTCCATGTATCAAAGGTCGGTTTTTCATGATATAGAAGCTTATCAGTGAATGTTTCTGTATCAGTTGAAGCTTATGTAAAATCAATTGGACAACCTGACTTGTTGGATCTGCTTGCCCAACCAACCTCTGAAGACGTAACCATGGAAGATGCAGATGATTCCAGACCTTTGAAGAGGAAACTTGTATACTTAGAGGTAATGGAGATAAACACACTTGGTTTACATTCTCGGATTTGGGTAACTAAATAATATTGCCATCAAACAACTTTTGTCTCCTAAGATTATGTTATGTTACCTGCCTGCAGCATAAGCCAATGTCTGAGATTACTGCTGGCTTACACCGTGGAATATTTCATCAAGGAAAACTCCGCGTCAATCGTTTCAATCCTTTTGAAGCTTATGTTGGAAGCGAGAGCATTGGTGAAGAGATAATTATCTATGGTCGCAGCAACATGAACAGAGCTTTCGATGGTGATATTGTTGCGGTAGAACTCTTGCCTCAAGATCAATGGCAAGAGGAGAAGGCATTATCTATAGCTGAAGAAGGTTTCTTTTTGTATCTACATATATTATAAACCAGTTATCTCTTTGTATGATGTTGCGTCAAACTTACCTTTCTTTCACATATCAAATTCAAATGCAGATGAGGAAGAGGAAGACAGTTTTCACTTGGCTCCTAATAGTGCTGATGATGCTCCTAGAACCTCAAATATATCCCAAGGAAATTCTGCGGATAGAAATACTATCCCTGCTCGTCCATCAGGTCGTGTAGTCGGTGTTATCCGTAGAAATTGGCACTCGTGAGTACACTTCTTGACTTTGTTCTACTTGATTACCTCTGTATTCTTGCTGGTTTTTTCCTTAATGACACATTGATGCATCATATGAATTCATGTTAACAAACATGCTGATATACTCTCCTTAGAGGTGCCTGTTTCTTGTGATGACATATATGAGTGGTTGATTATCTTTAGTTCTCTTAATTTCGGTGTATTTTCTCTGCGCAACTATGCTATGCTTCTCCTTAAATTTGCCTTACTTTGAAATATGTTATAAACCTCGTTGTCTGGATGACTGGTTCCTAATTTAGATGATATCATGTAGCTACTGTGGATCTCTTGAACCAATGTCACTACCTGCTGGTAGCGGTGGAACAGCCCATGCTTTATTTGTCTCTAAAGATCGCAGAATTCCCAAAATTCGCATTAATACTCGACAGCTGGAGAACCTCTTGGATATGAGGATTGTAGTGGCAGTTGATTCGTGGGACCGTCAGTCTCGATATCCTTCTGGCCATTATGTACGACCAATCGGAAAAATTGGTGACAGGGAAACTGAAACAGAGGTAGGGGCATTATGTTAAAATTAATGGGTTCTGCTCTGGTAGGAGGAGGGAGGGCAAGGCTAGGAGAAGCGTTTGGTTTCCTTTTTTCAGTGAGGTAAGTGAAAAGGGATAATTGGAATCTAGAAATAACATAAATACTCTCTTATGTATGCTGCAGGTTGTCTTGATAGAGAATGATGTTGACTACTCGCCATTCTCTTCTCAAGTTCTGGCATGCTTGCCACCCTTACCCTGGTCTGTATCTTCTGAAGACGTATCCAATCCCGTTAGGCAAGACTTACGACATTTGCGTGTTTTTAGTGTGGACCCACCAGGTATGTACCTAAAGCTTTACTCATTTCATAGTATATATGATTTTTGATAATTAAATGTCTTTCTGAGCCAAAAGATCTTATTTGTGTTGCTACCAGGTTGCAAGGATATTGATGATGCATTGCACTGTACATCGCTTCCAAACGGGAACTTTGAACTTGGAGTCCGTATCCTAGAGTCCAAAGAATCTAATTTAAATAAGACTAAATTTGAATTTAGGCTGGCAAAGTCATCGAGCTGCACTTTGTGGTGTATATTTAAGCAAAGCATTGAAATTGCTGCTTGCTTCATAGTTCGATTTTATTATAATTATCGTGTGCGAAGTGTTTTTGAGGTGATCTGTGTTATGCCTTTTAGTAGTCAATGTTTTCCAGAATTTTTGGCTAATTCCGTTGTATTCTCTTCAGATATTGGGAGTGAATTTATGATGCTTATCCTTGACCATGTTTAATTAGACATTGCTGATGTAACAAATTTTGTTCACCCTGGTACTCCTTTGGATGATGAGGCATCAAAGAGAGGCACATCTGTCTACCTTGTTGAGCGCCGTATTGACATGCTTCCCAAGCCTTTAACTGAAGGTAATATTTTCTTACAGAATACATACCCTTTATGTTGTAATTTTAGTGCAATCAAGAAGCATGGTTTTGCTTGCAGATATTTGCTCGCTTAGAGCTGATGTGGAAAGGCTTGCATTCTCAGTTATTTGGGTATTGTCACTGTGAGGCCTAAAATTTTTTTGTCATATATTAGCAAATTGGTAAAAGGTTAGCATAAGCATAGTTTATATATATAGGAAATGAGCCCTGAAGCTGAGATTATCTCAACGAGATTTACAAAGAGTATAATCAAGTCTTCTGCAGCATTGTCATATGTTGAAGCTCAGGCTCGGATGGATGACAGGTACATTCTGTTTTACCAGAGTGTTAGAGGTTCAGTGGTTTGTTTTCTTATCTTTGTTGTTGCAATAAAATTACTTTGATAAAATGTAAATAGTATATATCAGGGACATTTTACATGAGCTTATAAAGCTAAGAAGTTGGAAGGGCCCAAAATTTTTTTTTATTTCATGCGGACTAATGAATTTGACAGTGGAAACAATGTAGCAAGGATTTGTTTAAAAAATATAAATATTGCATTTTTTCAGAAAGTGAACCTTTCTACTAATGTATTTATGAATTTTATTTTCTATTAATTTTATTTTCTATTAATTTTATTTTCTATTAATTTTATTTTGTATAGTTGTTTCAGATTCCCTCTTTTACACTATGTCCAAGACTGATAAGTGTACTACTTTTTGCAGTCGGTTGACGGACTCCGTGACTACAGATCTGAGGAACATGAATACTTTGGCAAAGGTTTAAGATACTCATCTCACATGTTGTCATGCATTCTAAAACTCATAGAAAGAACATAATATTTTTACCTTTGTATTGCTTTCAAATCCTGTAGATAATGAGGCAAAGGCGTATTGACAGGGGAGCCTTAACGCTTGCTTCTGCTGAAGTTAAATTTCAGATTGATACGGAGACTCATGATCCTCTTGACATTGGTATATTTGCTAAGCAAAATTTGCTCTTCTTGGTGAATATGAATGATATTGTCTTCGTAGTCTTTGTCACCCAGACACCCATGAAGTACAAAACCTCTATCTTTTGAAAGATGTCTTCATCTGTTTTTCATACGTCTCTGTAACTCTTCCTTTTGCTCAGGCATGTATCAGATTCGGGAAGCAAACCAAATGGTTGAGGAATTCATGCTTGCTGCAAATGTTTCAGTTGCTGAACAAATCCTTAAACAGTTCCCTTCTTGTTCATTATTAAGGTATAGTTTTTTTTTAAAAGTTTAATAGCCTGTTTGGTGAAGATTGCAATCATTAAATGCTGAAATGCTTCTCTGCGGAAAACTGATTTCAGTTTTTTTCCAAGATGTGACCAAATTAGCTTTCAGTTGTTGTCAAAGATGCCTATACTGTTATACTGGTTACATGAATTGTTTACCATTGTGTTCCCGTAAAATGTGGCCTTAGTGATTAGATTAGATAATCTTGTGCTTATCTATCAAAATGCATATTATAGGATCCCAAGTAGCTGGTAAGGACTGGATGTGACTATTCTGTCATGGCCATTTGTTATATTTTCTGTTCACTTTTGTTTTCAATAGTAGTACATCATATCTCTGGTTTGTTTCTTCATGCAGGCGTCATCCTACTCCAACAAGAGAAATGCTTGAACCGCTGTTGCGTACTGCTGCAGCTATTGGACTTACCTTAGATGTCTCTTCTTCTAAAGCTTTGGCTGATTCACTTGACCAGGCTGTGGTGAGTCTTTTTGTCTACACAGTCTACTTTGCAGCCATTTTTAGCCATTTTAAGTACTTTCTCGGTTCCTTTTCTACAAGTAGGGTTTTACATTCTCTCGTACTTTAATGCAACTGTCACTTTTATGTTGTTTGAATGTTATACTTCTTTTATCTAAGGAGCTTTCTTTCTTGTCGTTCAATCTTACATAGGGTGACGATCCATATTTCAATAAGCTGATCAGGATATTGGCAACTAGATGCATGACGCAGGTAATGTTTCAGTGATGACTTAGTTAAACTGCAGGTGATTTTCACAGGAATTTGCCGTATCTAACAATTTAAATTTACTACCCCTTAGGCGGTGTACTTCTGTAGTGGGGATCTCACTCCTCCAGAATATCATCACTATGGGCTTGCAGCACCGTTATATACTCATTTTACATCTCCTATCCGGAGATATGCTGGTAAATGGACATTTCTCTGCCTTTCATTTGTTTTCACCTGTTAGATGCTATAACCTTGCTTCTTTCCTTGGTTCCAGATGTCTTTGTGCACAGATTACTTGCTGCATCGTTAGGAATATACAAGCTTCCAACAGTGTTTCAAGATAGACCTCAACTTACTAGTGTTGCTGATAGTAAGTGTTTGCTTACCCTAGGTGGATTCAAGGGTTTAGTATTTTCCACCATTTTGAGTGTTCAGGGGAAATTGCAACCTTACGAGTCCTCTGTCACTTCCTGATTTTGTTTGGAACTTAAGGTCTTGTCCTGTCAAACTCGACTATAAGGAGAAAGTGTATTGTTCGTCTGTTCTTTTTGACTTAAAAGATCTTTTATGTCAAACTCGACTATAAGGAGAAAGTGTCTATTGTTCGTCTGTTCTTTTTGACTTATAAGATCTTTTATGATGGTCTTCCTATAACTACTGCACCAGAGTTTTAGTATTCTAACTCATTGACTTGTTTCAGATTTGAACTACCGGCATAGGAATGCGCAGATGGCAAGTCGAGCTTCGGTAGAGCTGCACACTCTCATCTACTTCAGAAAACGGTAGAGATCCTCTATTTTTCTGAACCTTACTTGATTATAAAGGCAGGGACTGGAAAAGACTAAGAGAAAATTCTCTGTGTTTTATGCAGACCCACAGATGCAGAGGCGAGAGTCGTGAAGATAAGATCCAATGGCTTTATAGTATTCGTCCCAAAGTACGTTCTTCAATCTTTGCTTATTTCACTACCGTAATAAAGTTCATTAGCATTGTAGCACGTGTTCTTCTTCCTCTTTACTTCCCCAGCCACTATCTTTTGCCATTAAAGATTCAAACTCAACACAAACACTGTTGCAATTTGCATTTTAGATGCAAAGTATACCCACCAAAGGATTGGCTACTTTTGTTCAATTATTACTATTATCCTTACACTGAAAATCGTTTTGGATTTGTGCAGGTATGGAATTGAAGGCCCTGTCTATTTATCAGCAAAGGGTGAGAAAGGAGCTGGTGACTGGTACGTAGATGAGGAGAAGCAGAAGATTGTTAAGATGGATGGAAGTTTATCTTACAGTGTCTTGCAAACAGTGAAGATTCACATGGAAGTAGTAGAGCCTCAGCCTAACCGACCGAAACTCCAACTCACCCTATTGTAAAACTCTCACCCTTCACTTGTGTGGTATAGACCAGTTATCAAGAGTTCAGGTGGCTTTACTCATGTTTCGTTTACGTTCTGCCTTTGTACTCTTTCCTCGTTGTGTTCATTGTCAAAGTCAAAGACATTGTATCGTCAGTTCATTATTGATCAACGTTTGCAAGTTTTTGGCAACGCATTGCTTGTGTGATCTTCTGGTTTTCTTGATAACCTTATGCTATTTCATTGAATTGATGTAATACTTGATAAAGTAATTGCGTTTACAAATGGGGATAAGGAAAAAATGAAAGCACATATCGGCTATGATCAAACTGTTATTCGGTAGACAAAAAGAATGGTAAGATCCCTTGACGAGAAGAATGTGGCAGCTGTCTTTCTCGTTGTCTCTGTAGTTGTAGAGAGATAGAATCTTGTTGTGCTCGAACAGAATTGCAGGTTTTCTAGACTAACAAGTGAAGGAAGATTGTTGACCAAATGGTGAGGGCAAGAATTGCAATCAAGTATGTCCAAAGCATGAGCACTGAGCACTCGTCTTGCCCGACATTGTACAGCTGTGTCATGGTACCTGTAGAGTTGTCGATTTGTCATTTCCTTGTTTTTGATTTTCTAGATTTGAACGAACTCAGGTGATGATTAATTGACTCACCAATATTCATGGCAGGTGGGAGGGTGAACTGAAGCATTAAAACATACTGAAACAAAGGATCCAATGGAAGAAATCCAAAACTCGCAGCTGTTTTGACAATGCCTATGCCAATAATTGGGAGAATTATGTACCGAACACAGACTATTCCAAGTACCACCACTGGTTTGACTGCTGAAGAACGTAAACCTGGTCGATTTGAATCACAGTAAGTCTTTCAGTTTTTTTTTGTAATGACAGTGAACTAAGATGAGCCATTGATTGAGTGATTTACCTTGCATGAGATTTCCTCCTAGTATAATCGTCATACAAGGAATGGTCCCATCTCTGCACAATTGCATAAGTTAGTAACTTAAGATGTGTATATGCAAATGGTCAGATTGTGGTAATTACCCAAGAAGTTTTGCTGTGCCTTGGACTATTCTTAAAGGAGCATCATCACCTATGATAAGTTTTCTGAGCCATTCAACTGAACCGAAGACGAAACCAATTATCTAAAAACAACAAACTTGTCACATTAACTACTGAGTGCATTATATTCATCAGTGCTAGTCGGTAAGTTGAACTTACTGCACCAAGTGTTGGTGGTGCAAGAAGCTCCTCAAGTATCTCATGTACCAAATCTACTCCTTTTCTCCAAAACCCTGTCTCTTCCATTACAACATTTGTTTTCTTGTCTTCAGGTGCACGGAGGAGTTGGGTCTTGTGATCAGCCTCTAAGTCACTATTGGATGATTTAATTGTTGCTTTCTCAGATTCTTCAATGTCTCTAAGTTTCATTGCTGACCCTTTTATAAGCCGAAATGTGTAAGTCCATATGTAGAATCCTCCTAGCTGCATAACACACAAACATCTTTTGTTCTCTTCATCTTTTGTTCTCTTCATCTCATACTTGTTTAAGCAGAATGTTAGATTACATACCGCCATGGAGAAAGACGCGTAAGAGAGCCCGATGGTTCGGCATACACTCCGGTTACCAAATGGACTCTTGTCTTCATCGCAAATTGCTGGGACAAGTATGATTGGTAGGTTCCCCATATTTCCTTTTATTTTACACCAAAATTGAGTTTTGTCTTGAGAATACATATACACATTTATGATGATGACAATGTCCATAAAGAGAGTCCAAATAATTTGTCACATACCTGTAGAACAAGTTGCAACAATAAGACCTTCAAGATAAGAAGGTGGTTTCAGAAGCTTAACAACTATCCACCCAAGAACTCCTCCGATCAAAAATGTAAGTCCCATATTCACCGGCATGAACCACCTTTTGTTTCAATCAAAAACCACCAAAAATAGTACAGTTGAACATTTTACCATCTTCAAGAAAAGGGTTAACAAAAAAAAGACCAAAGTTGACATTTTTGCTTTCTAAACCATGAGATCATGTCCTGAAGCGTGACCGTCTGTGCTAGATTAGCAAACATGAGAGCAGGTGCAAATAATACAAACACAACCTACAAAATTTTGGAATAACATTAAACAAACAAAACACAATATTTTGATTCTTTGATATGATTTCTTTATAGGATCCAAAACTGGCTTACTTTGTTCATTGAATTTCGAGCTTCGACAGGGAAAAGCTTGAATCGATCAGTG
Source organism: Pugionium cornutum (assembly GCA_018901935.1). NCBI lineage: Eukaryota > Viridiplantae > Streptophyta > Magnoliopsida > Brassicales > Brassicaceae > Pugionium > Pugionium cornutum. The sequence goes on along the minus strand of CM032160.1, from coordinate 31,767,899 downwards.
GCTAAGAAAGCTCCAACAAGACTTATGATAAGAACTTGAATCACTGGCATAGAAGCCACTTCCAACAACGACCAAAATCCCATCTTTTTTATCAACTTATGATCTGTGGATTATTTCTCTTCTTCTTCTTCTTCTTCTGGAGTTATCTGGTGAGATAAATATAAGCCTGAGAAGAGAGCAAAGGTACGAGGTAAGCACATCTTTCTATTGAGCAATATATATATATACATATGATTTACTTAGCCGTTAAAATCTAAGTCTTAACAAAAGCGATAATGATTAGATTAAAAAAATCATAGAACATGCCAGAGTTTTGAGTCCTGTGTCCTTGGATAGGTAGAAGAAACTCTTCTTGGAATTAATAATTTTTATTTCCATGTTAACGTGAATTTTTTTTTGACCATTTTCACAATTAACCAATTATATATTATATATTTTATTTTACTTTCTCTTCGATAAAGAAACATTATATTTTGTTTTTTAATGAAAATAATATTTATGGCAAAACAGAAACGATACTAATAAAATATCTCTAATATATTATTTGAGAAATATTTTTTAAAAAAAATTTTACCCTGACATGTTATTAACAGAAATGTCATGATAACGTATTATAAATTTCAAATAAATATATAAATAGATTTAAATTACTAAAATAATTAAAATATATGTTATTGTTATTACTAACAAAAAAGTGTTAAATTCGAACATGTAGAAGCTAATAGTTTCAGATGAAAAATATTTAACTTATTTTCTTAGTTAAACACAATTTAAAATTTTAAAATAGCACAAATTACTTTATGAAATATATATTTACTATAAATAAATTAAAAATATAATTAAAATATTATATTTAAGTTTTTTAATTTAGGGTTTAATTTTTTCTTGATAAAATAAGTTTTAAGCTATTTTATTATTAAATTTATAATATTTAAAAAAAAATTAATTAATGATATTATATTTGGAAAATTTTTTATAAAAAAATGTTATTTTTATCAATTACCCAAGAAAACAAAATCTATGATTCTTCTGTTTAACAAACAAAGCAAAAATTCCGATTCATTTTTATGTGTATTTGGGTCGAATATTTATGACTTCGTTATTAAAAAAATAAGAAATTCTTCTAATAGAAGATAACCAACCGATGATACAACAAAAAGGAAAGAAATAAAATGGTTTGGTAATGTGAATTTTGCGGTTGGACAACTTTGAGGAGATCTGAAAGTAGATTCGAAATAAGAATGATTGAAAAAGTTAATTACAATTTATTAAATAAGAAATAGATAGAATTTAATTTGAAGTAATTAAGAAATTAAAGCATATCAAATGGTGGACCATAAGTATCTCAAAGATTCATAAGGGAATTGGTATATACGTGTAGATCCGATTATTGGATCTACTTTATTCATACACAAAATGAAATAATTTTTTGGTCAACATGTTTTAAAATATCACACATTAATCTCTACAAGCAAACCAAAATATATATATAAATGTGTAAAGACATGGACAATTTTCTAGAATCCCATAGTTTTTTTTTCAAAACTATAACTATTAGTTTAAATTTTTAATAATATTATAAATTTAAAATTAAAATAAATTAAAATTGAGCAATACTATTAAATAGCATTTTTTTAAAAAATTTGTTTCAATTTTAACACTGAAAAATTAAAATTTCAGAATTAGTACAAATAATTATGTGAAAATATTTATTTATTTTAAATAAATTATACATAAACTTAAAAGCATTATATTTGGATTCCTTTTTTTAATTTAGAGTTTAATTCTTTTAATCAAAATAAAATTTTAATATATTTTAATTTTAATTTTATGCTATTATTAAAAATTTAAACTAATGATACTTGGAACAAAAACGTAAAAACTATTATTTTAAATATTTTCCATTACAATTTGCTTAATAGAAAATTTTTGAACCCTCAATTAAAATAAATAAACCCAAGTTTAATGTTTTAATTAAGATTATTTATATTTTTTGGTGACATTAAATTTATTTATATTAAGTAAGTATTTTTACATAATAGTTTATATTATTTTGGTAATTTTAATTTTAGTTTATTAGATTACAATAAAAACTTTTAAAAGTATTATTTTAAAATATTAAAAATCTTTAAAAAAAACCAAAAAAATACACAATTAAACTTGATTTAATAAAAAAATTCAGCAAAACGACGTTCGAGACTTGATTTTCCGATGATAAAATCATTCAGATTCATAATTGTGTCCTCATGACAGACAATTACAGTATACAAAATTTTAGATTCATAATCTTAACATCAAAAAGGTTTATGATTGAAATTGTACAGGTCTGTTAGATAGATGTACACATTTTGGACATGACACATGCATTAGATGCGTATTTAATGGATCTACTTTAGTTAGATGTTTTTTTTCCTACAACTCAATACTATGATCGTAAAAAAAGATCATCACGTCATCTCAATAAACACGATCTTCAATCTCAATTATTACCGATTCAAAACGTGTAACATGTTATGTGTTTTTATTAGACTTATTATCAATTGTCATGAGACATTTTTTACCAGTTTTTCAAGCATTTACATAAAAGGAAAGAACACGAATTAATAAATAAATAAATAAAAAGTACCTCAATCATGCAAGAACTCAGAAGAATCTATCTTTATTCGATGCATTTGAAGACAAAATTTACAAATTACGCAGTGAGTGAGAGAGAGAGAGAGAGAGGAGAGAGAGGACAATAATTGATGTGGAAAAATCAAATAAAAGTAAAAAAAGGTTAAACAGTTATTATTATGTTTTCCGTATTTTAAGCGTTTTGATTAACAAAGCAAAGTAAAAAAGACCAAATGGAGAAGATTAGCGTCTTTATGGCGACACGTTTGACAAGTCCTCTGACAACTTTCTCTTTCTGTTTAACTTTTTATTTTATTATTATTTATAAAAATATATAATTTAAAATATGATATAACTATTTCTAGTATATTATTTAAAAAATATTTTAACAAAATAATTTTTCATATTATTAAGGGCAATTGACTAATTTAGCACTAAATAATGTTTTAGTGACTAAATTAGCATCACAAACCTAAATTCCCACAAATAGCATTTTTTTAAGTGAAAAATACTAAAATAACCTTATGTATCTTTAACCTAATATTCTGCAAAATTTTGAAATCAACTCAAAGGGGGGATCGAACCTTGGACCATTATCTAAGAGAAGGAGTGCGTAACCACTATGCTACTGTAACTAACTAACATATAAGTATTTTGTTTTGTATATGTATCTATCTTTAGTTTAAATTAAACTTTTTTAAATCATAAATTTAAATTCCTGTTTAAGTTTTTCACTGATATCTTAAGAAATATTCTAATTTTGGTGATTGCAAAATTATTCTCTTCCAATATCAGGATATTGCTGTGAAAATTCTCATGGATCAAAATTGAGCTCGTTAATGAGTTTTTGAGAGAGATGCAAATAGAATTATTTTTTTCTTTTTTATGACGAAAACCGATGCCAATTGTTCTCTTTTTGTGATCAAAATGATTGAATATCATTCAATGGGAATTGAATATCATTCGATGGTGCATAAGAAGATATAATAACGAAGTTGGCATTTGACATCTTTTATGAGTTTGGTGATAAATCTTAGTTTGGAAATTTTCATTTGATGTTTTTGTTTATAACTTGTATTTGTGATTGTTGATAAACATTTTTACTGATGTTTTTTGGATAAACATTCTTACTGTTGTTTTTTGGATAAACACTATTGATGAAAACAGTTAGAACAACGTGGTGGATAAACACTGTTACTCATTTAATTTCACGTTTTAGGAAGGAATTCTTAAAACGTAAGAGAGATTTCCTAAATTTGCATATAGCCTTCCTAAATTTTGCATAACATGTGACTACTAACCTAAATTAAGTAAAGATTTCTTAATATTAAGGAAGTCTTTCCTAAATAAAATAATTAAATGAAATAAAAAAACTAAAAATTGCAATTAGGGGACTCGAACCTTAGACAATTGTGCAAGAGAAAGGGTGTGTAACCAATACGCTGTTATAACTAATTGACATATGATATTTTGTTTAATATATATACACTCCTTGAATTAAAATAGTAAAACCTTTATAATAGGTCTACAAGGGGATCGAACCTTGGACAATGGTTGTGAGAGAAGAAGTGTGTAACCAATATGATACTATAGCTAATGAACATATTACCTTTTATTTAATATATATACACTCCTTTAATTAAAATTAAGGATATTTTAGTCTTTTTTATTTGTTAAAATGCTATTTGTGTGAATTTTTAAATGGAGTGCTATTATTGACACTAAAACTTCATTTAGTGCTAATCTAGGGTATTTCTCTATTATTAATAAAAATATCATTCTCACATATGAATATCATATTAAATTTTAAACAAATATATAAATAAATTTAATTTATTAAAATAATTACGATATATATTATTGATTAATTTAGTTAATTGATTAATTTAGTTACAAAATTAATATATTTTACTAAATTAACAAAAAAATTATTATTAAATTCATAAAAAATAATTATTTTTCCTTTATTAATTTATATATACAAAAATTATTATTAAAATAATTTTAAATATAATTTAAAATTATATAAATATTTAATTTATATTTAGTAATAAACAATATTATATAATTTACGAATATTTTTTCTCACGCAAAACATGAATATAAATCTAGGTAAACATGATTTTGAGAATTTTTGTTTTTGTCTTCCGAAATATGTTATCACGAGTTGATCAAATATTACAAAAATTAAAATAAAACATGGAAAATAATGAAATAATTTCCAATCAAAATTGGAAATAAACGATTGTTTTGTTACGTATCTGCTATTTGATTGTCCGATCGGTATTGATGAACAAACTTTATCGCATCAAAACTTATAATCCACTGTTGAATAGTATCAATGTAAAAATATAACCGAAGATTAGAGTTTAATTTATTGACAAGTTTGTGAAACATCAAATTATCGGCTCTAAATATACTTCTTTGATATCTTAAGAACCAAATCGTATATCTATTCTCATTCTTTTTAAAAAAAAATTATTTTGATTATTACGGAGAATCCATCCAAATCCAAAAAATAATTTTGAGAATTTATAATTTAAATATTTTAGTTTGAATCTATTATTTTATTTTTATGCAATTTTTAAAATTTAAGATTTATTTTTATATATAGTTTAATTATAATTAATAGTACTTAAAAAATTAATAGTATTTTTGAAAAAAAAAATTATTGATAATGTTTTTTAGAAGAAATTTTTTTTGTGATATTTATGAGAATTACCTTATATTCATTACATTATTTGTTGGTCATCCACATGGCCTTTAATTTCGGTGTGTTCTGTCTGTTGCCTTTGTTAATATATTAATAGACATGATTTCCTATTTAGTTTTTAGGTTTTCGTGTTTGACCTTCTCTTTCTCAAAATATTTTCATCTTCCTTCGACTTTTTTTTTGTAATGTTTCTTAATCAACTTTAAATATATAATCAGATGAGAAAAACACATCATTTGTACTAATTATTCCTCTTAAAAATTACAATTCTATTCACTGATTTATATAATAATAAAAGAGTATTTCATTGAAACATAAATGTGTGCACCCGACTATTGTAATATTTATAACAAAGTGAGAAAAAAGATGTGTGCACCGGATTTAACTCCAAAATCCAAATTCACTAACCGGATCAAAATAAACAAAAAAATAAGTTAAATCAGTTATTTTAATTATGTAATGGTTAAAAAGTTACTTATTTTATAACACACAATAATCAATAGATCAAGAATTAATTATTTTGTAATTGTCAAATCCGTAATTAATTTTATATATGGAATTTATTGTAGATTATACTAGCGTTGTTCGTTTGTCTGCCGTAGCGTATGCGACAGCGACTTACGGTCAGACGCTACAATATTATTGTTCGTTTGATCGCCGCAGGTTGTCGTCGCAGGTTGTATCGCAATTGTTTGATCGTAAACGCTATAATTTTGTAGCGTTTAAAATTTTTATCGCAATTTTCTACGATCGACCGCACCGTTTGACTGCAGAAAATTATGTCGGTCAAACGAACAACGTTTGGCCGCATGACGCAACCGCAAATTCCTACGGCTACGAAACGAACAACTCTACTATAAAATAGATACAATCCTTATGTAATGGAGAATCTAAATATAAAAATTATTTAGATAATTTGGATAACAGTTGAATAAAATGCAAATTTGATTCTAACACTAAATAAATAAAAAATTTTGCTTAAAATGAAATTTATGTGTCATAACTTAAAAATGTAAATATAGTAAATAGAGTTATAAAGACAGATGTGCAGATGACACATGCATAGATGCGTATGTGTGTCTTTGTGTAGAGCTGGAGGATAATATGTACTACGTCACGTTCATTGGCCAACACACTTTTTTTAAATTGGTCAATCATTTGCAATACATCATATCGTTTAGAATCAGCTAACACCAATACTTTTTTTTTTTTTAATAATTTGGTTATTTATATCAACATCAAGAACAAATACAAATATCGAATATGGTTTTTATACATATTACCAGGATTTTGTCTTCTAAAGATAAAACTTTAAATAAACGTGATGCAAAATTTCAAAATATTTCCAATGGTACAGGTGGGGGTTTTAGCACATATTGTCTATATTGTCTCCATCAAAGAAAGAAATATCTTAAAATAGTATATTTTAATACTATTATTTTAATTTAGTATTTTAAAATTAAAACTATAAAAATAACATAAATAACTATATAAAAAATATTATTTTAATTTAAATAAATTATATATAAAATTTAAATCATTATATTTGGATTTATGTTTATTAATTTAGAATTTAATATTTTTATATTAAAACGAAATTTTAGTATATTATATAGTAATACCATAAAATAGTATTTTTTTAAATTTATTTTTAAATCTAGTACATTAAAAATAAAATTTTTAAAATATCATAAATTTTTACGTAAAAATCATTATTTATCTCAAATAAACTATATAGAAAATTATATTTCTATTAAAAATTTGTTGATATCGCAAAAGAACCAAAAACATGATTTTCGAAAGGAACCACAATCGAAAGAAATTTCTAAAAAGAAACAATTAGAATATCAAAAATTTCTAAAAAGAAACAATTAAAATATCAAAAAAATTTGAAAAGAAACAATTAGAATATTTAGAAATTTCTAAAAAGAAACAATTAAAATATCAGAAATTTTTAAAAAGAAACAATTAGAATATCAGAAATTTCTAAATATAGACAATAAGAATATCAAAAATTTCTAAAAAGAAACAATTAGAATATCAAAAACTTTTTTTAAAAAAACAATTAGAATATCAGAAATTTAAAAAAAACAATTAGAATATCCGAAATTTCTAAAAAGAAATAATTAAAATATCAGAAATTTTCAAAAAGAACAATTAAAATATCACTAACTCTACTAAACCAAAATTAGAATTATTTACTTTTTAACAAATATATTTTATATATAAATAAAGAAAAATAGTAATCCAGTTCAAACAAAGTAACTTTTACCATATTTTCGTTTGTGTAGGTATTAACTTAACGAATTATTCAAGAAAGAACAAGAAACAGAATCCTCTAAAACCTATGTATATAGTGATGAAACCACACAAAGAATCCCAAAACACTTGTGTCTAAATTATTCACTTATACATTGGGTGTAAACCATATTAATTAAAAGTTAAATCCCTAATATGTTATTCGAGAAACTTTTTAACAAATTAACCTTACTCTCACGTGTTAATAACAAAAATACTATGCTGACGTGTCAACACCACATGAAGTTTCAGCTTAAATATATAAAGGGTTTAACTTACTAGAATAATTACAATATATGCCACTGATATTAATTTGGTTCGAGAATAAATATAATTTATTCAACTAACCAAAAAATACTATTAGATTTGCAAAAACAATACTTTTTATTTCTTTAAATTTTTTATACGTTAATTTATAAATAATTTTAAATAAATATAAATATATTTAAGTTACTACCGTAATCCCTAATACATTATTTGAGAAATATTTTAATAAAATAATTTTACTCTGACGTGTTATTAACAGAAATATCATGCTAATATGTCATCACTAAAGTAAATTTCAAATAAATATATAAATAAGTTTAACTTATTAGAATAATTACAAATATATCATTGTTATTAATTTGGTTATATAATTAATATATTTTATTAAACTAACAAAAATACTATTAAATTCGTAAAAAATAATTATTTTTCTTTTCTTAATTTGTATATACAAAAATTAATTTTAAATAAAATTTAAAATTATATAAATATTTAATTTATATTTACTAATAAAATATAATTTGCGAATATTTTTCTCCACGCATGGTGTGGATATGAATCTAGTTGAGTTTTATTTAGAAAGTAGTTGCCAATTTGAATAAAATCTTTTCTATATTAGTGGTGGTCTTTTGTTGAATTCTGATATGAAAATTTTAATATATCAAAAAGAAATTATAAGTAGCTCATTTATCTTAGACCAACTTCTTTTGTAAATCAATTATATTTTTTTGAATTACTAAACTCTTATTGGCATGTGAAGAATAAGTCTTGAGCTTTCAATACAAAACTAGTATACAAGAGTCATGTTTGTTTTTGTCGGCCGTAGAAAGCTGCGTTTGTGATTGCTAGTGATAGATGCAGCCCTATGTTTAGTATGAGACATGTGATGAAAAAAATATTTATATTAAAAATATTTAAATAAATTTTTATAATATAAGTTTTTTTAAAAATTTATTAGTATGGGGTCTATGCCATACTACTCCTTCAAATAGATTTGTTCTGGTTACTGCGCTTGATTATTGTTCGTTTAACTTTTATAACTATCTGCAATCAGTTGCATCAGTTAGATGATGTGTTATATGTTATAATTTTTTGACCGCTGGTTAAAACAACGGTACGATTAAAAATTTACAATCAACCGTAGTCGCAACTGCCGACGGTAAACAAACGAACAATATATGTCATAATCACAATAATATTATTGACGGTAACCACCAATAACGAGCAAAAAAATAAAACTATAAATTATTTGATATAGTTTATTATTATTATTTTACTTGTGGTGTACAAATTTTTAACAAGATATATTTTATATTAATTTTTTATTTCTTCTTTCGGGTCAAACAGAAAGACAAATACATAGGCCAGCAAATAATGTAATTGATGTAACCAATTGATATATAAGTTTTCAGAAAAAGACACCAAAAAATGACAAACAAATTTAGAAAATAATATAATTTAAAGCTTTTCGATTGTGACATACTCTTGTGTTTTTTTTTCCTGTTTTAATAATATGTTTTTAGATTGTAATAAAATTGTGAAACGTAAGTTGGCTAGTGGACAGAATAGAGCCCAATAAGATTGGGTTTATAATGACATAAACTGTGTTAATACGTTTAGCTGCTTAGTGCTCAGCTATTCATAATCTTATTTGGACATTGTTAATTTGGGCCTAAAGTATAATACTTATATTCACATTCTACACTATAATCAATACAATTTTATCATAAAATAAAAATACATATATATATATTTCCTGTTTGCTATATAGCTAATTAAGGAATAATTAAATTTCGATTCATGAGTGAAAAAAATATTCATATATTATGACTAATTATCTATTAGTAAATATAAATTAAATACATATATAATTTACTTTTTTTTTATTTAAAATAACCTTTTAATTTTTTTAATATTGATTATACAAATAAAATATAAAATAAAATAAGATTATATAAATGAGTTTAAATTGTATATATTTTAGATAAATAATATTATTAATTAGGTAAAAAATTATAGATATGATAAATATCCAACTAATCCAAATTTTTGTTTTATATTTTATTTGACTAATTTAAAAAATATATTTTGTTTTATATTATGTTTATATTTTATGTCAAAATATTAAAAATTTATATATAGTATATTGTTAAATATTTGTATAATACTATTTTCATAAATAATCTAATAAATTATCTCTTATGTAATATTTGTTTTAAAATGCTAATAGTGTGATAATTCAACATTATATACTGATAAATTGTGAGTTGATTCTCACAATTTTAAGTGGCCCAGTAAAAACCCAAACCCAAGATTGTGTAACACTACTAAAGTATTGTATAAATACTCATTATTTCCTAGGTGAAGATATTCGACAGAAAGAAAAAAAGGGGAAGGCCAGCAACTGCCGTAAAAAGGTTCTTACGTGAGAGAGAGGGAGAAAGAAAGAGAGAAGAGAGAGAGAAGAGAGAGAGAAAAGAGAGAGAAGAGAGAGAGCTACAATAGTGTAGGTTGTATTGTAATTTTTCTGATTCTACTCTTTCTCTAAACTTAATCCTTTGTAAAAGCTTCATTCAGATTTATAGTAGAATTTTGTAGAAGACAGATCCTACCCGAGATGTATCTTAAGTGGGAACTCGGTAATCAAATTGTGTGTTCTTGTTTTAAGCAATCCAAAACTAACAACAAAGACAATAGGGAAAGATTCTAAAATCCTAACAAGTGGTATCAGAACTTCCAGGTTTATTGCAAGGCGTGTGTTGGGAAACAGGAGTTTTGAAGTTGCTGGAAAATTTAGAAGCACAACAGATTTGAAGACCTAATGATGAGTTCACGAATTGAGGTTGACATATTTGATGGAACATGAGACTTTTCTCTATGGAAAGTGAGAATGATGGCTCACTTTGTGGTTTTAGGGTTGAAAGATATCCTAAAAGATGAAAAGTTGCTCAAGGATTCAGTGGTTACAAAAGGTAAATCTAGTGAAGAGGCATAGAAGACAGTAACTCACAAATTGATCCAATAAAGTTAGAAAAATCAGAAAAGGCTAAAGATATGATTGTTTTAAACATGGGGAATCAGGTACTCAGAAAAATCTCTAAGTGTGAAACAGCGACAGTCATGTGGTCTACCCTAAACAAGTTATACATGGAGACATCTCTTCCGAATCGGATCTACCTACAATTGAGGTTCTACACTTTCAAGATGGATGACTCCAAAAATATTGATACCAATGTAGACGACTTTCTAAGGCTGGTGACAGATCTCAACAACATAAGAGTTGAAATTTCAAAAGAGATACAAGCAATTCTACTTCTAAGTTCCCTGTCTAACAGATATGATCAACTCAAGGAAACCATAAAGTATGAGAGAGATATTTTAAAGTTGAATGAGGTCACAATAGCAGCTAAGTCTAAGGAAAGGGAGCTAATCGAAAGTAGAAAAGTAATAAATTCTGAGGATGAAAGTTTGTATGTGGAATCAAGGGATAGATCGAACAACCGGTTTGATAATGACAACACATGGGGAGGCCGATCGAAGAGTAGAGGCAGATTTAAATCTGATAACAACAACAAAAGATGTTTCATTTGTGGAGATGAAGGGCATTGGAAAAAAATGTCCTCGTAGAAAGAAACGTGCAGAATCTGCTAACATTGTAGAGCTTATTCAGCTAGTGGTCTTAACAACTCTTACTCAAGACACAAGGGAATGGGTAATGGATTCAGAAAGTTCTTACCACATCACACAGAATAAAGACGTTTTGTTTGACTTCAAAAAAATCAATAGAGGTAAAGTTCTGATGGCTAATAACATTCATAACTACATCAAAGGAACATGGAGTATTAGAATTCAGAACTCAGATGGCTCTATGGTGATATTAAAGGATGTGAAATACATGCCAGAGGTGATTAGAAAATTGATTTCATTTGGTATGTTGGAAAAATCAGGTTGTTGTTATCAAGGAGGTGATTTGGGACTACAGTTTTATAAAGATGACCAGAAGGTAATATCTAGAAAACTTAACAACGGGTTGTATTATCTTCAAGGTAGAGTTTGTAAGGCAGAGATCAGGTCAGGAACGAAGAAGCTGAGTAAGGAGATAGCTACACACAAGGTCGAATTAGTAGATAGACAGTTAAAGAAAGTGACTTTCAGTGAGAATCTAATTCAAGGACCTACACCGAATGGTTTTAAGGCATGTTCAACTATTCAAGGTGGAGACTTTTCTTTTGAAAACTCCAGAGAAATTGTAGCAGAGCAGAATATGGTAGATGTTGATGCTAAAACTCACAAGGAAAATGTTTCACAAGGATTACAGAAATTCAGGAGTGGAAAAGGGAGTTTGAGCATGAAAACTAAGTTAAAGTTCCTGTATAAAGCTTTGCATATATTAGGAACTGGCAGGTTCTACAATATTGTTGCTAAAGGCGGTGTGATTCTACGTAAGATTCACCTAAGCAAAGTTCTAGAAGCTCTAGCTACCAAAGACATACATGATTTGATTTATGAACTTCTCAAGACCTTCTAGAGAGGGAGAAGGCATACATGTAACATCACTGCAAGTGTCTCAACCTCGCAAAGACAAATATAGAAACATGTTAGTTTCGAATAAGTATTCAAAGCATTGAGGAAGAAAATATAATCAAGTGTTACCTGTGAGGATGAGTGCGAGGGGAAAAGCAGCATGAAATATTTCTCAAGGTGGAGCTCACTGGGAGAAGGTGCAGTAGACGACCTGTAATAGAGAAAAAGGGTGAGAAACGGTGAAAACGGGTTTGGAAAATCGCCGGAAAATTCATCTGGAAAAAGTCGCCGGAAAATTTGCCGGGAAAGTCACCGGAAAGTCGCCAGAAAAGTCACCGGAAAAGTCGCCGGAAAAGTCACCGGAAAAGTTACCGAAAAAGTCGCCAGAAAAGTCACTGGAAAAATCGCCAAAAAGTCGCCGGAAAGTTGCCAGAAAATTCGCAGGAAAAATCACCGGAAAAATCGCTGGAAAAGTCGACGACGGTCAGTGGCGCGTGGTCGGAGGATGGCGGCGCATGGCCAAAAGTCGGCAGCGCATAGCCGGAAGTCGGTGGTGCGTGTAGGCGCATGTGGGCGCATGACGGCATGTGGCAGCATGTGGCGGCATGTGGCATCATGTGGACGGCTTGTGGCGGCGCGTGGCAGCGCTTGGAGGCACGTGGACGCCGCGTTGCAGCACGTGGAGGTGTGTGGTGGTGCGTGACGGTGCGTGGTGGCGCGTGGTGGCGCGTGGTGGCGCGTGGTGGCACGTAGCGGTGCATGGTCGGCGCGTAGTGACGCGTGGTGGTGGGTGGACGGTGCGTGGCCGGTGCGTGGGGCAACGCATAACCATCACGCGCCCGAGAGAAAAAAAAAAGATTGGGCCAAAGAAAAGAAAAACGGCGGGCCTAATAAAAAATATGAGAAAGGTGGAGAATTGTGAGTTGATTCTCACAATTTTAAGTGGCCCACTAAATGCCCATACCTAAGATTGTGTAACACTAAGGGGAAGGCCAGCAACTACCGTAAAAGGGTTCTTACGTGAGAGAGAGGGAGAAAGAGAGAGAGGAAAGAGAGAGAAGAGAGAGAAAAGAGAGAGTTACAACAATTTAGCTTGTATTGTAATTTTTCTGATTTTACGATTTCTATAATGTTAATCCTTTGTAAAATCTTCATTCAAATTTATAGTGAAAATTTGTATGAAACAGATTCTAGCGAGAGATAATTTAAATGAGAATTCGGTAATCAAATTATGTGTTTTTATTTTAAACAATCCAAAATTAACAACAAAGACAATAGATAAAGATTTTAAAATTTTAACATAAATGCAAAAATGAGTAAATAAGTTTATAGTTGTACCATATTTACGTGTATTTTAGAGGTGTAAAATTTAACTCTAATTTGTTTGAACATGTTGAGTTGTTGCATCCAGATGTTGTTGTATACTTGTATTATTTAACAAAAAAAAATTCTTATAAATCCAGAAGAAAGTTGAATTTTTGTGATTAGGTGATTGTGCATGAACGCGTCAAGTGATTGAGCAAAATTTATGCTATTTTCACATGAAAACGAAACACAATATATATTAAACTATCATACATCGATTTTTAATATACGAAAAAATCTGAAGACATTTAATGGTATTGCTATCAAACTTTTCTGTTGAGGATTCGGTATGTTATTATTATTATTTATCTATATCCAATAATAATAAGATTTATTATACAATCAATAAGAGATAGAAACATCCTATTATTGAATATAGACGTAATAATCAATTATTTATTTGGTTTGGTGAAGAAAGACAAAAAAAACAACATTATCGATCTTTATTTTTAGGGTTTACTTCCGTTAGCTACAAAAACTTATACCACTAAACCTATTTCCACCCGTAATTTTTGGATTTTTTTAACTACATAAATTATATTTTTCTTTCATAAATTACACAAACTTCATAAATTATTCTAATTGTAGAAATTCTATTAATATTACACGTTAAATAGATACTAAATCTCGTTCTAATTCAAAAATCTAATTTTAATTTGGATTTATTTTGAAACTAAAACTAGATTTTCGAAGTAAAACAAAGTTTAATAACAATTTAACGTGTAAACATTAACGGAATTTCTGTAATTAAAATAATTTATGAAGTTTATATAGTTTACGGAAGAAAAACACAGTTTATGTAACTTATGAAAAACCCAAAAAGTACGGGTGGAAATAGGTTTATTCGCATAAATTCGTGTAGTTGACGAAAGTAAACCTTTATTTTTATTTATTTATATATTAAAACAAGAATAACCAAAATAAAAGTATACTAATTAAGTTGCAAAAATCTTCAATATTTTGGTTCAAATCACTATAGAATGTGAAAAATCATGAGGAAGAATAAAATCATAATGTGTGAATGTAATATATTATGAATAAAAATCATTCTGTCTTATTTTGTTTAAATATTAAGAAAAATAAAGCTAAAAAGGCAAAAACGTGCTAAAGACTTATGTTTTAGGTAGAATGTGAAATCATTTGGAAAAGCTAAAAGATAAAAAAAATAAAGGCATATAAAGCGAAAAAGATTTAAAAGTTATATCTTTGTCTCTACTTAATAAAATATCACGAATTAGCAAATTTTTTTAAATAACCTAAAAATTAGATTTAGATCTAGTAAATATAAATTAATTACTTATATAATTTATTTTTTAATTAAAATTTGAATGTTGATTATACAAATAAAATAAACAATAAATTCAAATTATATAAATAAATTTAAATAGTGTCAATATTAGATAACTAATATTATTAACTAAATAAGAAATTATACATGTGATAAATATTTAATTATATCAAACTTTTGTTTTATATTTTTTTATAATTTTTAACATATTAATATTTTGTTTTATATTATTTTTTTGATGTTTTTATGTGAAAATATTAAAAAAATGTACATATAGTATATTACTAAATATTTATCTAATACCATTTTTATAAATATTCTAATAAATGATGTATTATATAATATTTGCTTTAAATATCTTGTTGGTGTTAAGCATGTCATATTTGTGAATATAAAGTTTTTTGTTAAAAAATTTTTCAGTTCATATATTAAGTATTACAATTAAAAAATTAGTGTGATCAAACACATATCCTTATTATATTATTCAAGCAGAAAATAAACACATTCCAACATATTATTAACAGACATATTATGATGATTACGTATTATCAAACATGTTTAAATTAATAAAATAATTATAATATATGTGATTGATATTAATTTGGTTAGATAATCAATATATTTGATTAAACTAATCAAAAACACTACTAAATTCGTAAAAACAATTATTTTTATTTTCTTAATTTACATATATAAAAGTTAATATTAAAATAATTTTATATAAAAATTAAAATTATATAAATATCTAAATATGTTTACTAATAAATAATATTATATTATTTATAAATATTTTTTCATTGCCATAAATCGGATTGTTTAGTTAAATTTTGAAAATACAATGTTTCTGAATTTAGTTAAATATTATTCTACAGAACTGGTAGTTCAATGGAAATGTCATTTTCTGTAAGTTTCCAAAAATAATCAGAATTCGCAATCAAAGCCACATCTCACTGCTTTCAAATTTTTTGTTTTTTCTAGAAAAAACAATTTCACGCGCTTTACTTACTCTCTCCTTTCTTCTTCCTTTGCCTAAAACCATAAATGATTAATAAAGAAATCATCATTTTTCTTGATTTCTCATTAATCGGAATTTCCTAGATTTAAGGGAATCTAAAATTTTTAGAAACATATTTCGCTTTTGCATCTTCCATTGATTTGGGTTTCTCAAAATAGGTAACAAGTTCGAGACTTTTGCAACCGCGTGAAACACCAAAACCCCTAGTGTTAGTTTCCGCAAATGTGATTTTGAAGACGGTTCATCACTTTTTCAACTTGTACAATTACTTGTTAAGTAACGAAGCAGGTAAAGCCAATAACTTTTGTCTGAAAAAGTTATGTTTGGAATCGACGGTTATTTGGTCCGGCGGGTGATTTGTGTCAGTCTCTGGTGGTGTTTGATCGGCGGAGGAGACAAGGTGGTTATGGCGGAGGATGAGAGGCAAGTAATACATAGAGAGCTTAATCAGACTCCGACTTGGGCTGTTGCTGCTGTCTGTACTTTCTTCATTGTTGTCTCTGTTGTACTCGAAAAACTGATTCACAAAGTTGGAAAGGTTGGATTTTTTATTATGCTATTTCGGTTTTGGCTTTTATTGAGATTGATTCCTTTTTGTTCGAGAAAAAGAACGGTTTTGGGTTGGCTATTTGTCTTGAAATGAACTTGTTCCATGATTAAGGTTCTTTGGGATCGGCACAAGAGAGCTCTTCTCGATGCCTTGGAGAAGATCAAATCAGGTGATAATTGCAGCGTTTTCAATTACTTTTTCCATTTATGTTATGTTTGGGATTTGGAAATCTGAGTCTTGTCCCAAGTAAGAGCTTACTTGGAAAGGCTTTGAGTGAATTTTTCGATTTTGTTTTCCAGATATTTTTCTTGGTTAGGTTTATCTGAATCCAATCACATTTTAAGTTCTCAATAGAAATTGTGTCATCTCTGTTGCAGAGCTGATGGTTCTTGGATTCATCTCTTTGCTTCTGACATTTGGACAAAGTTACATTTTGAATATTTGTATCCCTTCACATGTTGCTCATACGATGCTCCCGTGCCGTGCTCCTGCTCACTTTAAAAAGCAAGAAGATGAGGATGGTGAAGGTCACAGGAAACTCTTGTGGTTTGAGCAAAGATTCCTATCAGGAGGTGAAAAATCTTCAACAAAATGCAAGGAGGTGAGAGTTATGTTTTCTTTTTTGTTAAATCAGATATTGTCGTATTGTTCGCAAGATTGTGAAATTGAAACAATGCGTATTGTGTTATGTTAATGGTGGTGCAGGGTTATGAAGAGCTTATCTCTGCCGAGGCACTTCATCAATTGCACATCCTTATATTCTTCTTAGCCATTTTCCACGTTCTTTACAGCTTCTTAACCATGATGCTTGGGAGGTTGAAGGTACTTAAATTCATTTCCAACTTTTAGTTTGGCATTTCGGGTTTTATTTTCAGAAATCTTGAATGTATTAAAGAATGTGGGTCTTTTTCAGATTCGCGGATGGAAGCATTGGGAGAAAGAGACATCATCCCACAATTACGAGTTTTCAGTAGGTACTTATTCAGATTTCGTTTGACCTTAACACGCGTCTATCTCAATTTCGGTGTTCATAGTTTGGTCTTTATCTTTGCGGTTTCTTGAGATCTGATTAGTGACTTCTGTGTAATTTCTGTTCTTGTGTACAGATACTTCCAGATTCAGGCTAACGCATGAAACATCTTTTGTAAGAGCACACACCAGTTTCTGGACTCGGATGCCATTCTTTTTCTATATTGTAAGAATCATCATACCCTTGCTTCTACTATCTTCTTAGTAGATAAGTATCAAACATACCAAAGCTACAGTTGGGAACTATTCTCACATTCTGAAACATACAATGCGTTTCAGGGATGTTTCTTTAGACAATTTTACAGATCGGTTGGGAAAACTGACTATTTGACATTGCGAAATGGATTCATTGCTGTGAGTTTTTGCAATCTATTGCTTCATTTGTCGATTTAGTATGGCGATGTTCTTGCTGAGTCTCTATGTCTTGGTTTATGAAGGTTCATCTAGCTCCAGGAAGTCAATTTAACTTCCAAAAATACATAAAAAGATCGTTAGAGGATGATTTTAAGCTGGTCGTCGGAGTAAGGTAACTTATAACTCTCAAGATAAGTAGGATAGGGTTTTTCGAGCAACACTTATGATTGCCTCTTTCTTGTTGCAGCCCGGTCCTGTGGGCATCTTTTGTGCTATTCCTTCTCCTAAATGTTGAAGGTGAGAATCTAAATGTATCATAGATTCTTGAATGGACTGTGTTTTAATCTCTTTAATTGGTATTTCAGGCTTCAAGGCATTATACATCGGAACTGCACTGCCGGTTATCGTAAGATGTCTTCCTCTTAATTCATTGAAAAGTTTTCAACAGAAATATCTTAAGAGTTCTTCATTCACATCAGATAATTTTAGCTGTGGGGACAAAGCTTCAAGCTATTATGACAAGGATGGCTCTCGGGATCACCGATAGACATGCAGTCGTTCAAGGAATGCCGCTTGTACAAGGCAATGATGAGTATTTCTGGTTCCGTCGTCCCCAATTGATTCTACATCTCATCCATTTCGCTTTGTTTCAGGTAACTTAGAAACAGAGTAATCACAAAACACAACCACAAGTTCTCTCCTTTCTGAATTCGATTATTTTCCTTTTTTCTGCAGAATGCCTTTCAGATCACATATTTCTTCTGGATTTGGGTAAACACCTTAGATTTTCCATTGCTTTTTCCTTTTGCTGGACTTCTTTTGTTACAAGAATGTTAATCCTCTCCATTTCCATCGATGTTTTTCAGTATTCCTTTGGAAAAGGTTCCTGCTACCATCCTAACTTCAAGATTGCCCTTGTGAAAGTAGCTATAGCGTAAGAATCTGATCTCAGAGACATAAAAAGGTATTGAATTTGTCTGCAAAAACACATAACCCTTTGCAAATCTTGTTTATTTGTTGTCTTGCAGTGTAGGAGTCTTATGCCTTTGCAGCTACATTACACTTCCTCTTTACGCACTTGTTACTCAGGTAACTTTCTTTTCTTCATAACCTAAAGAAAGGACAATCTTTAACCTGAGAAATCTGCGTAATTCAGATGGGTTCGCGGATGAAGAAATCGGTATTCGATGAACAAACATCAAAGGCACTAAAAAAATGGAGAATGACAGTGAAGAAGAAGAAAGGCGGGAAAACTAGCACCAGCAAGAGACTAGGTGGAGATGGAAGCGTGAGTCCTACGCCATCAACTGCTAGGTCTTCTTTGTCCGTACGGTCATTGCAACGTTATAAAACCACAGGACATTCGATGAGATACGAAGGGCTTGAACCTGAAACATCAGATCTCGACACAGACAACGAAGCTTTGAACCCTCCAATGTCTCCAACCATTGAGCTTGTTGTGAAAGTTGAACAAGATAAGGTAGAGACCAAGACCGGTGAGACTAGCCGCAACAATGAAAATGATTCAAAAGAGTTCTCTTTTGTCAAGCCTGCACAGAATAAAGAACCATCGCAAGACCGGTGAGAGTAGCCGTGACGGTGAAACTGATTCCAGAGGGTTCTATATTGTCAAGCCTCCACTGAGTAAAGAATCATTACTGCGAATATTTATTTCTCTGGTTTATTTATTTAAATGCTTTTGTAAATCTATGACTTGGTGAAAAAAGTAATGTATTGACGACCATATTAAGGAATTTAGGGTTTTGTCTTTGCCATTGCTGTTGTTCACATAAGTTTTCTAACATAAAAAATTAGATTAATTTGATGTTCATTCGTCAAATATATTCAATTAATTCAAGTAGTATAAGATTTGAAATTAAAATTTTCTCAATCATATAGAGAATTGTTTTTTGGAGTTTTCTCGTGATGTCAATCAATTTTAATTTTTCTTTAAAAAATTAATTGTAGTTAACAAAAAACAATTTAAGAAAGTACAATTGAAAAAATAACATTATTTTAAATTTGCATTTCGAAAATAACATCAATAGTTTAAATTTCTAATACTAACATAAATTTAATACTAAAAGACATTAAAACTTCATTTTAATAAAAAAATTAAACCCTAAAAATTAGAAAAAATAACTCAAATATAAAATTTTAAGTTTATATGTAATTTATTTAGAGTAAATAAATATTTTGGCATAATTATTTATGTTATTTTTAGAATTTTAATTTCAAAGTGTTAGATTTGGAATAAAAAATTTAAAAGATGCTATTTTATCGTATCCCTAATATATTATTTAAAGAATATTTTAATAAAATAACATCATACTAACGTGTTATCTCCATATTGAGTTTCAAATATATATATAAATGAGTTTAAGTTAATAGAATAATTAAAATATATGTTATTATTATTAATTTAGTTAAAAATCAATATATTTTATTAAAATAACTAAAAATATTATTAAATTTGTAAAAACAAATATTTTTATTTCCTTAATACACAAAATTTAGTATTAAAATAATTTTAAACAAAAGTTAAAAATATATAAATATATAATTTATATTTACTAATAAATAATATTATATAATTTATGAATATTTTTTTCACATGAGTATAAATCTAATTAGCGTTAAAAAAACACTAAATTCCATCAAAATTCATAAAAAAAAAAGTAGTAGGAAAAATCTAAAATGAAGGTGGGTAGGCACTTGACCTTATAAAGAATGGTGAGCGAACGGTGGATGTCATAAATTAAATTGTAACGCTTTCAATATGTCACAGTCACATTCACGAGTCACAAACACACAATTAAACCTAACTATGTGTTCATATAACATACGCACGTATTTAATTTACCTCTTTTCTTTTTTGCTATGTGACAAAAGTATCAGATAAATACAATATCTTACAATTAGAAGATATTGCATAAAATGCAATTAAGACAACAAGATTGTCTTCGTAAATGGCAAGTAGAGAAAGGTTTCTATTGCGAAAAAGATATTTCGATTTAGGCTTCGATGAAACAAGCCGAGGAATGGCCAAATTGGTACATTATGATCGACGGAAGCTCTTCTTTGCCGTAAAGATGGGAATGGCTTTAGCCATCTGCTCCTTCGTGATCTTTCTTAAAGAGCCGTTGAAAGAAGCTAGTAAATTCTCTGTATGGGCTATCCTTACGGTCGTCGTGGTTTTCGAATATTCCGTAGGTTCGTTCTCGGAGGTTGTGAGTTTTCGGTTTATTGATTTCATTTCTTAATTGCAATTCCGGTTTATAGGAAATTTCAACGGTATATTTGTACTTTGACCCATCCTTTTTTCAATTTTTTTGTTAATTAATTACGACTTTGTTATTTTAAAAAAAAGTAATACTATAAAATATAACTTTTTAAAGTTTTTTCAAATCTATCATCATAAAAATAAACTCTCAACAATAGTACAGATAATTATGTAAAAATACTTATTTATTCTAAATAAATTATACATAAATTTAAAATATTATATTTGAGTTCATTTTTTTCTATTAAAATATAGTTTTAGTATATTTTAATCCTAAATTGGTGCTATTATTGGAAATTTAAACTAATGATACTATTTTTGAAATAAAAACTTTAAAAGTGCTATTTTAGATAATTACTCTTTAAAAAATTATAAAAATAGTTTTCTTAATTAATTAACATATATCAAGAATAAGAAAATTTATTTTGAAAAAAAAAATGTGCACATGGTCTTTAATTCACAATAATTGGAGTTAATTCAACAAGTTAAGATCATGGTATATCTCATATGAAAAATAAAAGACAAATAAAAAAATTTCAAAAATTTCATATGTTTTTAATAAAATATTAATGAGACCTTCAGTCTGTTATATTCATAAGCAAGGAAATAATTATTATTTTAGTAAGATGCAAAGTCTTAAACAACAACTCTGCTTTACTTTTCGTATTATGTACTAATTTGAAAATTTGATGTCAACAACGTTTATTTTTTATGTTAACTTTAGAATATTTAAATGTAAAATTTAAAGAAATTAATTTTCATTACAGTAATACCATAAATAGCATTTTTTAGGTTTTTGTTCTAAATTTAGCATTGTAAATTTAAAATTCTACAAATAGCACAAATTATTTTATAAAAAATACATATTTACCATAAATAAATTAAAAATATTATATTTGAGTTCTTTTTCCAATTTAATATTTGATTTTTTCTTATTAGAAATAAGTTTTAAGATATTTTAATATTAATTTTGTGTTATTTTTAGAAATTTAAACTATTGATAATATATTTAAAACAAAAACTCAAAATAATGTTATTTTGTCAATTGTTGTTTTTAGTATACCAGTGAAGATCTATATTACATTACTGGAAGTGTAATTATATTTTAAATTTTCAAATATACTAAATCGTAAACACATTTTTGGTTGAAAATCTAGTTATCCTATTGTTACCATAAAATATTTCATTACTTTATATCCTACCGATATTATTTTTTATTTTACTTCAAAATTATTTATATTACTTCATTTGTGTGTTTTTAATATTTTCAGTGAAAAAAGATTAAACTAATAATAAATATAAATAACCATGTATTCGATAAATATTTTAAAGATAATTTAAGGTTAAACTTTTCTTGTTTAGGTGGACACCTTAGATGAAGAGAAAACTCTTAGATTATATATATGATTGGCAATGTTTTTTAAAAATTACATACTTTTTAATGTTGTCGATGTTTATAATATTTCTGTTGCATGTTTCATTGTAGTTTTAGCTTTTAATCCATTTTCTATAATTTGAATTATTTACGTTTTTGTCATCTATAAATCATGAATATAATATATTATATATATATATATTATAGAGTAATATTATAAAATAGCATGGTCTTTCTAATCTAACATTCTAAAATTAAACTCCCAAAAATAGCACAAATAATTATGTAAAAATATTTATTTAATGTAAATAAATTATATATAAACTTAAAGTATTATATATGGATTCATTTTTTCAATTTAAGATTTATTTTTTTCTATTAAAATAGTGTTTTAATACATTTTAATTTTAATTTTGTGATATTATTGAAAATTTAAATTAATAATGTTATTTTTAAAACAAAAATTTAAAAATGTGCGACAAATGCCCTATATTATATTATAAATTTATTTCTAAACTTTCTTGAACATTGTTTGTTAACTTGCAATTTGCATGAGTTTTATTCAAAGCTTTGGCACTTTCTTTGACTTGAGATATTTGGTATAAGCTTTCCTTTAGGGCCATTCTTATAAATCTATCTCATTTCTTAACACATGTTTAATTTGCAGG
The DNA here is from genome assembly GCA_018901935.1 of Pugionium cornutum. Classification (NCBI taxonomy): domain Eukaryota; kingdom Viridiplantae; phylum Streptophyta; class Magnoliopsida; order Brassicales; family Brassicaceae; genus Pugionium; species Pugionium cornutum. The sequence goes on along the minus strand of CM032160.1, from coordinate 31,744,557 downwards.
AGCAACTTTGGTCAAAGGATTCAACAGAGCAATAGGCACATTCTCAGCTGGGGGACTTGCTCTTGGCATCGCGAGGCTCTCTGTTTTATCAGGAGATTTCGAGAAAGTCATCATCATAATCTGCATTTTCCTTGCAGGTTTCTGCATTTTCCTTGTCTCTCTCTCTCATACACATGAGGTTTTGGAGATGGATAGTAACATTTCTCTAACTTGCACTCAATATATATATTATTAGGTTTCATTGCTAGTTATTTGAAACTTCACCCTGCCATGAAGCCATATGAATATGCATTCAGAGTGTTCTTGTTAACATACTGCATTGTTCTAGTATCGGGGAACAACACAGGAGATTTCTTTAGCACTGCTTATTACAGGCTTTTGTTTATTGTTCTTGGTGCAACCATTTGTTTGGTTTTGAATATATTCGTATTCCCAACGTGGGCCGGGGTAGATCTCCACAAACTGGTGGCTAATAATTTCAAGAGTGTGGCAAATTCTTTAGAAGGTAAAAGAAGACATAACTTTGCAGAGTTTGGTTTTGAGTCATTTTGACTGATTTTCAGGTTTTCTTAAACACTTTAATTAGGATGTGTTAATGGCTACTTACAATGTGTGGAATACGAGAGAGTACCATCGAAGATTCTCACATACCAAATTTCAGATGATCCATTATACAATGGGTACAGATCAGCTGTTCAATCTACAAGCCAAGAAGAATCTTTGGTATGTTTGCAAATGAAACAATTTAAAGTAGTAATTAATTTGGATGATATTAGCATTTAAACCTTTTTGCAGCTTGATTTTGCATTATGGGAGCCTCCACATGGACCTTACAGAACATTTAAGCATCCCTGGAAAAACTATGTCAAACTTAGTGGTGCATTAAGACATTGTGCTTTCATGGTCATGGCCATGCATGGATGCATTCTTTCAGAGATACAGGTTTCTTCTACTACTTCATGAATGATATGTATGAGAGACCACTGTGTTCCTCTAACATGGTGAGCTCTGTGATTTCGCAGGCAGCTCCAGAGAAACGGCAAGCTTTCCGTCAGGAGCTTCAAAGAGTTGGAAATGAAGGAGCAAAAGTTCTTCGTTTGATTGGAGAAAAAGTGGAGAAAATGGAAAAGCTAAGCCCTAGAGAGATTCTGAAAGACGTTCAAGTTGCAGCAGAAGAACTTCAGATGAAAATAGACAGTAAATCGTATCTTCTTGTCAACTCAGAAAGTTGGGCAGATATTCATCAAGAACAAGCAGAAGAAGCTCAAGACGATGAGACCAAAGTAATCAAATCACTAAGTCAGATTTCGGATACAAACAGTAGAAACAGTCAGAATCCAGAAAGTAGTAATGAATCTCAGATATGGATATCAACAGAGAGTATGATGTTAAGGAACCGTGAAACTTGGCCAAGTATGTCCTTCATTGGTGGTTCAATGGTGAATGAAATAGAATGTAAAGTATATGAAAGTGCGAGTTCTTTGTCTCTGGCTACGTTTGCTTCTCTTCTGATTGAGTTTGTTGCGAGGCTGCAGAATCTTGTGAAAGCCTTTGAAGAGCTAAGCACAAAAGCAGATTTTAAAGATTCAGTCATCATCTTAACATAGTAGATCAAGTGCGATTATGGACCAGACTCAAAGAGATGTCTTTGCAGAAGCTGAAACTGAATCATGAGATATGGTAAATCTTTGTCTGATTTTTGGTTTACAGAGATCTTACGTAAACTACCCAGAATTTGAGTTTGTCCCTCATGCATAAAGCTAATAACTTTATTTACAAGATACATTTTTTCGATATCCAAAATATCCATATTTGATTCTTAATTACGTTATACCTGAAATGAACATGTATAAAATATCACCAGCATTTTCCAAAATATGTTATTTGTTGACTCTTTAGCAATGTTGTCGATATACGAAATTTAAAAATAACATCTAAAACTCAAGAAGATGATCCAAAATTAACATTCATCGGTTTTGTATATAAGATAGAAACAAAATAACTCTATTGAATATATAATTGAGTAATACTTTAAAATAGTATTAGGATTATACCCACGACTTTTGTGGAAAAAATTATTAGTAAATTATACAATATTGTTTACCACTAAATATAAATTAAATATTTATATAATTTTAATTTTTATTTAAAATTATTTTTAATAATAATTTTTGTATATCTAAATTAAGAAAAGAAAAATAGTTGTTTTTTACGAATTTAACAATATATTTTGGTTAGTTTAGTAAAATATATTAATTCTCTAACCAAATTAATAACAATGGCATATATCGTAATTATTGTACTAATTTAAATCTATTTATATATTTATTTGAAACTCACTGTGATGATGACACGTTATCATGATATTTATGTTAATAACAGTCAAAGTAAGATTATTTTTTTAAAATGTTTCTCAAATAATATATTAAGGATTTTTTAAGTTTTGTTTCAAATTTATTACTCGAAACTTAAAATTCCAAAAATATTATTAATTAATTTGTAAAAAAATTTATTTATCATAAATAAATAATAAATAAAATTAAAATATTATATTTGAGTTTTTTATAATTTAGGATTTAATTTTTCTTTATTAAGAAAATTTTTAAAGATTTTTAATATTAAATTTGTGTTATTTTTAAAAATTTAAATTAATAATGATATATTTGAAAAATTTTTTAAAAGAATAATATTTTTATCAATTGATCCTGTATAATTTGGCCGTGATTAATGAAATTATTGGTCCTAATATATTGATAAAGCTTCAAATGTCAGTGAAATGATATGATAGGAAAAGCTACAAAAAAATTGGTTAGCTTTATCATATAAATAAATAAATTATTGTGAGTGACCATTATATAATAATAATAATAATAATAATAATAGAGATGCAAAATAATAGAGATAAGTTATGGATAAGCTATGAGCAGGAGGAAGCACATGGGATGTAAAATATCATATCATTTCATATCTTAAAGATGATAAAAGGTTTCCTTACAAAATCCATGTGATTGGAACTTCACATATATCTTAAAACTAGTAGGCATACTTCTCTTTATATACACACACAAAATATATTGTAAATAAATTGTAGAAGAAACATACAACCACATGTGCACCAATTTTCTTCCAGAAGTAGGTTTTTTTATTATTAATTACTAGCTTTTGGAATTATTTATTGTACTATTAGGATTCAATATCATAAGTTTCGAAAGGACTACAATTGTAATATGAACTTATTTAAAAATAATATTTTAGGAAATTATTCTAATTAAAATATAAAAAAGAAGAACAATATTTTAAAATCCCACATTTTAAATTTTTTATTCTAAATGTAACATTCTAAACATAAAATTTTGAAAATAGCATAAATTATTTTATGATATTTATTATAAATAAATTATAAATATATCTAAAAGATTATATTTTGTTTCTTTTTTTTTGTTTAGAGTTTAATTTTTTTATTAAAAACTTTTAAATTATTTTAATATTAAATTTTTGTTATTTTTGGAAATTTAAACTAATGGTGGTATATTTGGAACAAAAAATTTTAAAAATGTTATTTTTATCAATTGCCCAAAAATAAATAATACGCTAAAATAATACATTTTAATGTTGCTGTTCTAAATATAACACCATAAAACTAAAATTTCAAAAATAACACAAATAATTATGTAAAAATACATATTTACTCTAAGTAAATTATGCATAAACTTAAAAAATTATATTTTAGTTTTTTTCTAATTTAAAGTTAAATTTTCCATTAAAAAATTTATATATTTTAAAAATAAATTTGTGTTATTATAGAAATTTAAATTAATGATGTTATTTTTGTACAAAAATTTAAAAATATGTTATTTTCAGAAAATTGTCCTATAAAAATATATAGTGAAAATTATAATAGTTTTTAAAACTGAAGTTCAAATAAGTTTTTAAATCTAACCAAAAAATGTTATGAGTTTTAATTGAATATTTCCTCTAAACAACAATTTAGTAGTGATATTGTATTTTCCCAAATTTATGATAGATAATGTTTTAGTAAAGTAAATATTAAAAAGCAAAAGTAGAAATCCTAACTTCAAATATTCTCAAACTAAATGTTTTTTGTTCAATGGTTTTCTTTTGTTTTTGTTTTTGCTTTGTTTTTTAGTAAGATTCACATGTCTGGCATTCAAATATAAAAAGCATTCAGGTAAAGAGATTCCATTTTGTATGTCTTTATTCTTCAAATTCTACTATTTTTATCATCCAAAAAATAATGACTTTAAGTTGGTTAAAGTTGTATTTCTTTTCCTATTTGGTGTAATGTGCTACACAAAATTATATAAGAAGAGAAAAGAAAATATCTGTTTATAACCTAAGTGACGACATATTTTGTTTGTTTGTTTAAAAATAGATAGAGTTTTGTTTTTTCATTTTGTATGGAAATACATCAATACAAATTCGTATGGTTAGTACAATAAAATAACATATTTTTTAAATTTATTTTATAAATCTAACATATTAAAAATATAATTTTTAAATTAGTACATATTATTATATAAAAATAATTATTTATTTTAAATAAATTATATATAAAATTAAAAAACTGGATTTACGTTTTCTAATTTAGGATTTAAATTTTTTTATTACAATGAAATTTTTAATTATTTTAATATTAAATTTATGTTATTTTTAAAATTTTAAATGATTATTGATATATTTGTAATAAAAACTTAAAATAGTGATATTTTAGATAAATTTCTCAATTCATATAGCATTTAAAGTATTATAATGCATATAGTTACATGTTTTTAAAAAGATATCAAATCAATATTTTACTCATATTTCCACAATCTCTTTTTTTTTGTTATTGTGTGATCGCTATTTTAATTACAGAAATTGTTTTCTTTACATATTTTCGTGATTAGTTTGAATTTTAATTTAGAATCTATCTTATTTTCTATTATATTTTCTCTCGGTTAAAGCATGAAATTCATTTGTAAATTTGAAGAACATAAAAAAGTATATTGACGTGTACCGGCCGTTTATTCATTTCTATAAAAATCATCAATACATTACGTGTAAAATTGTATTCCTTTTTGGGAAAATAAAAAAAAACATTTCAAAGTGTATTTTATTTTTATATAAATATATATTTCCTTTCCAAAAGAAAATTTTCAATAAATAAATAAGAATTTTTTATATTAAAAAATATTGAATCGAGGTTTATAGGGAAAATTAATAGATTATGTAGTAAACAATTATCTAAAATAGTATTTTTTTAATTTTTTATTTCAACTAATCTTTTAAAATTTTAAAAATAACATAAATTTTATATTAAAATAATTAAAAAAATTTTAATAAAAAAAGTAAACTTTAAAATAAAAAAATCCAAACATTATATTTTAATTTTATATATAGTTTGTTTAAGGTAAATAATTATTTCACATAATAATTTGTATTATTTTAAAAATATTATTTTTAATATACTAAATTTAAAAAATAAATTTAAAAATGCTATTTTAATATATTATTTTTATGTAGTTAATACGGTTTGGTTTCCAATACTAATTGATTTCAACTTCTAAAAAACTTTCACTTTGAAATTTCTTCAGTTGAATTATCAATACATTTTACGTAAATATGTTTTATAAGACTTTAGATTTTTGTAATAGATTTACAAACCAGATCCAACCTAGATTATATAAAAATTACAAGATCCAAAATATATTTAAAGATAAGTTAAGCAAAAAATATATTAGCATCAAAATTCGAATTTCGAGTTTCTAGCATCTAACTTAACTCGTTTACCAATAATAAATGGTCGGTTAAATTTAGGAAGTATACTTAATTATCCTTTAATCTGTTTGTTTATCTTGTCGTTAATTGAGTTTAAACAAATCTTGTCGTTAATTATTAGACATATGTAAATGTTTATTTTTTACATCAATTTTTTTTTTCGTAAGCACAGAAGATAAGATGTCACTATTTAATTAAGGTTTTCATTTCATTGTAATGAAATAATTGAAAAGAAAATTAATATTTGGAATGACAGGTAAATTATTCATTAAATAATTTATATTCATTAAATAATTAATTAATTATAATATATAAATATTTTTCTCCACACTGAAATCTAAATCTAGTAAAATGATATTAGATTAGATATAACAGAAATACCCTAAAATAACACTATTTTATGTTTATCTTCTAAATTTAGCACATTAAAACTAAAATTCCAACAATAGCATAAATTATTATGTAAAAATAATTCTTTACCTTAAATAAACTATTTATAAAATTAAAATATAATGTTTGAGTTCACTTTTTCCAATTTAATGTTTAAATTTTTTTTTATTAGAAATAAGTTTTTAATTACTTTACTATTAAATTTGTATTATTTTGGATATTTAAATAAGTAGTTCTATATTTGGAACAAAAACTTGAAATAATACTATTTTAGTCAATTGGCCTAGATATAATGGAGTGAGAGGGAGGGAATAACCAAAATGAACGGTTTACAAAGATATAAAATTATATAATGGTGATAGAAAATAACCTTGTGTTTTGTTTCTAATTAAATGAAAAGTATATAGATTAGGAGAATTATAATTAAAAAAGGTATAATCAAAGGTAGGTTTAGCCGTTTAGGTAAGAAAGGAGTTTACTTATACCTTTTGGTAATGTGTTCGTCAAAACTGAACCTGTAAAGCCCATCCACCCACCCACCTACTTTTTTTTTTATAATATTTTACTCCAAATTTCCTTCGAATTTGGATAAATTTATATATTTTTTCTCTGTTCTAATGAAATACAGATACTTAACGAGTTATATACAAAAAAAAAAATAGAAAAGGAATTAAAAGAAATACCAATGGTTTTTATTTGATTTTGCAAAAAATAGAATCACAAAAAGGAATATGACCAAAGTACTCGTGATTTTGTTAAAATTGTCAAATAAATAACATTTTTACATTAATTACACTATTTTTGATAAATTATAACAATAAGGATAAGTATCAAATTTAAGATTAAAATACATTAAAATTTCTTTTTTAATAGAAAAAATTAAATCCTAAATTAAAAACTTTAATTATAATATTTTAAATTTATATTTAATTTATTTAGAATAAATAAATGTTTTATATAATTATTTGTGTTATTTTGAAATTTTAATTTTGTGGTGATAGATTTAGAAAAAAATATTAAAATATAGTATTTTAAAGTATTACTCTAATAGGCAAGGATATTTTTATATTTTATTGAATTTCAAACTATTATATGTATACTAAAGTTTTGTCACTCTTTCTTCTAGTTAATAATTTGTTTACACCTTTATTATATAGTGCAGGTTCTTAATAAATAATGAAATATGTTTATGCCAAAAAATAATAATAAAGTGACTCTATACAAAAAAAATTGTTTTGAATACATAAAATTAATGGAAACAAGTTTTGATGATCTCAACATTAGTTGACTACTCATAAGAGAGTTTTCATAATAAATTTGAAAATAAAAAAATGCAATTGACTAAAATACCAATATTTTAAAGAGTAACATCATAAAATAACACGTTTTAAAGTTTTTATTTCAAATCTAGAATCATAAAATTAAAATTCCAAAAATAACATAAATAATTATGTAAAAATATTTATTTATTCTAAATAAATTATACATAAACTTAAACTATTATATTTGGGTTTATTTTTTTCTAGTTTATGGTTTAATTTTTTCTATTAAAATATAGTTTTAATATATTTTAATTTTAATTTTATGTTATTATTAAAAATTTAAATTAATGATACTATTTTTGGAACAAAAACTTAAAAATGTGTTATTTTAGACAATTGCCCTATTTTAAATTTTGATTTTAAATATAACACTAATCATTCAAATTTTTAAAAATATCATAAATTTAATAATAAAATAATTAAAAATTTCTTTTAATAAAAAAAATTTAAATTATAAATTGAAAAAAGTAAACCGAAATATTATATTTTAATTTTAAATATAGTTTATTTTAAGATAATTTTGAAATTTTATTTTTAATATGATAAATTTATAACATAAATTTAAAATGATATTTTAAGATTTCGATATTCTTTTAAGATTTAAACTCGAAGAAGTTGGAGATAGTTATTATATTGTACAAATATTATAGCTTAATATAAAAATATATAATTTGTCTGCAATTGTGCAAATATTATATATGTCTCTGTTATAACGTGGATTCAAGATTCTTTCTTATCTTCTTCACTCTCACATTCTCTTGTCTTCAAACTCACACAAAGATTTTTTCAAAAGGAAAAGAAAACTCTCCGAAACTCAAATAATGACTCGACCGTCAAGATTACTTGAAACAGCCGCGACGTCACCACCACAACCGTCGGAGGAGATGATCGCGGCGGAATCCGACATGGTGGTTATCTTGTCGGCGCTTCTATGCGCACTCATATGCGTCGCTGGTCTTGCTGCTGTTCTACGTTGTACTTGGCTCCGAAGATTTAATGGCGGAGGAGATTCGCCGTCACCGAACAAAGGCTTGAAGAAGAAAGCTCTTCAGTCTCTTCCTAGATCCATTTTTAACGCTGCGGAATCTACCGCCGTTGAAGACGGTGGAGATTCATTAGAATGCGCGATTTGCCTCACTGATTTTGTCAACGGCGAAGAAATCAGAGTTCTTCCTCTCTGTACTCATTCCTTCCACGTGGCGTGTATTGACAAATGGTTAGTTTCAAGATCATCGTGTCCTTCTTGTCGCCGGATTCTTACGCCGGTGAGATGTGATCGATGTGGACATGCTTCAACGGTGGATAAACAAATCAAAGATCATCAACATCACCAACACTCGTCACAGCAGCTCAGTTCTTCCATTCCTACGTTTCTTCCTTAACACTAATTTGAATAATTAATTCAAAAAAGTTTGTAAAGTGAGTCTAAATTAGGAATTAAATCAATCAGATGGAATTCAAAAATCAAAAGTTGAGATTTTTATTATGAATTTACAAGAAGAGTGAAATTGCATATATTTGAGTAAAGAAATAAATAGAGTATTGATTAGACAGGTCACGGAATCTGCCATGTGAGCTTCACTGAGTGAAAACCTATGCCCACTCCCCTCGATCTCTCCGAAATTACCAAATTCCCTAAGGAAAAATATATATTTTTTATGTTAAAGCTTTGTTGATGTGTTTATTAATATTGTTTACATGAAAAAAGAATCTTATTTATAAGGATTTACAAACCAATTAACTCAAACTAGATTTATATTCATATTTTACGTCAAGAAAAAGATTATAACAAATTATATAATATTATTTATTACTAAATATAAATTAGATATTTATATAATTTTAATATTTATTTAAAATTATTTTTAATATTAATTTTTATATATATAAATTCAAAAAATAAGAATAATTATTTTTTTTACGAATTTAATAGTAATTTTGATTAATTTAATAAAATATATTATTTATATAATCAAACTAATAATAACGATATATATTTAATTATTCTAATACCTTAAACATATTTATATATTTATTTGAAATTTATTGTGGTGATAACAATTCGTCATGATATTTCTGTTAATAACACATTAGAATAATATTATTTTGTTAAAATGTTTGTTAAATAATATATTAGGGATGTAAGTAGTTACTTTGAATAAAACTAAACTAAAATTTTTAGGACAATTGTCCGCACTTTTTAAAGTTTTTGTTCTAAATAAAATATTAATCATTTAAATTTTCAAAATAGAAAAAATTTAATATTAAAATAATTAAAAAAATTTTAATAAAAAAAATTTAAACTTTAAATTAGAAAAATAAACTCAAATATTATTTTTAATGTTTATATATAGTTTATTTAAAATAAATAATTATTTCGTATAATAATATGTATTATTTTAAAAAATTTATTTTTAATGTGTTAGATTTAAAAAATAAATTTAAAAAGTGTTATTTTAAAGGACAATTGACTAAAATAGCACTATTTAAAGTTTTTATTTTAAATATAGCACTAATAATTTAAATTTCTAAAAATAGCACAAATTTAATACTAAAATAATTAAAAACTTCTTCTTAATGAAAAAAATAAACCCTAAATTAGAAAATATGAACCCAAATATTATGTTTTAATTTTATATATAGTTTATTTAAAGTAAATAACTATTTTCACATAATAATTTGTGCTATATTTGAGATTTTATTTTTGGTGTGCTAAATTTGGAAGATAAACTTAAATTAGTGCTATTTTAGGGTATTACTCTATTTTAAAATATTACTCAATTTTTTACTTGCGATGAATATTTATTTAATTTATAACATTTACAATAAATTCTGCAATAGCAAAAATGTGTTTGACAAGTGACTTTTTTAGGTGGTTGTAGGATTGTTTCGGTTTAAGCGGTTTTAATGCAATGTTTTGATATTATTTGTCATTTCTTCTATTACAGTTAAGTTAGTTATGTTGCCCAGTATTTTTCGTTATCATATCATTGTTGTAAATTTCTTTTTATCTAACTCTTGTTTCTATTTCAATCTCGAATTTAAATATAATTATCCAGAAAAAAAAAAAAGAATGTTCGACATCTTCGGATATTTCAACAATTACAGAGAGTTAACAATTATATACTAAAACATGAAAGATAATCAATTAATTTCATGGAAGAATCTCTCTAATTACGAATTTTGATCATATATTTATACAACTTGTAAGATTTTTTTAGTATCTAATTTCTAATATATTATTTAAAAAATATTTTAAAAAAAATAATTTTAACATGACGTATTATTAATATAAATGTCATGATGACGTGTTATCAACATAATGAATTTCAAATAAATATAGAAATGAATTTAAGTTACTAAACCAATTAAAATATATGTTATTGTTATTAATTTGGTTATAAAATCAATATATTTTATTTAACTAACTAAAAAATAGTATAAAATTTGTAAAAAATAATTATTTTTCTTTTTAATTTATATATACATAAAATTAATATTAAAAATAATTTAAAAATGAAACTTAAAATTATATAAATATTAAAATTATATTTACTAATAAACAATATTATATAGTTTATGAATATTTTTCCCAAGTATGATATAAGTATAAATCTAGTTACTTTGGTTGTGTAATAGAATTTTGTGTCATTTAATGTGATCTCAAATGTGTATAATTCCACTCTATTTTATCTATTATAAAAATGTTGGATTATAGGAAGTGTTATTTTCTGCTCTGGATGACAAAAAAAATATCTCCGGAATGGTTTGGTAAGCACATGTTCTTGTCTCTTGCGTGTGATCTGTCTGAAACTGATAATATTATGAACTAACTCATGCATAAGTCATGTTCCATCCATTTGAATGTTCCAAAAAGAGATCTGATAGATTTATAAGAGCTTTTCGTTAGTGACCAAATGGTTTGGTTGCCTTCCCCGGGGACCAAAACCGATTGACTCTCTGAAGAAATGGTAAATGGAAGCAATAAATGGTGTTATATATGCATCTGAAGTTGTTTGATAATTGAAAAGACAGTTGTGGTTGGACCTTTAATGTCTTCTCATGATTCAGACGTGTATGGATTGGCTTTGTTGAAAGAAAATAAAAAGATGATGTTGATTTTGAAAGGACATAATTAAGCTTGATCTGTAATGTCACAGGAAAAGATACAAGAATTGGAGTTACAGTGTTCAGCCACCAAAAGGCAAAAAAGGTTACATAAAGAGAAACAAGAATACAATCACTTTGAGATTACGAAACTGAAATACAATTCTTCTGGATACAGTCCTAATCGAGGTATGAACAGAAACAAGTATACATGGGAAGAAGAAGAAGAGTGATATGACACAGTGAACTGTGAACTAAGAATGAATGGTGAACTGTGGCGGGATTCTTCTGTCCTGCTAATGGTTATAGCAGAATTACCTGAAATATGGAATTGGGTTCTTTGTTTGGACTTTTATGTTCTTTAGAATTGTAAGAAAGAAATCCTTACCTGATGATAAAAGGTCAGTTTTTGTCAACAGTTGTTTAGAGGATTCTTCATGTTGCTCTGTGTTCTCTACTTGGTGGACTTGCAGAAGAAGCATATATTATTGACCCAGCTCTTCTTCGGCTTAGTTTGTTGAGATTTGGTGTTTCTTGCCTCCACGAGATCATTCATGTATTGAACCACGGCCTGTGAGGATGCCAAAAAGCAAAGAATCAATCATCCATTGTTGACACAAACAAGAAGCTCCATAATAGACAATGTCGAAGAAGGAAAGAAAACTGAAAATAACCTGAGCGCCCTTTTCGATTATATCCTTTGGAAGCTCTTCAAGTGGATTTTGCTGTGTGTGAAGAACACGGAGCTGTGAAAGTGCTTTGAAAGAGTAGGGAAGGAAACGGATTTGGTTATTGCTCATATCCAGCTCTTCTAGCATCTCCAGGTTGCCTATTAACCCTGGGAGTGATCTCAGGTTGGCAAAATTGTTCCCAATGTTCAGTTTAACAAGCATTTTGGCATGACATAAACTCTCTGGCACTGACTCAAGCTCGTTGAAACTTACATCTAGCTCTTTGAGATTAGCCATGGAGGACATTGTTGTGGGTAGCTGCCGAATGTTATTGTAACGGACAGTCAGAATCTCTAAGGTAGTTATCTTCCCAATCGCTTCTGGAAGAGCTTTAAGTCTGTTGTAATCTGCACGAAGTTCTTTCAGGGAAGAACAACCAGAGATACTATGCGGAATCTCTTCGATATTGTTCGTTTCAAAATCGAGCTTCTTGAGGCTCACGAGAGAACCGATGGATTCAGGGAGTATGGAGAGGCTGTTAGAGCTCAGATCAAGTTCCTCGAGATTGATCAGTCTGGTAAATGCTGATGGCAGAGATGATAATTGGTTTCCACTAAGATTCAAATTGACCAAGTTTAGCAGATCTCCTATAGATTCAGGGAGCTGGGCAATTCTGTTCGAATGCAAATCGAGCCTTGTTAAGGACAAAAGCCCTCCTATTGTTGCCGGTAGTACCATGATACAATTCTCAGACAAGTCTAGTCTAACCAGACTCGATAACTTACCTATAGAATCTGGAAGCCATTCGAGCTGATCCATCAACTTGTGCTGTAGATTTAGCTCCTGGGTAGCTTTCTTGGCCGATACCTCAATCAAACTAGCAAGTTTTATGAGACTCAACTTCTCCTCATCATGGCCTACACCTATTACACAGTAATGATTACACTACATTTAGATACAAAGGGATTTAATTGAAAAATATTGAAAACACTAATACGAATCTTAAGCTCAGTTTCTATCCAAAAGTTCAAAACATTCTATGGCCTACACATATATGATGGTTCCACTCCAATCAGATTCCTATAGAAAGCGAACAAATAATGAAAAAGCTATTTTGAATCTTTAAGATGAGATTCTATCCACAAAGACTTGCAAAGGTTCGGTGGAATCAAACTCACCGGCGACTTTCCTGGCCTGAAGTGTTGAATCCGAAATCTGAGACTTGCGAGGAGCTAACAACCCTTCACTGTAAAGCGAAGATTTTGCCTTTGTCACAAATGTATCGTCACGCGCTAATATCTGCTTGGAGTTGACAGGAGTCTGATCGGAAAAATACAAGCTCGACGGAGAATCAGAAGAAACAACCGTCCCAGGTGCCGGTTCTGGCCGAGCCAGAGCGGTAGAGCCATTGGAGGAAGGCGGAGAAGCAATGCAAATGGAAGCTCTCTGAATCAATTCGTCGAACAGAACGTGTACAGACTCCAGATCAAGAAGTTTCATTGCATCTCTCTTCTGTTCTTTGCTCCGGAAATGAACAAGCCCTCTCTTCATCTCTTGTAACACGATGAAAAGCTCCTCAGGAACATCGGAGCTCTTTTTCTGTTTAGCAATGGCGTCCAAACGATTCTGATCATCCTTTTCAACGTTCTGTATCAAAGAAGTTGCAGCTTCGACATCGTCGATCTCTGGTCTAGACGGTAAAGATCTATGAAGTCTCATGATTTCTTCCACCACCCAATTCCTCGAATCCAGAAATTTGTCCATATCTACAAATCTATCTAGAATTTTGTGCTAAAATCGTACATAAGAGAGAGCTGGACTGAAAGAAGAAGAGGATTTATGGAGATTCACAAATGTTCTTGATTGGCTTCAGAAATACAGCTGTCTCCATAATCCCCTTTATCTCTCTCTCTCTCTCTCACTGTCAAAATTTGAATCCGATCTTGTTTTCTCCTTCGTCTTCTCATTCTTCGTCAGTTCTTGCTCCTCTTCTGCCTCGACCTGCAAAATAATCAATTTAATATATTAAAAGAAATATTAGAATAATCAACTCTTTCTGTCTTCTGTCATTTTCCATTTACCTTAAATGATAATTATGTTAATGTTCAAAGCTCTCGACGTAAACAATAATTTAAGTATTAGACATGATCGTTCCGTATATTATGAAGATAGAATAGAAACAACATTATTAATATGATCATATTTGAATTAAAAGTTTTAAAAAGAAATGAAATAAAATAGCATTAGATTTTTACCGGAAAATATTCGCATATTATAATATTGTTCATTAATAAATATAAATTAAATATTTATATAATTTTTATTTTTATTTAAAATTATTTTAATATAATTTTTAGTATATGTAAATTAAAAAATAAAAAAATTATTTTTACTAATTTAATAGTATTTTTGATTAGTTTAATGAAATATATTGATTGTTTTATCAAATTAATAACAATTACACATATTGTAATTATTTTACTAATTTAATTTCATTTATATATTTATTTAAAATTCAATCTGATGATAACACGTTACAGTGACATTTCTCTATCGTAAGTTATTTTCTTAAATGTTAATTGAATAATATATTAGAGATTAGTAAATTGTTTTTAGGGATCATATTAAACAAAAAAATCAAATAGTTGTAGAAAACAAAAACAAAAGGCTAATAAGTGTAAAATTGTAGTCTGAAATTATATATAAATTTATAAAAATTTAATATAAAATATAAATATAATATTAAATTTTTTGAAAATTAGTAAAACAAAATATAAAACATCAGTTTGATTTAATTGAATATTTATCAGATCTACCGTTTATTATCAATTTAATATTTTTTATTCAACATATAAATAATTTATATTTATTTATAATTCAATTTTATTATTTATTTTATTTGTATAATAACATTAAAATTTCATAAAATTATTTTAAATAAAAAAATAAATTATATACATTACAATAAATTATAATGTGTCCATGCGTAGATCTAAATTCAGTGTACATAGAATTGTAACTACATATTAAATCTTCTTATCTTTATATATCCTTGTGAGCACGTCTTGGTGGTGCTTCAGATTTAATTAGATCTACTTTTGTAACCATTTTTTAAATATTCAGATTCTTTCATGTCAAAGCCTCCATATTGATTAACATTTATATTTTATATTATCCATTCTTATAAGTATTTACAGTTCATTTAGTCTATTTAACTTGCATAATTGCATAAATTTTGACTTGAACACGACCGGATTATAAAATTTACAATTAATCCAACAGAGTTTAGAACTGATCCAATTTTCATAAACATGTGACTTTTGGTAATCAAATTCCAGCGATGACTAATTTGCATGTGACCCAACTGATATAGTTCTTCCGAGAGATATCGAATTTATGAGACTGATTCGAGTTTCTACGTTTTGTTGTATTTAAAAGGTTATTTATTTTATAGAATAATACATTAAAATATGAGTAATATTCTAAAATATCAATATTTTAAATTTATCTTCCAAATTTAATACAATAAAAATAAAATTGCAAAAATAACACAAATTATTATTTGAAAATAATTATTTATTTTAAATAAACTATATATAAAATTAAAACATAATGTTTGATTTCATATTTTCCAATTTAGAGTTTATTTTTTTTATTATGAATAAGTTTTTAATTATTTTATTATTAAATTTATAATATTTTTGGAAATTTAAATGATTAATGCTATATTTTAAACAAAAACTTAAAATGATGTTATTTTAGTCAGTTGCCCTTAAAATATCACTCCTTAAAATTTTGGGCAATATTTTTAAAATTTTGCTCCAAAATAGCATCATTATTAGTTTAAATTTTCAATAATGACATAAATTTAAAATTAAAATATGAATTTGTGTTATTATTAAAAATTCAAATTAGTGATGTTATTTTTGGAACAAAAATTTAAAAATCTCATTCTAATAAAAGAAATTTAAACCGTAAATTGGAAAAAATGAATCCAAATATTATTTTTAAGTTTTATATATAGTTTATTTGAGGTAAATAATTATTTTTACATAATAATTTATGTTATTTTAGGAATTTTATTTTTAATTTGCTAAATTTGGAAGATAAACTTTAAAAGATGCTATTTTAGGATATTACTCAAGTACTTATTAATCTGAATAAATTATACATAATTTTAAAATATTATATTTAGGTTTAATTTTGAGTAATACCCTAAAATAGCAATATTTTAAGTTTATCTTCCAAATTTATCACAATAAAAATAAAATCTCAAAAATAACATAAATTATTATGTAAAAATAATTATTTACTTTAAATAAATTATATATAAAATTAAAACATAATATTTGGGTTCATATTTTTCGATAGGGTTTAATTTTTTTCATTAAAAAGAATTTTTTTATTATTTTAGTATTAAATTTATGATATTTTTGGAAATTTAAATGATTAATGTTATAATTGAAACAAAAATTTGAAATGGTGGTTTCATCAATTTTAGGTTTAATTTTTCTAATTTTAGGTTTATTTTTTTCTATTATAAACAAGTTTATGTATTTATTTGTACGTAACTGCTTTCATCAATCAACAATGTTTATAGAATATTTCAGCGATTATAAATTTTTTCATCAATAAATAAATTGTATATTCTCTTGAGTTTTGATTAGGTGATCAAAAGTAAACTATCGTTTAAAAAAAATATAAGATATATCTCAAATTCCTAAAATATTTAGTATAGGTTTCAAATTTCCAACAAAATTTAGGGTATGTTATCGAATTTTTTCAAAGAAAAAGTAGATTAATAAAAAATTTGATAAAAAAAAATTTAGGAAGACAAAATACAGAGATTTTACAGGTGAGAACGATAATTCATCTGTTTACCCTAAAAATCTTAAGAATGAGAATGACTTATTGAATATATACTTTGGATAAATTGATCTGTAACATCAAACCAAAATTGAAAATCCAATCTTTCTTAAGATTAAACAATAAAGTTGTGAGTTTGAAACCCTAAAAACAGAGAATTACCACAAAGAAAACGTCAATGGACAGGAACGAAGCAAACTTAATTCAGATCACGACGATATTATCAAATTTAACTACACTTGAGTTTCTGTCTCAACGGGATTGGAGTCGACCTCATCAATAATGCTAAACAAATAATCGAGACGAGACCCATCAGCTTTCTCAATCTCATCAAGTGTCCAGAGTTTGTGTTGCTTCTCTTGAACAATATCATGTCGAACTTCTGTAAGATGGAGGCGTGCAGAAGAAGAAAGTGCAGAGTGATTGGCGAAGAGCAAGATCAGGATCATGATGCTGATGATTCTACAGTTATTTCCCATCGTCGAAGAGAAGAATTCCGGGCGACGTAGGGTTTATGTTGTTATTGTTTTAGATCGAAAAAAGCTTCGTAATTGTTAGATTTCTGGTTTGTGGTTGATTGTGAGAATCTGTGTTGGGTTTTATATATATATATATATATATAGAGAGAGAGAGAGAGAGAGAGATAGACTTCAATCTGTATTCCTATTTTTCTTATGAAAAAGAAAGATATTCGTCTAAAAATCAGATAATAGGGTTTGTTTTCTCTTATCAAAGCATATCTATCATATAAACTAAATGTGAATTCGGTAATGTTTTTTTTTGTTAAATTGACCAAACTTAATATATGTTTTAAAAAAAAGAATTGTAGGATTATTGAGGAAGTTTCTATGTTATTAAACCTATATGGAGATTCATTTAACGATATCGGTGGGATACATATCAATCAACGGAGTGACATTATATATCAAATCTAGTGTTGAGTGATATTTCATATAGGATTTTTTTGGTTATTTGTCATATGCGGTTGAGATTGTGATTAATACTATAGTTGCGTCTGCAATATATGTTGTTTGTTTGTTTTTCGTCAGCATAGACGGATTTAAGTACAAATTAATAGAGGTGGAATATGTACCTCATATTAATTTATTTACACATCTTAATTTTTTTTAAATTAGTATAAAAATTTATAAAAACACATTTGATTTTAGATATTTGTTTTAATGTGTTCCATACTAAATAAATTTCTTTATCTGTCCTGATCATTGACGTTTACACTACAAGAAAACTGCGAATTTGCGACTGCGATTTGCGACTACATATGTGGTCGCAAATAAGTGACCAATACCTGTGATCGCAAATCAGTCGCAATATGCAACGAATTAGTGACTGATTTGCGACTGCTTTGAGACTGATCCTGGGAGTCGCTAATCAGTCGCCAAATAGCGACTGATTAGCGACTACGTATGGAAAATCACGTGGTAGTCGCTAATTAGTCGCAAAATAGCGACCGCTTTGCGACTACGGTATGTAGTGGCTCTGCAGTCACAAAATGGTGGCAAAGTGCCAGCATAAAAAACATGTGCGAGTTAGGTATAACGACATTTAAGCGACTACATAGGTGTAGTCGCAAAGTAGTGGCAAATCAGTGGCAAAGTAGTCGCAAAGTAGTCGCAAAATGTTGTATATATATGCACCATCCCATTCTCTCATTTGCGAAAGCAAAAGTAAAAAATTTTGTAAAACATGTGGGGAAATTATAACAATTCGAGAGATTGGATGTACAGAAGAATAGATAATGAAACAAGAAATATCTCGGCGGAATTTGCACAAGGCATGGAGCAGTTCATGAATTTTGCAAGTAGTCAACCTATAGCTCAAAGTAGTGGAGGTAAGTTTTTCTGTCCTTGTATTAATTACAAAAATGATAAATTTATTCCGGGACGAAAAATATGGAGTCATCTATATAGTCGAGGGTTTATGCCAAATTATTATATTTGGTATAAACATGGAGAAGAGCTGAATGTTCAGTTAGGGACGAGTAGTACTAGTCGGGGTGATGTACCAAGAAATCAGGGACGTGATTGTAGTAGTGATGAAACAGTTGGTATATCCGGTAATAGATATGTTGAAATGGTGACGGATGCATTTTGTGAGACAACGACTGATGATCAGCAGCAGTACTATAATCAGAACGAAGAAAATTATAATTATAATTATGAAGAAGAACGGCCTAATGAAGAAGCAGAAAAGTTTTACAACATGTTAGAAGCTGCAAAAAATCCATTGTATGATGGTTGTCATGAAGGGCACTCACAATTATCTTTAACTGCTAGGTTTATGAACATCAAATCTGATTTTAATTTACCAGAAAAATGTATGGATTCTTGGGCGGAGCTATTTACAGAATATTTACCCGATGAGAATCAGGCGACGGGTTCATATTATGAAACCGAAAAATTGATGCGAAATTTAGGCCTCCCGTTTTATACAATTGACGTGTGTGTTAAAAATTGTATGATATTCTGGAAAGAAGATGAGAAATGGGAAAAATGCAAATTTTGCGATTCCCCCCGGTATAAGCCAAGCGAGGGCAGGACGAGAATACCTTTCAGTCGTATGTGGTATTTACCTATAGGTGATAGACTTAAAAGAATGTATCAAAGCGAGAAAACCGCAGAGGCAATGAGGTGGCACGCAGAGCATGAAGCAGAAGACGGAGAAATGAGTCATCCATCTGATGTTGTAGAGTGGAAAAATTTTCAATATTTACATCCTAGATTTGCTGCTGAATCTCGAAATGTTTATCTTGGCTTATGTACTGATGGGTTCAACCCATTTGGGATGTCTCGTAATCATTCATTATGGCTGGTGATTATCACTCCATATAATTTGCCACCGGAGATGTGTATGAAGAAAGAGTATTTGTTTCTAACTATTTTGAATTTGGGGCCAAATCATCCGCGTGCTAGTCTGGACATATTCCTACGACCTTTGATTGATGAGTTGAAAGAATTATGGTCTATCGGAGTTGATGCATACGATGTATCGCTGAACCAAAATTTCAATCTAAAAGTTGTGTTACTTTGGACGATAAGCGACTTTCCCGCTTATGGAATGTTATCAGGATGGACAACGCATGGAAGGCTGGCCTGTCCAATTTGTATGGATGATACGAAGGCATTTCAATTACCAAATGGGAGAAAGACGTGTTGGTTTGATTGTCATCGAAGGTTTCTTCCTAATGGTCACCCGTTACTGCATTGGCAATATGGTCGCATTTCAGTCACAAAAATTAAATGTAGTCGCAAATCAGTCGCTAATTAGCGACCGATTTGCGACTACTTTCAAAATTTTTGATGCGCAGTCGCAAATCAGTCGCTAATTAGCGACTGATTTGCCACCACATATGGTTAATTCACATTTTCCCTAAGTATTTTCCACATTTAAAACTTGTATTTCTATTCTATAAGACTACTAACCATTAGTAGTGACAACATATATTGAAAACCATATTTTTAATGATTTCATATTTAGATAACATATAGAATGTATATAAGAAGTATAAGGTTAAGTAAATTTGTTAAGGATTTAGGTAAGTTATTTGTAAATTTGGGAAATGTTATTGTTTTCATAGTAATTGAATTTTTTATAACTTATAATCAATGACTCAATCTTATAGAATTATATGCATTCCTCAAAATCTCAAAATTTAGGGTTTAGGGTATTATTTGCGACTGATTTGCCACCACTTTGCAACTGCATTAGCAATGTGGTCGCATTTCAGTCACAAATATTTAATGTAGTCGCAAATCAGTCGCTAATTTGCGACTGATTTGCGACCATAATCTAAAAATTTGATGTGGAGTCGCAAATCAGTCGGAAATGCTGATGTAGTCGCAAATTAGTCGCAAATTTGCGAGTGATTTGCGACCACCATTTCATTTGGTGGGACTTTGACAAAATCGAAAACTTTCAAACTCCCACAAAATTAACTGGTAGTCGCAAATCAGTCGCACATTTGCGACTGAATTGCGACCACATTTACAGTTTCGATAAATGTAATTGTGGTCGCAAATTAGTCGTAAATTTGTGACTGATTTGCGACTACCAATTAATTTGGAGGGAGTTTGAACGTTTTCGGTTCCCACCAAATTAATTGGTAGTCGCAAATCAGTCGCAAATTTGCGACTGATTTGCGACCACGGGTATTTTGCCACTGATTTGCGACCACATCCGTGGTCGCAAAAAAATCTATAAATACCCGATGGTTTTCCCTCATTTTTCACAAATCTCTCAAAACTACATTACAAAACTCTCTGAAAACACTTCCTAAACACTTTAACAAAACAAAATTTCTAGAAATGGCAAGTGGTGGTAGATCGTTGAGAGGTCGTGGAAGACGATCTTTCGGATCGTCTTCCGGCCGAGGAACCTCTTCGGCCTCCTCGAACCCATCACCATCCGCTAATAGAGCGGCATCGCGGCTCCCTCCGCAATACAACTTTGTTCCTCATGCTGTTCCTGAAACCCAAACACCTCCACGGTTTCAGGAATCGGATGAACACGAGGACGAACAAATTCCCGATTGCGAAACGGGAACGGATGAACAAACTATCACTTTTGATAGTTTGTTACAAACTCCGGGTCGCGAACAGTATTTGACTGTGCTTTCTCCAGATGCGGCTCCGAATACAACTTGGTAAGTATGTTTATTACAAGCTAATTTTTTAATAAATATTTATTAAAATTTAAATTATATTATTATAATTTTAAATTTTTGTAATAAATATTAGGTTTGACCGCGATAACGGGTCTATTACTCGTCAAATCGCAAAAATTTTGAAAAATAAGTTTGACGGTCCGTACTACAGTTGGACCGTCGTACCTCCTGAGAGGCAGAAGAAATATTTTATAGAATTTGCGGTAAGTATTTTTTTTTATTGTGTAAATTTTTAATAAAATATAAAACATATATACTAATATTTTTTAACTTAATTTCAAGCAATCGTACACCTGGGATCCTTTGATCACCTCGGTGGTACGAAAAGAGTTCGAGGCCGTCTGCGTAAGGCGGATTAAAGGGATGGTGAGCACGGTTCATACAACCGGAAAATGTCCCAGATGGATTTCCCCAAGTTTGTACAGTATTATGACTGCACATTGGGCAACCGAAACATCTACCGAGAGGAGTACAAAATCCTCTCATAACCGCAACTCCGCTCGGGATGGTCTTGGCCCGCATAAACATTTATCGGGCCAAAAATCCTACATTCAGGTCCAGCAAGAAATGGTAAGTAAAATTTTTTTTTTCATATTATTATGTTTTCTCATAATTAATTAATATTTTAATATCTGTGAAGGAACATAATTTGGGACGACCAGTCTCAATAGGTGAGGTCTTTATAAAGACTCACACAAGACCGGATGGTTCGTATGTAGATTTGAAAGCAAAACAAATCTGTGAAACATACGAACGAAACATCCAAGAGAAGATGGCGATCGTGGAGGTCGATCCAACAGAAACATCCGATGGAACCTCCCGTCCAATTGAGCTGACTCAAGCACAGAAGAATGAGATCTTCTTACAGGTAAAAAAAAAATTTCAAACTTTTTCCTTTTTACATATTTTCCTAATTACAAAATAATTACTTTTATTATATAATTTACGTTTTCGTAATTTTATATATAGTCATCTGTTCCTGATGAACGAGGCCGTCTTTATGGACTCGGTAGCCTCAACCGCGTACAGTCTACGGGTAGAAGTAGTGGGGTACAAACCCATTCACCCGAGTACGTTATTCTTCAAGAACAAAACGCGTTGATTAAAGCATAAAACGCGGAGATGAAGGAAAAATATGAGAAGATTGAAGAGCTGAACATAGAAAACCAGAAGAAGATCTCGAGCTTGGAGATGCTCCTCGGATATATCCAACGGACGGATCCCGCATTCGCCTCCTTATTGCGGGATAACGATTGTACAGGGGAACCATCGACGGCTCCACCAACCACCCCATTTTCGCCATCAGATTTCCAATTTCCGCCACCGGACAATTAGAATGTGTTTTTATGTATTTAAAAATTTTGTATAATAAATGTTAAATTTTAAAGTTGTATATTTTTTAATTCAATATTTATTTTACATATTTTTTCATTTATTATTATAACATTTTTAATTTATTAATAAAAATTATTAAATATTCTAATAAATATTATAATAATATTTTAAACCAATTATATTAATAGTTAATCGAAATTATTTTATTAATATTTCTAATTTCAAATAATTATTTTTATTATTCAAATTAATTTTCTAAATTATTATTGAAATTTTAATTTTTAAATATTATTTTACATTTTTTAAAAATAATTTAAAAAAATATTAATATTATATTTCAGTAATATACGAAATTATTTTAGTAGTAAAAATATATATATATATATTTAAAATTATTAATATTATATTTTTAATATTATTTTATTAATATTATATTTTTAAATTATTATATATTATTTCAATAATAAAAATAAAAAATATATTAATATTTTTTTTAAATCTAATTACGGTGTAGTCGCAAATCAATCACAAATTTTTGTGACTGATTTGCGACTACGGTTCACCTGTAGTCGCAAAACAGTCACACATTTTTGTGCCTCATTTGCGACTACGCTTCACATGTAGTCGCAAAACAGTCACAAATATTTGTGACTGTTTTGCAACTGCGTTTCTCCTGTAGTCGCAAAACAGTCACTGTTTTTTGTGACTGATTTGCGACTACGGTTCACCTGTAGTCGCAAAACAGTTACAAAAAATAGTGACTGATTTGCAACTGCGGTTCTACCGTAGTCGCAAATCAGTCACAAAAATTTGCAACTGTTTTGCGACTACAAATTTAGCAACCACAACTGTAGTCGCAAAACAGTAGCAAAATTTGTTACGGAAATTCAGTGGCAAATTAGTCGCAAAAAAGCGACCACGGTTGTGGTCGCAAATTAGTCGCAAAATACCCACTATGCCCGTGGTCGCAAATCAGTCGCAAAATTGCGACTGATTTGCGACTAATTTTTTTTGCGACTATTATTTTGCGACCACATCAGGTAGTCGCAAAGTAGTCGCAAAATACAGTTTTGCGACTACTTTGCGACCACTTCCGTGGTCGCAAAACGGCTGTTTTCTTGTAGTGTTAAGATTGTGGATGATTACAAATTTTTAATCGCAATATTGTTTGAATCAGTAGTGAATTTGCTCAAAAATGATAGAATTGACTAAATGCTATTCAAATAGATACATGTCAACTAAATAGTATTTTGATAGCTCTTCGAATACGAATTTTTCATATCGATGCAATATGCCAACAACACCGATGAACGCCTTTGAATTATTCAAAAAATTTATGATACATAACGAAATGTTTGATTGTTGTTATTGATTGTAGAAAGTTGCGGTAGATAAACAATTAAAAATGTACACCAACTATTGTGACTTACAAACAAACATGATTATAATTTATAAATACTCATCTTTATTACGTTCTATATAGGCGAAAAGACAAATCAATAGAGAATATTTAAATTATTATAACGACGAGAGGATTGAGAGAAATCATACACTACACCAATCACTACAAAACATGGCTTTATCGACGTATTAGCAACAAATTATAATAACAAATTTATTGTCAATTTGTTGATGTAAACTGGTTAAATTAAAACAAATGATCAAGAAAATTTTATTTTTCAAATAAAATCAGAAATTCATTGACGTATCCGTTATTAATTTTTACAATAAATTAACAACAAATAATAATTTTTTATTAAAAAATATTTCTTCAAAAATTAGTTACTAATTTACAATAAATTATCAATGAAAAACTAGTAATGAAATTGTAATTTTTTTATTAAAAAATATTTAACCTATACCAATAAATCCATTTTTTAAATTACCAACAAAATAACAACATTTTAAATTTGTTGCTAAACTAATAAATATAAAGTTATACATAAAAAAATTTGATACACTTATGTTATATATATATAATATATATACTAATCTATAAGTAAAAACATTAGTTAACAGAAACATATGGTTGTATTAGACCACAACTTTCGATAATTTCAAAGATGTAGAATTCAAATAATACTCTCTTATATGATAATATTGGATTATTGCATCGTTCCATCGCTATTGTAATACATGCGATAAAAAAACATTATAGGCCTGTTCTTTTCGTAGCCGCAGGAACCTACGGCTGCGTCATGCGGCCAAACGTTGTTCGTTTGACCGCTGCAGGTTCCTGCAGTCAAACGCTGCGGTCGACCGCAGAAAGCTGCGATCAAAATTTTTAATCGCTACGAAATTATAGTGTTTGTGATCAAACAATTGCGATACAACCTGCGGCGACAACCTGCGGCGATAAAACGAACAACAATATTGCTGCGTATAACCGCAGTGTCTGACCGCAGGTCGCTGCCGCAGACGCTGCGGCAGACAAACGAACAGCGCTTATGTTGACCAGTCAACAACAAACTAACTATTATTAGAATGCTTTTATCACTATCGTGCCAAAGCAGTAGTTGGCGTTTGAAAGAGCGTTTTCTCGGTGTAGGTCCGCTGTGGAGCAACAGGAAGTCAGAAACCATGACAAGGATCTCCTCTGACACTTCTTGTGATCATGAGGGAAGGGAGAGGCAGATAGGAAGAAGATACAAACTAACTTAGAGAGTTTAACACTTATGTTCTGTGCTTCTTAATCGCTCTGTTTTGCAACGTAAGTTACACTTTTATTTAAATAAAAATTTGGTTTTCATTTGACTATAATTGTTGGTACATTAAATAGAGCCACAAAGCACGTATATGTTTATATATAGTTTTTATCATTTAGAAGGAAAAAATCTCATAATCAAAAGAATAAAATGTAATGCAGTTCACTGTTGACAAAAGCAAATGTCTGAAGTTCAGTTTTGTAACTCATCTCCTTTAATTAGTGCAAGTTACTTTAGAAAAGTTAAAGCAAGATTCATTACATTTTACTACATATTTGGTCTTTTTGCTTTACCATTTTAATAGTTTTCTCGAGCTCTAGAGACTTCCCCAATCCAATTATATAATTTAAGCCTGAAAATGTCAAAACAAACTAAGTATAAACGTCCTCATTTTAGAAACAAATCAATAGCAATTGGTCGAAACTAAGTCTAAAGAATCACGACTTGGCACAAAATCCAGACTCAACTCCAACAGCAAACGCACATAACTCAAAATCCCTTAAATTCTTTATTGTCCTTTCTCCAACAATACCTTCTCTAATCACTCTTACCCTCCTGAGATCCAATCTCCTGTAAGTAATGTTCAGCATCCAAGGCCGCCATACACCCTGCACCATCCATAAGTTGCTTATGAAAGAGATTTTCGAATCATGAAACAAACAAAAATGATAAGATTTGAAGGGGTAATCTTTGGACACACGCAATCACTCTAGACTGCAGAGATCAAAGACCATACACCATGCTTTGTAAATAGCTGCTAAACATGTCTGCTTCTTCTAAGCAAGAGAACAAATCTTATAGTGATACTTAAAACAGTTTAATCTTCTAAAAGCAATACACAAATCATACCTCAACTACTTTGTTAAGTCAATCAAATGATATACAAAGCAAGAAACTTTAAGTAACTTAACCAAATATTCGTTAAAACATTGTGTAGAAAGGTCAAAAGAGAAGTAGAGAACAAACCAGTTCCTGCAGCTGTAATCGCCTGCCTGTATTTCTTGTCTTGGACATCTCCGGCGGCGAATACACCGACAACGCTCGTCTTTGTTGTACCAGGCTTCGTCAATACATAACCATCTTCATCTAACTCAAGCTGCCCATCTAAGAATTTCGTTGCTGGCTCATGACCAATGGCGAAGAATAGTCCAGAAACCTTCAAATCTGACACTTCTCCGGTAACGACGTTCTTCACCTTCAATCCTCCGAGAACGCCTTTTCCGTTTTCGTCTCCGTATGCCTCGACCACCGAAGAGTTCCAGATCACTTCGATCTTAGGGTTTGACAAAGCTCTCTGCTGCATGATCTTAGACGCCCTGAACGTGTCTCGCCTGTGGATTATGTATACTTTAGATCCGTACTTGGTGAGGAAATTCGCCTCCTCCATAGCCGAATCTCCGCCGCCAATAACCACCAGAGGCTTATTCCTGAAAATAGGAGCCGCTCCGTCGCATACAGCACAAGCGGAGATGCCGCGATTCCAGAAACCTCCAGCGCCTTCACCAGATCCAGTGAAGCTAAGCCGTTTGGCTACAGCCCCCGTCGAAATGATTACAGCGTCGGCGAGGACTGTTCTGGAATCAGTGAATAACTTAAATGGCTTCGACGAGAAATCAACCTTGTTAACCGTTTCCGTGAAAATCATCGTACCGAATCGCTCCGATTGCTTCCGGAATTTCTCAACGATCTCCAGGCCAAGAATACCGTCGGGGAATCCAGGGAAATTCTCGACGTCGGTTGTTGTAGTTAATTGACCGCCGGGAGCAATATCGTTAGCCATCCATCCTTCAAAGAGAAGAGGCTTAAGCTCCGCCCTAGCCGCGTATATCGCCGCCGTGTGTGCCGCCGGACCACTCCCAATGATGCAAAGCTTAGTCTTATGGGTTTCCATGACGACGGATGAAGAAAACGCAGAGGCTAGAGACGGATTCAAAGCAGATACGGAGAGAGCAAATTTAAGTAGAAAGCCTCTTGATCTCCTTAATAACGACTTTTAAGCTTGAATGGCTCATAAAGATCCAACACATATGTTCCTTCAACTAATTCAGTTTGACCAATTTATTTGAATTTATTCTCCTCCAACTTTTTTATTATAGTTTTTATTGTTTGGTCGCCTTATACAGCAGTAGATTCAATTACAGTCAATATTTACGGTTGTAACTGTAATAAATATTGTTCGTTTATATGTTGTCGGCAATTGCATTTACGATTTATCGCAAATTTTTAGTCAGATCGATGTTTTAATTATCAGTCGAAAAAATTACAACATAAGAAACAACGTATGACCTCTACATCAGCTAAACGAACAACAATCTACCGCAACCACAAACATATTTCATATTTACGCAACCGCAAACATATTTCATATTTCATATTTAGTCGCAACCACAAACGAACATAACCTATATAAAAACATATTTGTTCATATTTACGTAAACATATTTCAAAAAATAATGCTTAATTTGTAAACTATTACTTCAATTTCTATTATAAATAACTAATTTAAAACATATACAGAATATTAAAATAGGTATTAATATTATAAATTTTGATATTTAAAAATTTAAATTTTTATTAATATACTTGAATAAGTTTATGTAAAAATAAATAAATTAACTATATTAATACATCTAACAATTTAAAATTTTGTAAAAAATTAATTTACATTCATATTTTACAAATTATATTAATGAATATTATAAAATCCAATGTTTAAATTTTAGATTTTTATTAATATACTCAGATAATTTTTTTTTAAAAAAAAAATTTACTATAGTATTATATCTAAAAATTTAAAATTTCGATTTGTATTTATATTATGAATATTTTATAAAAAAAATTTTAACATTCATTAAAAATTTATATACTACAAAATATTTGATTAAACTAATAAAACAATATAATAAAAATATTAGATTAAACTTTATGTATTTACAAAATTATCCCACATCTTATGGAAATAAAATAAACTGCCAATACTTTTATGTATTTACGAAACAGCCTCATCTAGTTTTGTTTCGACAACACTACCCGCCACACTACCCCATTACTTAGGCTCTCGTATTTATAAAACTGCCTCAGATACTTTGGTATTTTCTCGTTGGAAAAAATTGTCGGGAGCTATTAAAGATGAATATGGACAGCAATAAAGAACAAAAAAAAGAAATTGTAGACTTGTGTAGTTTAATATAAAGGTTTAAAGATTGTTGTGCTACAAATCAATAGTGATTTTTAAGAATCTAGTCAAAGAAAGGAGAGACCATAAACCTATTATATGGGCTAATTAAAATATCCTAAAGTATCTGTTGCTCGTCAACAAAGATGTTGTTTGATGTACAACAGGCTTTGTGACAGTCGCACATATCTTGTCATAACCGCCCAATCTAGTTACAATTCTCCACAACCCTCTTTCAATTTTTTATCGGAAGATGCAACCAAAGGAGTACTTTGTGCATTCAGATATTCGGTTCGGCTTCGGTCGTTTATTTTTTATTTTGGTTTTTTTTGTTGATAAAATTAAAAATTCATTCGGTTATTTTTATATTTTGTTTTGGTTCGGTTATATCTCGGTTTTGGTCAGTTCGGTTATTAAATTTAAAAACTAAAAATAACTGAAATAATCAAAAATAACCAAAAATAACCAAAAATAACCAAAAATAACCAAAAATAACCAAAAATAACCAAAACTAACCGAAAATAACCAAAAAATAACCAAAAAATAACTAAAAATAACCGAAAAATAACTGAAAAATAATCAAAAATAACTAAAAAATAACCAAAATATTTTTGGTTAACCAAAAATAACCGAAAATAATTCGGTTTTTCGGATATTATTTTGGTTTTAGTTCGGTTTCGGTTACTAACCAATAACCATGATTTTCCAAAATAATAATCGTTCGATTATTTTTCTATAACCGAATACCAACCAAAATCATTTTTTTGATTCGGTTTTGGTTCGATTTATTCGGTTCAGATTATTTGTCCAGGTCTACAAAAGAGGACCACATTCACATCTCACTGATGCACTCTCACTATCAGCATCATTTCCCTCAGGTACTATAAAATTATCTATCATCGATTTAGTAAGAGCCTCAGAATTCACGGCCATGTTATTAGTAGAGTCAACACTAGCATCAGCAACCAATTTAGAATCAAGGATGTCAAATTTCACGTCTTCCCTAGGTTCAACCTCCGGTGAAGCCATTCCTTCGTTATGATCAGATGAAGTTTGGGTAGTGGGCAAGTAGGCCTGTCATTATGGGTCTTTACCCGCGGAACCCGTCCCGTTTGATCCGTTACGGAGCGGGTGCAGGTCGAATGAAAAAAAAAAAAAATTCATCCGCGGAGCGGGTGTAGGTCGAGAATTAGTTAGAGCGGGGCGGATGCGTGTTGTAATTTTTTAATTTGCGGGTTAGCGGATAACCGCAAATTTTGGGCTCAAACTAATTAATCAAATTGAAGCACAAACTAATTAATCAAATTGAGGTCCAAACTAATTTAGGTACAAACTAATTTAAACCCAAAAAAAATTAAATTATTTATATATCTTTAGAAACTTTAATTAAATTTATTAAATATTTTAGTTTAAATAAAATTATTAAGTATTTTAGTTTAATTAAATTTATTAAATATTTTAAAAAGTTTTAACTAAATTTAGTTTAATTAAATTTATTAAATATTTTAGTTTAATTAAATTTATTAAATATTTTTAAATATTTTTTAAAAATTTTGAAAAACAAAGCGGGTCATCCGATAAACCCGGTAGACCCGTTTGATTAATGCGGGGCAGATGCGAATGTTAAAAAATTAACTCATGGATTTCGTGGATAAGAAAAATTTATGGAAAAAAATTTGAAACGCGTCGCGGGACGGGTCAGACCGGTTTGACAGGCCTATGGCCAAGAGAGACAACCCTTTGTCACTGTCTCCTGAAACTCCAGCAGCCAACACATCAGAATTTTGGTCATTTTCTGTCAAAGTGGCAGGCATGTCTGACTCTTTTTCCATGTTCATTGAAGTATCTATTAGATTCATTAGAAGCCATAAATGAAACATCCATTTCTTTTTCTTTAGTTTTTAATTTAACAATGAAGAGAAGACGAGGTTGACAATGGCCTGTTGACAGACACTATTACAAGACACATAAGACGAGAAGAGACATAGTATCTTTCAAAGAGTCATTAAGACATGTTTCTCAAAGCTCTCACAAGAAAGCGTCCTTCTCAAGTAGCTTCACCACATCGAGCTGATTGTTAAGCTTGGCCACATCAATGGGAGTTTTACTGTCCATGTTTTGCAAAGTACTACCAAACACAACAAAGAAACACTTTAGTAATATCGAGCCACCAGTTTTTAAGTTGTTTGTAATAGAATTTGTGTGTTTTGTTGCAAACTTACACTGCAGCACCGTTCTGTAGGAGAAGACTTACACACTCTTTCCTCCCATAACCAGCAGCATAATGCAATGGTGTGTTCTTGTTTTTGTCAACCACATTGACATTTGCTCCAGCATCCAGAAGAACTTGAGCACATTGCATCTATGAACACACACAATTAAGCTTTTATAACATCATGTAAGCATAGATAGATAGGTTAATGGTAGTTTGCAACTTCTTTCTGCTTTTTCCATAAGCCAAAACCATATATAAACCAAAGCACAGAGAGATAGATTAGTAGATTCTATGATGATAACAGATTCAAAAGGTTTTCGTTGCTTTTAAGAGATTGACATTGACATACCTCTCCATATCCACATGCAAAATGCAATGCTGTTCTTCCTTCAGAGTCTTCTTCATCTTTGTTACCACCAGATGCCAAGGCAGTTTTCAGACCCTGATTGGTTCAGGAAATTGAGTTTTTGATAAGTTACTCTCGAGCAATAATCCCATTCTAAGGATAAAACTCACACTGTCAAGATTCAACAACATGAGATGTTAACATAGTCAACGAATCAGCTTACCTCCACATCACCAAGACTAGCAGTCTGATGAATAATAGACTCTTCCTCTTCCCCTTCCCCTTCCCCTTCTTCTGCCTCTTCAGGTTCAGCTGCTATATTCTGGTCTGCTCCAACAGCTATACCCATTGCTTCACCCAGCTTTTTCAACACATCTTTATCATTCCAGTGCCTAATACAAGAAACAAACTTCTTAACAATACACAGAAACAAACCTAAGTAATTTCGAAAAGAATGATACAATTTAATCACATACTTCATCATAGCAGAAGGACCACCAGCCTCTATCTCAGCTAGTATGGTTTTCAATTCTGGATCTTCTTTCAGTTGAACCATACGCTCAGTAAATTGCTCTGTTGCTCCAGGGTTCCCGAGAGCCTCTAGAAACGGAGACATTTGTGGATCCTAAAAACCAAAACAAACAAACAAATAAAAATCCATACAGAGATTCTTTGATGTGTAATAACAAGAAGTGTAAGAGCCTGTATTTACTACCTGTACCAAGGCGTTACCAAGGCGCTCGGCCATTAACCTAAATTCAGGGTTCTCCATAACCTGATTCATTGTGGTCATGTACTGTTGTGGGTCAAAGTTAGGGAAACCACCTTCATTCGAAGTGGTTGGAACAGATCTCTGAAGCTGTTCAGCTAATTGGTTAAATGAAGGATCTTTAGCTATTTGCTCAGCCAATTCTTTGATGCTTGGATCCTTATTATAAAAAAACAACCAAAACCAATCAACAGACAGGAGAGTAAAAACCAACAAAGAAGAAGAGAAAGGAGACTTACATTGAGAATACCGGCCATGGCTGAGAAATCGAAGTTACCAAAATCAAGCCCAGGAACAGCCGATGAAGGTGGAGACGAACCTCCTGAAACTGATTCTGGTCTAATACTCTTACTCTCCTCCTTTGAATCGTTTTTCTCTGAACTTGAAGCCATCGGATTTATAACTTAAATCCTAGAAAAAAAATCCACAGAGATTTAGTTCAGAAAACCGAACAGAGAAGATATCAAGAATGGAATCCGACAAATTCAAAGTAAAGACAAGGATTGTGGAGGCGATGATACCTGTCCAAACAGAGAGACAAAGAAAAACCCAACCAAAGGAAAAAGTTTGTGGCGGAGGTAAAACTCTAACACACGGAAATGGATATTCCTTTGCTCAAAAAAAAATCTAATTATAAATGGAAATGATTAACTATCATTATTATTATCAATAGATTTTACCCATATTTTATTTTCCTTATAAGGATGGTCGCCAGGAAACCCAAAAATGAGATCTTTTCTGGAGGGAAAGTAGAAAACTTGAACGTGACGCTTTGCCCACAAGAGAAGCCACGGCGTAGCAGCTGTTATCTGGACCTGGTCCGTAATAATCCTAAAGGACATTTTGAAGTAGCCGGCGTTCCTCGGGGAACATTAAAATAACTTTTTCAAAAACAATGTCCCTAAACTTCATATATAGTTCGTCTAAAGTCATTTCTTAATGAACTTCAGATCAATGTTGGACCTGTCCGTAGGGCTCAGTGAGCTCTTCTTCAACGATAAAATAAGCTGTTCTAACATAAGCCAATGTTTTAACTGTGGAAGGAGAGATAGATCCTCTGGTCTCAATCTCTGGTTTTAGGGATTTTTACAGATATACTGAACTTGTAGTTGCTCGCTCTTCAGGTTGCTCGTGCCAGGACCGATCTAAAATTAAGCCTAAATCATATCCAAAATATGATGTCCGTAGATTGTAACCAAATATTTATTTTACTGTTTTGTTTTAAGTATATAGTTAGAAAAATTAACTGAACATAATACCCTTAATTTTTTTTATAAAACTAGTTTTAGCCCAGATCCGATCTTGCACATGGAATGGGACAGTTATGGTGCTTAATAAATTGTTTTCCACTATCATGAGATTTTGAGTTTAATATGTGTGTTATTTGTTTATTCTTTATCTGGTGTGGAATAAATATTCTGAGTGACTCTTCAAAGTTTCGAATCTAGCTACAATCAATCAAGTTTTTTGTGGCTAGAACACTCATATATATTCTACAGATGATTAGTAGCTAAACATTGCTTGAATAGCCTTCGATCTTTTAAGTAATTTGAATGTTTTATTAGTATGAAGAAATTAATCCTCAAAAGATCGCTCATTGCCTCTATACTATCTTTTTGAAGGTATTGTAAAATAACGTATAAGATTGTCTTGAAGACGTAAAACCTAAGGAATGGACTGAACAGTGAAAATAGCATAATCACCTTGTGATCATTAGCAAACAATCACAACTTATAAAGCCACAACGAACAATACTTACTTCTTCTTAACAAACAAATAAACACATGACACGAGACACAAAATGTGTTTTCGAAGAGAATTTCTCAGAAAAATATAGGAAATATTAAACCATTTACCATGTTTTTAAACTGCTTAAAGAGCAGATCAGAAAGAAACGACTTACTTAGTAGCCTGAGCAATTATATTACTAATGGAACTAGCCTCCTCTTTAGCAGCCTCCACCAATTGATCCTTCAAATATCATAAAACACGTATCATTAACACAAACATTACTTACTAATCCTTTCTCTCAATGGGCATTAAGAATCAGAAACCATACCTGAGCTGAAATTATCCTTGCAACTGTTTTCTTGCTTGATTCTTGAAGCTCCCCAGCGATCAACAGCTCATCCAATATATAATACGCCTAGAGAAAAATCAACCAGCGTAGTTCCGAAAAAAATGTCATCATGAAGTAAAATACAGAAAATCATATGTTTTTTATCACTTAAGAGGGTTCTGAAGTGTTAATGAATGTATACCTTGTGGAAGTTAAAAATCAAATCGAGTTCACACACCTGAGGATCATCAAACAAACAATTCTTAATCAAAATCTAGACGTTTTGTAAGGTTACGGTGTAATGATGGAATAAGTTTTGGATATGCGTTTACTCACACTGCCAAAGTAACGGTCAAGAATCTCAACGTAGTGATGAATTATCTCCAGTACTTCTAACTCGTTATCCGCCTCGTCAATGCACATGCAAAAGTACAAGCTTGCATATCTGCACAAATACACGATCATTATGCTCATAACCAGTGTTTTTAAGTAGCTCAAGAATAAGCCGACTATATAACCAATGAGTCAGTATTTTTTTACCTTTTGTAGACAACCTTGTATCCTCTCCATTCGATAAAATTGCAGAGCTTGGGACCTCGGTTCAGAATCACGCCGCTGAGTTCGCGTATAACCTATCCAGATCACATTTCCCAAGGTAATATCAAAGGCATGCAAAGCATTACTCAGATTAAGGTCAATTACATTTAAGAGTTACATACCTTAGATCTTTCCTTCTGTGTATAAGGTGAATACCACTTGGTAAGCCTTACTTTTCCTTGCCGACTAACTAGAAGCACAAAATGTATCTGGAAATACAAACATCGCAGCACAGATTACTGAGCCACCTTTGCATTGTTCTTTTCTAAGGATCATCTCAGTATAATATTTTGCTTAACAGGAGTCCTAACAATTCGAGAAAGCATTATCCTAGATAGTATTTACCCCAGCTAAAATCGTATAGCCCATAATTAGTTTTTCACATCTCTAGAATCATAAGGTTTTTCAGCCGTGGGTATACAAGCATGAGAAAATTTTAGATCACAAAGAAAGTATCTTCAAGGAGAGAAGAGAATATTTGTAATACACAACATAGCTCGAGAGTAAACAAGCCTAAAAGGACCAGTCAGACCAGCAGTATATCAACATTGCTGGCAATTTGTAAAGATTTCGTTAGCAAAAAATGCATAAGGCAGACAGAAAAAGGGAACTGTGAGAGATCGAACAGCAGAACATTAAATCCATACATTAGTATTCACATAAACCATCGCTACAACTGAAAAGCACCTCAAGAAAAGTTTCAAAATCATTTTCAGAGATATTTCAGTTTCCAACACACAAACTACAAGACAATATGAAATCATGAAAGAGACCTATGAGATTCCTTTTTGCCAATTCAGGATACAGGTGAGGCATAAAACGAGCTAGGGGGATCAATCCTACTAAATTTGAAACCTATGTGCCATTAATTTCACAACAACAATGGTACAAATGGACCGGGAGCAAACTTTCTTTCATCTGAGAAACTAAAAACAGAAACTGCATTTTCTATCGAATGGAGAACTGAAACATGACGTGTTCAACCTAACTCCCCACGAATCAAACCACTACATTCACTTGCTAACAATCGATCAATTCGTGCGCGAGAAAAGAACCGAACAGTCAAGCAATCGCTTGGCAGATCCAAGCAGAAATCTACGACACCGGACGATCAGAATAAAACTCATTATCAAATCAAAGCATGATTATAAAACAGATCAGAAATGGAAATTTCCAGATTAAAAAGGTTGTTGTTTACGAGAAGCATCGTCGATAACATTGGCACACGAGATCGAATACAGGCAGATCCAAATATCGAACGCATAACAAACTAACGCGAAAAGCGAAAAAAAAAAGAGAACCGATTGTAACCATGTTTATCCGAAAGATTGAACACTGCAAGAGCGAAGCTCGATTCCCAGAAGAGATCTGCAGAAACTGATGATCGTCGAAAGAATCCGTTCAAGTCCAGCACAGATAATAAGGAGTAAGAACGACCTGACCGCCAGGGGTATAATAGTAATATAAGCTTCTTAAATACGGATCTTGTTCCGGGTCGGATCCATACAAAGCTATTTTCTTTCCAACAATCTTTGCAAAGATTTTAAAAATCCACACAATTTTTACAAAATTACAAAAGAACACAGAAAACTAATGTTAAGTCATTTACATCCCCAATTGATCGAATAACTAATGTTAATCATACATTTGTCAAAACACGAGGTTTCTTTAAACATATGTGCCATTTTTACGTTGACAATATAATCAAAAACAATTGAAGGAGTCTGGCATAAGCATTGAAACCAACAAGAGAACCAGCCATGGCTGAACCAGCAAGGTTCTTGAGTATGTTAAGCTCTACAAGAGCCTCTACACTAGTCTTCAACACTTTCTTCACAATCTCACCCTTAATAGTGGCTTCACATGTAACATAACATACTTACCACGTCCTTCTATCCAGTTTACAGCTGCAGCCTTCTTGTCCGAACAGTAATTTCGTGAATACCAATATTCAAAAGAGTTGACTTTGATTCAAGAAAGAATGAAGAAACTACAAACCTGAGATGCCTATAACATCCATGTCAGGAAATTCGGTCTTTATGAATTCCAAGACATTCTGAACTCCTTTAGAGACCATGCTCATCCCCCATAGCATCAATCTTTCCAGCAATCTTGCATGTGATACTCTGAAGCCTAGCAAATATACTCGATCTATATATAAATCATACAGTTGACCAGGCACAACTAGTTGAATAAGTTTGAATCAAGCACAGCAGATCTACACCGTTGATAAGTTTGATACATTTGAACACTATTTCATAATTAATAGCACGAAAGGTCTAAAATATATCTCATAATAATCCCAAAAGATAAGTTTGAAAACAAAAGCAAACTCTTAAAGGCATACAAAAAGAAAAGCTGCAAAACTAAACCATAGCTTGTTCTGAAAACTGGGAAACAGAGTATAGTTTTAAGCAGATTGTTGAGCAGAAAGTCTCTTCCTTGCTTCCTCAATAATGGTTAACTTAATACCTTTTCCCTTTGGAAGAGACACCCATGGCTTTGTTCCTTTCCCGATTGTGAACACATTTCCCAACCTTGTAGCAAACTCATGTCCTGTTGAATCTTGAATGTGGATGGTTTCAAAGCTTCCCTTATGTTTCTCACGGTTCTTAATCACACCAACACGCCCTCTGTTTCTTCCTCCAGTCACCATCACTACGTTGCCCACATCAAACTTGATAAACTCCACAATCTTGTTTTCTTCCAGGTCGAGTTTGATGGTGTCGTTAGGCTTGATGAGCGGGTCAGGGTAACGGATGGTGCGACCATCATATGTGTTCAGGTAAGGAATTCCCTTCTGACCAAACTGGATAGATCTCACCTTGCAAAGCTTGAACTGTACAACAATAAATAGAGATACTTAATGGTATATATTTACAAACTGGCAATCAAAATACAGAACTTAACAGACCTCCACAACTTAAGTCTAAAGCATCAAATGCAGACTTAAACTCTTTGTTCAGTATTCGGCAATAAATATAAAGGATTTGGAAGAACAAACCTTTGCTTCCTCGTCCCTGATGGAGTGGAGACGGAAGCGGCCCTTGGTGTCATACAAAAGACGGAAATTTTCATTCGGTTTTGGGATAGACACAACATCTGCAAATAACAATGCATCTTAAATTAAATCACTCTGATCATAGGAGCCACAGCAAAACGGCATGAAAATTAAAAAAAGCACACACGAAAATAGCCAGACTCACCCATGAAACCAGCAGGGTATGTCTTGTCAGTCCTCACTTTCCCATCAACTTGAATATGCCTTTGCATCAAGATCGAAATCACTTCTCGGTATGTCAGAGCATACTTCAACCTGTTTCTGATGATAAGGACAAGGGGAAGGCACTCCCTAGACTTGTGTGGCCCAGAAGACGGCTTGGGGGCCTGCGAAGAGAGAAAGAGAGAGAGCACAGTATAAGCACTGATCAAATGAAAACTAAGCTAAAAAGAGTCAATCGAACTTGTGACTTACAAAAGCACCACCAAGCTTGTCAAGCATCCAATGCTTAGGGGCATTGAGCCTCTTCAGATGCTTCTTCAAACCTCTTGCCTGAAGAAAAAGTAAGTATAAATATACAAAACAAAGCACACCAACTTCATAAAGTTCATCCACTAAAAGCATCAGTCCAAAAAGTTAAGCCAATTAACATCATTCAAGACTTCAAGTCCATATCGTGAAAATTGAATCATATATTATAGATCTAATATATGCCAGTACTAAAATCGATCCATAATCCGTATTAAATTCTACGAAGCTAGCAAAGCATTTGACTTTAGAAACACTAACAAGAACCCAGAATTACATAAAGAACATTTTCTAGTTAGACACATCGATTGTACCCAGAAAGAAGACAGAGATTATCATCCAGAACAAAACGAATTAACGAATAGAGACAAACTGTGCAAACAAAAACAACACATGGACAAATTGTGAATACGAGACTAAGAGAGAGAAAATTGACGAACCATGATTGCAGAGAATGCGTTCTAATTCCTCCGCGGCTAAGCAAAACCAGTTCTCTCTGCAGTCGTCAACATAAAACCCTAATGTTAGCATGCATAAATCCAAAAGATTTTTTTCCACACGTGTGAAATTAAGTAGGCCCACTATAGGCCCAACTAATTCATTTATTTTCCACGGTCATTTGGGTGAATCTTCTTATAGTTCTTACCGCAAATAAAACTGAATAAACATGATACTATGATAGCAAAGTAACGAAGCGGCAGGAATCTGTCGCGGCGGCTGCGACTGCGACTGCGACTGCGACTGTGGCTGCGACTACGGCTGTCGCTGCAATTGTGGCTACGACTGCGGCTGTGACTGTGGCTGCGATTGCGGCTGCGACTGCGACTGTGGCTGCGTCTACGGCTGCGGTTGCGACTGCGGCTGCGGTTGCAACAGATTATTGTTTGTTTAACTATCGCATGTATCTGCAGACGATACGTCTTGTGTTGTAATTTTTTCGACTATTGATTAAAACATCGGTGAAACTAAAAATTCGTCATTAACCGTAATTACAACCACCGACGTTAGACAAATGAACAACATCTACCGCACCTGCAATCGTAATATTGACCGCAGCCGCAACCACAACCAACTAGAGGACCAAACAAACAAGATTATCTTCACAGCTCGGGTTGGTTAGTATGCGAACATGCTTTGCTAATAAATGCGCAGAGGCATTGCAATCACACTATAAGTCTGTCTGCCATTCACACCAAAATAATAGATTTTTCAAAAAAAAATCTCAGGTCCAATTTTGGGAATTCATTAGAAAAATTCTATAAAAAATTTGTCGGAAATCTTTTTTCAGAAAACCGTTAAAAAAATTTCAGAATTTTATACAGGACTATATCTTTCAGCAATCCATCGGAAAAATCCTTCAATATTTCATTGAATAACTATTTTTAGAAATCCATCGCAAAAAATTATTCAAATTTTCGTCAAAAATATATCGTTTTAAAAATGATCGGGATTATAACTATCGCAAAAACTCGTCGGAATTTTATAAAAAATCAACTTTTTTCACATGTTGTCAAATTTTGTGTTGTCTACCTAATGTTAGATTCAACCTCTTAAAATTACTTTTACCATTTAGAAAACATAGTAAAGACATTTTTTCCATAAATGAAGAGGACATTCTCTTCTATGATTTTAATTTAATAAGTTTTATGATCTATAAGTTCTTTAGAGAATGTTCCTACAATGTGATTTGAAAAGCCATATAACCCTAATTAGATTATACTCGCCTCATACACAAAGTAAAATAATGATTAAATAAATATAATACAGTTTTTAGTTGTAAAATTTATTATACTTACGTGCGAAATATTATAATGTAGAATTTAAAATTTGATTATATCTACCAAATTATTGATTATTGTCTTTAATATAATAATATTTTTATTATATTTGAATAATTGATTATTTCTATGCAAAATACATTTTGCTAGTAAAATACTAAAAATGATAAGTTTTTCGTAGTTAATTAATAAATACTCATGTTTAAAAATATTAAATTTATAATCTATGTTAACACTTTGCGATTGACTATTAATTATTTATAAATTTTTGTATATATAATTTAAGACAATAAAAATGATTATTTTTTTGAAATAAAGAATTATTTTTGGTTTTTTAATAAAACATATTGATTTCTTAATCAAATTAATATAAATGACATATATTATAATTATTTTAATAATTTAAATTTATTTACATATTTATTTGAAATTTATTTTGATTAAATTATTTTTAATTAATATGTTAAGAATTTTAACATGCATAACCTAAAAATCTTCTACTACACGTTTGAAGTTATACAGCCCACTATAGGCCCAACGACTACATTTATAGCCCATTTGCTCACTGTTTTATTTTTCCGTTAGGAAGTGAAAAAGGAAAAATAAAAGGTCGTGAATGGCTCAGGTCTCACGCAAGCTCCAAGAAAAAGGATCGGAAACTAGCATAATCTCGGCGCCGGTGAATCGCTGCTGTAGTTAGGAGACGAAAAATCGGTAGCCGTTTTGGGAACTGAAAGGCTGTACTTATGTATAGCAGCGGTTAGTGTGAAGAAGTTAGAATTCTTCTGAACGATGTCTCTGAGGATTAAATTAGTGGTGGATAAGTTTGTGGAGGAGCTTAAGCAAGCGCTTGACGCCGATATACAAGATCGAATCATGAAGGAAAGGGAGATGCAGAGTTACATCGAAGAGCGTGAGCGCGAAGTCGCTGAGCGAGAAGCCGCCTGGAAAGCCGAACTCTCTCGCCGTGAGGTACGTTTTTGAATGTTTCAGTTTTAGGGTTTTTCGGAAATCCGGAGGAATCTGTGTGGATACTGATTTTCCGAAATTTTCAGACGGAGATCGCCAGGCAGGAAGCGAGATTGAAGATGGAGAGAGAGAATCTGGAGAAGGAGAAGAGCGTTCTCATGGGCACAGCGTCAAACCAGGATAACCAAGACGGAGCTCTGGAAATTACTGTTAGCGGTGAGAAATATCGGTGTCTTAGATTCTCTAAGGCGAAGAAATGAGGGCTTACTGGGGAGGGGGATATTGGAATCTGGGTTCAAAACATAGGGCACAAAGGAATACGTTATGCTCGTTTCCGTTGGCAATTCGATAAGGAAAAGATTTGTTCTTCGTTTATGATGGATGGGATGGAAAGGAGATTGTTGAAATTAGGCTTTGGTTTGTGTAATTGAATTCAATGAAGGAAAGTGTGTGTTTTATGCAAACCGGGTTTGTCTGACCACTCCAAGGTACTTGCTTTGCAGCTCAAATGGAACATTTGTTGGTTGATATGTCGTCATACTGACATGTTGAGGTATTTAGATCACGGTCTTTCTGAATAGTGGATGTAGTTTGATAAGTATAAGTGTTTGTAGGGAAAAAAAAATGGCAACACCTGGACATATATTTCATATGCTTCTGTTCTAAAGGATTTTTCAGGTGGTTTTCCTTGAATGTGCAAGTATTGTATGGCGCCAAGAGAAGATGCAAGGTGCATTAGTGAGAGTGAACAGTGATTATCGGTGTTAGTATCATGATTTAATAATAGACAGCTGTTTGGGGTAAGGAGATTGCAGCAGTTTATGATAAACTCCTAGAATCCTTTCTCTTGTTCGTGCTGTTTGGTCCTCTGAAGTACCAGCACCCAATAGCAGGTTTAAGCCGAAGGGGACATAGGG
The DNA here is from genome assembly GCA_018901935.1 of Pugionium cornutum. Taxonomy (NCBI): domain Eukaryota; kingdom Viridiplantae; phylum Streptophyta; class Magnoliopsida; order Brassicales; family Brassicaceae; genus Pugionium; species Pugionium cornutum. Next base: position 31,702,348 of record CM032160.1, on the reverse strand, counting down.
AATAAGTAGAAGGTTGTGTCTGTAGGACAAACTATGCTCTTATATGTGCTCAAGATAATAGCCAAACAGATTGTCGTGTAGCAATAACTTGCGTACGTTGTACATATTTCCATATTTCTTGCTGGTTTCTTAATTTCTTTACTTAGACCGTTCTAGTGGAACAAAATAAAGAACATAAGGCCTCGAGGTTTGTAGATCTTATGTTACCGAAAGATGAATTCTTTCTTGGCTATGATAAGATTTGCTGCAGAAGTGTGTCCAATATTGGTATATATCTGAAGAAGAGATCCATATGCGTTCCTTGTTTTGCACATTCTCTCTTTGATTTGGATCTAAAAACAAACATATATTCAGTCTATCTATTCAATGATCAGATGTGGTTGGGTTGAATTGAATTTAGATCAGTGACTAAACTAACCATGCCTAGTTGTAGCCACATGAGAAGTTTCCAGCTGATTTCAGTTGTGAACCCCTGAATCCAAGAAGGCATTGGTATTTTTCTCAGCAGATAGCTGCAGTGATCTGTTGCTGCTGCAGCTAAATATAGCTCAGCACAGATATCAATTAGAACAGAGGAATTTTCAGGTCACAGTCAAAAGCATCATTTTTGGGGACAACAAGTACATACCATTAGGTCATAGTGAACCAAAAACACTTGCCAAAATCACCTGAAAAAGCAAACATCTTGTCTGAAATCAAAAACATAAAAGACACATTTTCATCTTGGATTTATCATCATCTGATGGGGCAATTCAGCTACAAAGACTGTTTCAAATCAGTGATTTATACAAAACGAGAACCTTAACTAACTACTTACCTCTCTCTCGTAGTGGAAACAAAGTTTGGAACTTTGCTTAGGAAATTTAAATACAAGCCAAAACCGAAGCAGAAAATGCCAGCAATATTTATTCGTGTGGTGGTGGAATCAGGAATTTAAATCTTCGATTCTAAATCCGATTCGGCTCTGTATACACTTGTTGTTCAATCATTACTCAGGCGAAGAAAAATGGAGATGGTTCCGTTTCCATTGTTACCGACGCCGATAGAATCTAATTACAGGGCTTGTACCATTCCTTACAGATTCCCTTGTGATAATCCCAGAATAGCCACTCCCACTGAAATCTCTTGGATCAACGTCTTCGCCAAATCCATCCCTTCCTTCAAGTTCAATAACGTTCTTTGAACTTTTGTTTCTCTTTACTGTCTTTGACCACATTTCTGAATTCTTTTTAGCCAGTGATTGTTCATCTTCATGGATAGTATCAAGCTTTGATTTTTATTACCAAGTACTGCTTCTCTTAGCTTAGGCTCATATTCAAGATCTCAGGAGTCTGTCGTTGGTAGTTTTTGCGTTGGCTTTTCTAGGCATTTTCATGAAATTTGACTTGTAACATCATGAGGGAACTATGGTTGTTTCTGGGAGCTTATAAGAAACAGATGGAATCCTGATTTAACTAGAAAATCGACCATAAATCTCCATGTTCTAAAGCTATTTCATTTGCAGGAAACGTGCAGAAAGCGATACTACTATTCAAGATGCTCCTGCTAAAGCTTTAAAATTTGCAGAAAGGTGCGTTTTTTTGTTTCTTTTTCGTATGTGTTTGGTAATTCTCAAGGTTCGGCTCATAGGAAATCTTTTGCCATGTCACCTTCATACGGTAAGGTAGACGTGTTTTGTGTTCTGCATTTTATCACAGTTTCAAAAAGGCCCTTGAATTGTATCTTATGCACAGATAGTGTTTAGGTCTTTCGATTTGCATCTCATATGTATTACTTTGAATCTGGAAGATATGCTGGAATTCTTGAAGACTGGAAGAAAGATCCAGAGAGCCATGGCGGGCCACCAGATGGCATTGTAACTCAATACAGCTCATGATCCTTTCCACTACTTTAGTGAGCTTTGTTTTCATGGATTATTTGGGTTTGTTTTCAGAGTCTTGGGCGCCTTCGTGAGAAAATACTCAGAGAGTTAGGCTTTAGGGACATATTCAAGAAAGTGAAGGTATGAAGGCTCTTGAGGTTTTCAGATAGACAGCACGAAATCTCTTATATATGCCTCTGATGAGATGAGTTCACACATTCAACTATGAAATCAAATAGGATGAGGAGAATGCAAAGGCTATATTACTATTTCCTGAAGTTGTCAGCCTGAGTGATGCTATTGAAGATGAAGGAAAACGCTTGGAAAATTTGGTGAGAGGGATATTTGCTGGAAACATCTTTGATCTCGGTTCTGCACAAGTAACTATTTTCCTTCAGTTGCCTCTCTCTTTGGTTTCTTTTACAAGAAAACATGCTGTTATTTAAGGACTAATGTCTTTTCACATACTGAAGCTTGCTGAGGTTTTCTCAAGGGATGGTATATCTTTCTTGGCTAGCTCTCAAAACCTGGTTCCACGACCATGGGTCATTGATGACTTGGACAATTTCCAAGCCAAATGGAACAACAAGCCTTGGAAAAAGGTCACTCAATCCAATCCTTTGTTCCAACTTTAGAGGTCGAGGCTTGACAAACTAATTGGTTATTTATCTCCTTCTTAATAACAGGTCGTGATTTTTGTTGATAATTCTGGTGCTGACATAATTTTGGGTATTTTGCCGTTTGCAAGAGAAATGCTCAGTAGAGGAATGCAGGTACTTTTGACTATGAATGAATCTTTGTTGCACAGTATCTTTAACGAGCTTTCTGGCTGCTTAAAATTCTTAGTTAAGGTATACTTCAAATTTTGTCTTCTTCCTCTTGAAGGTGGTTCTGGCTGCTAATGAGTTGCCATCTATTAACGACGTAACTTATACTGAGCTCATAGAGATCTTGTCACAGGTGATGAATGAATAAGTTGTTGATATTCACGACTTTTACGAAAAAGCAAAAGCAAAATCTGATTTATTAGTCTTAATATACCAGTTAAAGGATGACAATGGCCAACTGATGGGTGTTGATACTTCAAAGCTTTTGATTGCAAATTCAGGGAACGACTTGGCGGTAAAGACATTAGAAAGCTCCTAGTTTATTCATTAGATTCTCTTAAGGCTTGAAAATTTTGTTTCAGGTTATTGATCTCTCAAGGGTATCACAGGAACTTGCTTACCATTCATCTGATGCAGACTTAGTCATCCTAGAAGGCATGGTAAAGACCATTTGCAACTGAAACTTTGAAACTCGGTTGAACTAGTCTTTGGCTAAGTTAACTGAATCATTGGCCTTTGTCATCAGGGTCGTGGAATTGAGACAAACCTTTATGCTCAGTTCAAGTGTGATTCTTTGAAGATAGGAATGGTAGTTAGTAGTTTGCTTTCTTTCTTGGATAAATGAAAATGGATGTTCTGTGTGTTAGTGTTTCTTTCTCATTTCTCATGTTCATCCTTTTGTGTTACAGGTGAAGCATCTTGAAGTAGCAGAGTTCCTAGGAGGACGGCTTTATGACTGTGTCTTTAAATACAATCAAGTCCAGAGTTAAATCACAAAAAGGCACAAGCATTCACTTTTCTGCTTTGTGCTTATATTGCTATCATGAACATGAAACCTATTGAGAGTCATGGCCGTGCTTTTCTCTGCTATTGTGCTTATAGGTTTCTTTAATTCTCGAGGACCTTTTGGAAATCCATAGACCATATTGTTTAAAGTATAGTTATTTTCATCAATGCAATTGTGCTTTAATGGGTAAATTGAAAATTCCGACCGAATAACACATCATTTTCATACGAAAATTTAATTGAATTCGAATTCCACACATCTAAAATAAATGTAAACATAGTGTAATCAATAATTCACCTGCTCCTCTCGAATTTGGTTGTAGATTGTGGAATCACTTTGTTAATTTTATCATATTAAGTGATAATATTATATACAAAAATATAATGTCATACTTTTAAAATTTTGTTCCACCAATACTACTATTAGTTTTCTTTATTTAAGAATACCACAAATCATTGTGTTCAAATGTTTTTATTTTAAATAAACTATAAATAATTAAACAATGTATTGTATTTTTAGTTTCAATTTAAAATTTAGATTTTCTCTAATAAAAAATGTGTTGAGTCATTTTTCATTATATTTGTGATATTTTGAAAGAAAATAAGTGATAGTATTTTTGTATTTTTGAAAATTTATAAAATACAAATTAAATTCATATGATATATTTTATAAATATATATTAGTCAAATCTAGTAATTAAACAAATTAAATAAATATATTATATAATTATGTATTAACATATTTATTTTTTATAATAAAAATTATAGCCGACGCTAAAATGAAAAATTCAGATTTTTGAAGCTTAAAATTATTTTCTTATCACTTTAAAAAATTCCAACTACACAAAAATTATAGGAACAATAATTACACCTACCAAATACCAACGCCAAATCACCCACATAATCATTTTAGGAAACAAAACTGCATGTAATTATTGGCAAGGGAATTATTGGCAAGGGAATAAAAGTAATCATGTTGTTTCTTTGTTCGTGTATTCGTTTGTTTGTTCGTCATCGCCTGTTGTAGTTATAGTTGCGATCAATATTATAATTATGATTATAACATATATTATTCGTTTGTTTATCGTTGGTGATTGTAATTACGGTTTTCAAATTTTTAGTCATATCGCTATTTTAATTATTGATAAAAAAAATTGTAACCCAAGATGTAACTTTTGACCACTGTGATCCACGGCATATAACTCCACTAAATAAACAATAAACGAACAATAATTTAATGATAGTTTCCTTGGACCCACAAAGGAACATAACTAATGGTGGATAAAAACCAGTCTGGGTCAAAGCTGTGTCTCTCTTTAAAGCAACCTCCTTCTTCATCTCTCTCTCCAAGAAACAAATAAAGCCTCAGTTATGAAAACTTTCCATATTCGTAAACCCACTTCTCTCCCCGTCTCTTCCACCGACGCCACTGAGCCAGGTCTTCTCCGCCGTCGTCTCACCTCTCTCTGCCGTAACCAGCCTTCCACCGCCGCCAAATCGGTCTCCACCATGAAAGAGCAAGGAGGTAGCTCAATGAAAGAATGGTGGCAATGGAGTTGGTCTTTGATTCTCTTGAAGAAGTTACCAATCTTCATCACTGATCTTGAACTTAACAAGGACGAAACCAAATCTTCTTCCAGGGATAAACACAGAGACATAAGCCTCTTCACGAACATCTTCTTCAAACTCCGGTCTGAGATCCGCCGTATCCTCCGTCCTTCTTCCTCCGACTCTCTTCCTCTCTAAGGACAACGATGACGTGGCGGCCTTGTTCGTTGAAGGTTTTAGATTTTGTGGTGTGGCTCCTACTTTTATTCTTATGACAAATTCTCTTCATTAATTCTTAATTGAAATGTATAATTTGCTCGAAGTTATTTGCTACAATTCATAGATTTCGTCGTTTTAAACCTTTTATGTATTACTTCAACGTGTATGATTATTTCATTTGTTGTAGAAATTATGGGTTTATGTTTATATTATAAGTAAATGGTGCAAATGAATTAGACTTGTTAAAATGCAAAAAATTAATACTGTATATCTTTTTAATTTTTTATTCTAAATTTAACAATTTAAAAATAATATAAATTATTTTCTAAAAACACATATTTATCATAAATAAATTATAAATATAATTAAAATATTATATTTGAGTATTTTTTCTAATTTAAGTTTTAAATATTTTAATATTAAATTTATGATATTTTGAAAATTTAAATTAATACTGTTATATTTACAACAATTGTTATTTTCGTCAATTGTACAATGCAAAAATCCAAATTATATGGTTTAGTAGAATGTGCAACTTTTTTCCTTTTTTAATAAAAAATCATAACAACTTGTATACATTCATTTAAAATCACCAAAAGTCTCTAAAATCTATCAAAATTCAATTATAAAAATATTTATTTGAATGCAACCCTTAATTTTGTATTTTAAAAGCGAAAACATCAAAATGATAATTTTGTTATTATTAAACTCGCAGAATAACAAAGTCTCAATCATGAATTCAAACTATATCCACATTTAATGAAATACTAATGAAATGAGACATAAATAACTCAATGCATGTGGTGTGAAGAGTATATATGCATAGATATAATTAAACAAGTGGGAAGCACATGGTTTTACTGTCATGTTCCAATGAATCCAGTCAATGTATGATTGATTCTTTCATTTTGATTCCAAGACATCACTTTGATTACATGATGAATCCTTATATTCTATACTTTACTTCGACCTATTGACTAATCTCTAAGTTCAGGAAATCCCCAAGCTTTTTAACCATCCTCAAGATTAAGAAAGTATTGCAGTGTGGAGTTTAGTTTGAATTCTTGACAGTTTTGCTTACAGGTGCATCACGGCTTTGAGTGGTGATTCAGCTAAGTGGTGGAAACCTTATTTACAACCAGAAGGTTTCAACATATGATGCATCGAAGAAGAAGTCTGTTAAAGACTTGTTTACAATCAGAAGCTTCGCAAAACTTGAGAAGAAAAGGAGAACACGAAAGAGAAATAACGAAAGTAAAGACAAACTTTCCTTATTCTCCTCGGAATCAGTCTTTGTATTGCTGCAGAATGTTTCACCAAGACAAGCTGCTCTGCAAGACTGATTTACCTAGAGTTTTTACTTGAGTAAAAACAAAGTCAATTGATGTAAATGTCGATGCTCTGTTTTCATAATATAAGGAGCATCGAAAGTTAATTGTATGTGTGTTGTTCTTGAGAGTGAGATAGTGAGAAGCAAGGGACGATTGTAAAGAGTTAAGACTCGAGTTTTGAGCAAGTTCTTAGTCGATATTCTCAAAAGAAACTCTCCGGCGAGACGTAGGATCATCTAGCAGGATCTGAACTCGTAAATTTGTGTCTTTACGGTTTCTGCATTCAGTCTCTATCGGTTAAGTGCTCGTTAAACACACATTCCTTTTATAAACACTTCACACAACAGAAAGCTATTCTAAGTTCATTACTTTAAGTCTCAAAAACACAGAACAGAGAAGGTTAATTTCTCTACATGCAGGACACACACACATAACACAAACACGACTCATTTATCCTATATATTGTTGTCTTAAACATAATCTTGCTTAAGAGAGAGCTTGTTTCTAATGGAAAGAGTCAAAATTTTCAACGAAGGAGATTATAAAGCTCACCAAACTTTAACAATTGTTACAAACAAACAAAACAGAGAGATAAGATAACATAATCAAACAGAAGGAAACACTTCTTTTGTTCATTCACCATTTTAATCATACAGTAGTTTTTCACATTTTAAACTCAAAACCTTCAACGATCAAGCTGGCTCCCTGCAGCTATGAATCTGGTTTGGCTTCCTCCTTCTCTGTGGTTGAAGGTTGCAAATGTTGATTCCATTGTAACATTTGCAGCCACACCGAGCAAACGGTTTAAAGACAGTTTGTATGTGCTTACACATCTCTCATGCTGATGTTTAGGCTATTTCTCATTGTTCTTCTCCCGACACCGGCATTTCCCTTTTGCATCATCGCAACAAATTCTCCATAGTCAATCCGTCCATCCTGTAACAAAGAAAGAAAAAAACGAAGTTTTAGCAGCCAATACCAATGACGAAGAGTGGAAGAATCATGTCAAGAGGGGCAAAACTTACATTGTCTTGATCTACTTCTTTGATTACATCTTCAAGAAAAACATCGGTCATTCCATGTTCCACGCACGATTGTTGCAGCTCATCAATGGTTATGTAACCACTTCCGTCTTTATCAAAGTACTGAAAGGCAGAGACAAGATGTTCTTCTCTGTCTAGTTTGTTCAGATGGATCGTCGCTGCAATAAACTCACTGTAATCGATTGTACCACTGTTGTCCACATCAGCCTAATATACAACACACAGTACGGTCATTCTCGGTGAATTTAGCGAAATGAAATAGTATATTCTTTCCCGAAAGGATGCATTTTTACCGCTTCCATAAGATCTCGGATCTCAGTGTCCTTTAAGGTTGAACCATATCTTCTCAAGCCAGCTTTGAGTTCATCAAAAGTGATTGCGCCGCTGTTATCAGTATCCATTGCTTCAAACATTTCTCTTAAACCCGCAATCTCTTCTTCAGAGAGGCTCTCAGCAATCACCTGATTAACCATGATAAGTGATGTGAGTTATCTCAAATGAAAGTGATGCAGAGACAATGGAAGATACAGTTCAAATACAAACTGACCTTTAAAGCCATTTTCTTCAATTTATTCATTGCAGAGAACTGTTTGAGGCGAGAGAGAACAGCTGGATCAAGTGCTCGATCTGGTGCAACCCCGTTCTCACAGATCCATGGATGACCTGAAAAAAAAGAGATACACGGCGAGATATAGTCTAATATTGTGGTTGGCAAAAGTAACCATTTGCTTAAGGGAAGATGAGGACATACGCAAAACTTCATGAGCAGTCAAGCGTTCAGAGGGACTGGAGCATAACATCTTCCGGATAAGATCTTTAGCACTGTCGGATATCACTGGCCAGGGGTCTGACTCAAAGTCGATATATCCTTTCAAAACAGCATCAAATATTCCTTGCTGTGTTTCTGATTCCAAAAACATAAAACCACACTTCAGGAAATCTCGCATATGGCACCAAGATAACGCATTTAAGCGGCTATATGGCCTCACACATACCTGCCCAAAAAGGCGGGACTCCACTGAGTAAAATATAAAGTATCACACCAGCAGTCCACACATCAGCTTCGGGACCATAATGCTTGAGAAGAACCTCAGGAGCTACGTAGTATGGACTTCCAACAACATCCTTGAATATTTGGCCTGATATTTGGAAAGAAAACACATTAGCCATAACAAAAGGAGCACTCTATAGATCAAGCATGGGCTCTTTCGGTGAACAGAAACTCAACAGTGATGTATACATGCACAAATGTAGTATACCACAATACTTATCATGGTAACTGAATAGATCAGAACAAATAAATTAAGTTTGCTGTTTTAACCCCAAATAAAGCAAAGCGAGATTCTTCATCTAAGATAAACCTATAGTAGTACTATGGAATTAGTTGCAACCAAATCAAGATCTACAATCGTCATGAGATTCTTTAACACTAAACTAGATACCACATTACCTGGTTTGAAGAAAACGGAGAGCCCAAAATCAATGGCCTTAAGAGAGAAATCATCATCCTTATTAACCAACAAGAAATTCTCGGGCTTTAAGTCTCTATGCATGACACCAAGTGAATGACATGCCTCAACAACCCCGACAATGATCTTAGTCAACTCGGCAGCTTTCCTCTCGCTGTAATGCCCTCTCTGAATAATCCTATCAAACAACTCACCACCAGCACAAATCTCCATCACAATGTGAACATACAAAGGGTCCTCATAAGCGCCTTTTATCGTAACAATGTTCTTGTGACCAGCTAAATGGTGCATAATCTGAATCTCCCTCCTAACATCCTCAACATCTTCCTTAGAGATCAATTTCCTCTTGGATATAGACTTGCAAGCATAGTCAACACCCGTGGCAACCTCGGTACAAAGATACGTTGTCCCAAATTGTCCTTGTCCTAACTTACGGCTCAACGTGTAAAGATCACGGATGTTAGGAGTCTTGTGACCAAGAACATAGTAAGCTTGATTATCCAAGTTACGCCGCATAATGGGTTCTCTTACAGGAATCACAAGAACTGGATTGTTGTTGTTACTGTTACTGTCCTTTTTCTGATCTTCTTTGGCGAAGTCTCGTTCTGTGGTCGGAGAATGATCAAAGGAAACGTTGGTGGTAGTTTTCGAATCCTCCTCAGGCCGACTATTATTGCCCTCGTAGATTTTGTCCTTGAAAGAACCACGGCATGAATTGCCCATGAAACAATACCAAACTAACCAAAAGAACCTAAGCGTTCTCTATTCACAACTTTTACTTTCTTCTTCTCCTCATCCAACGAAAACTGTTTTATGAAGAAAAAATATACAAAAAAATCCAAATCAGACTAGGGAAGCAAACTGGAAAGAAATCTGAAAACCCACAACAGATCAAGCATCAGAAATCATAAATTTTTGTAAATGAAGACAGAAAGAGCTTCTGAAAAGTCCTTCTCTTTTAGCTGGTAGATATTCAAGACAAGCTTTCATCGATCATTTACCAATATATAGGTTTATAGATCCCACAAAAGAGTCAAAAACAGCAATAAATGGAGGAGTCGATAATAAAAGAAGCATAAAAGAAAACAGAGGATCTCGTACCGGAAATAGCAGAACAGCGAGAAGACGATGAAAGGGATTAAGAAAATCTGATTAAATATTTCGGGGAAACGGAGAAGAAAGGGAAAGAAAAACTATTCGTCGATAGTTTATTAAGTCGAAAACACAAGAAAAAAAGTTTCTTTCTTTCTTTTTTATACGTTTTGAATCATGAGAGTGTAAAGATTTAATCTTTTTGTGGATTTGTTATGATGAAGGAGAGAGGATGATGCAGAGAAAGGTCTAAGTGCTCATCACCTAAACACGGTTTCGTCCCACCTTCTTCGTCATTGGTTACCCATTTTATTATTATTAATCCTCTCTTTTACTCATCTAATGATAATTCAAATTGCAAACTAGGAAGAATAGAGTTGTTAATTTTGTAATTAGAATAATGGTAAATCGGTTTATTGCAGACCATGTGTTATAATAATAATTTGTATTTTCAGAATATGTTTAAACTAGAAATATTCAAATTTACAATTTGTATTATCTTTATATAGGCTAAATTAAATATTTCTATGTTGTTTTCCATTAACGGACGTGGCAAAATTGTAACAGGTTGACGCGGCATGAAAAGGAACATCGTCATTTTTGGTTTGTTTATAAGCGTGTGTAAACGATCAAACCGACGTCGTTTGTATTTGTATTTAATTTTTTTTAAATAAATTCAAAACAATGTCGGTCATGTTCGTTTGGCAGCCGCAGGAACCTGCGGTTGCAGCTGCGGCAGATTTCTGTTCGTTTAGCTGCCGTATGCACTTGCAGCAAATACAGCGGTCAGACGCTGTGCCTGCGTTGCAATTTTTTCGACTGCTGATTAAAACAACGGTGCGACTAAAAATCTGCGATCAATCGCGACCACAACCACCGGCGGCAGACAAACGAATAATATATGTCGCAGCCGTAGCCGCAGGATTGACCGCAGCCGCAACCGCCTGCGGCGACCAAACGAACAGCATCGTTGTTTTAAAAAATTTTAAACGACACCGTTTTAAATTTGGCGTTTAATAAATTAATTGATGATAATACATCATCATAATATTTATGTTAATAATACGTTAGGATAATGTTATTTTCTTAAATGATCTTCAAATAATATATTCGTGTGATTTCTGATTTCATTTTCGATTTCACTTCAAATTTCACTTTAGCTAGTCGACTTTTTTTTCAAGGTTTCTTCGTAAAGTTTATTTATTTATGTACGTAAACTATGTGTTATATAGTAATATGAATATAGAATAAAGGAAAGAGTGTCTTTAAACATATTTGCACAAAAGAAATCGGTTTAAAACGACATCGTCGTTAGTAGTAAATATTTACTTTGGATTTATACTTAGTAGTAAATATTTTATAGTTAGAAAATAATTATTAACCCAAACATTATATATCTAATTCCAAAATATTTACTAAATATAGATCCCTATTACATGGATGTGAAATATGTTGAGTATATACACTATTTTCTGTTTATATATCATGATTTTTAGTATGATTAATTTATAATCAATTTTAATAAAATATACGATGGTGGTAGAATTTAGAAAATAAAAATTTGTTGTACGGGATCGTTATGATATTTTGTGAGTATTAAAATTACGAAAACAACTTTGAAAATACCAAAAGTTTGTTAAAAATTTCAAATGTTAGAATAAAAATACAGAAAACATTCAATATAGATCACAATCATTTTGTTGTAGTCAGATTCAAAAACTAAGTTTGCAGTTTGAAAGAACCCCTCATCTCAATATTTTCGTTTAAATATTAAATTTTTTAATTAACCATTTAAAAAAATAATTTATAATTAATTACATCGATTTAAATATACGATAATCAATATTAACACCAAAAAAAATACCGGTAACTATTTATTGACCGTGCCGATTAATTAACTGTTATTTATTGCTGTTTAGATTTAGTTGGTTAAAATAAGTAACATAGTTATTGATGTTATTTCTGATCTTAGTGTTAACTAATAGCATATTAAATCTACATGATCAATTACACATATCTCTAATATATTATTTAAAGAATATTTTAATAAAATAACTTTATCCTAACATATTATTAACAGAAATACATGCTGACATGTCATAATCAGATTCAGTTTCTAATAAATATATAAATGTTCTTAAGTTACTATAATAATTACGATATCTGTCATTGTTATTAATTTGATTAAAAAATCAATATATTTTATTAAACTAAAAAAATATTATTAAATTCATAATTTTTTTATTTTCTTAATTTAAATATAAAAAAATCAATATTAAAAATAATTTTAAATAAAAATAAAAATTATATAAATATTTAATTTATATTTACTAATAATATTATATAATTTACGAATATTTTTTTAAGCTAATATAAATCTAATTAGTATTTAAATAACTTATTAAAAAATCGATACTTAAATTGCAGCATTATACGTAGTTTTCCTTTCTTCGGTGGTTTATACGTTTTATTGTTAAAATGTAGATTTATACAACCACTAACGCAAACCGCAATTCGTCAAATGATCAGACTATTTCATCGATTCTTTTCGTCGTTTCCCAACTCTGCTCTCCATAGCTTCCTTCCAATCTCTCAACTATGTTCCAACGGTCGTCTTCAAGAAGCTTTGCTGGAGATGGCGGTTTTAGGTCCCGAGATGGGTTTCTATGGTTACGAAGCGTTGTTGAATGCATGTTTGGATAAAAGGGCTCTTAAACAAGGTCAAAGGGTACATGCCCACATGATCAAAACCTGTTACCTTCCTGCTACCTACCTTCGAACTCGTCTGCTCTTCTTCTACGGTAAATGCAACTGTTTGGATGACGCCCGGAAAGTGCTCGACGAAATGCCCGAGAGGAATGTCGTTTCCTGGACTGCCATGATCTCGCGTTATTCTCAAACTGGGAATTCTTGCGAGGCTCTCGCTGTGTTCGTAGAAATGATGAGATCAGATGGAAAACCAAATGAGTTCACTTTCGCCTCTGTTCTCACCTCTTGTATACGTGCTTCTGGATTATCCCTGGGTAAGCAAATCCATGGGCTCATAATTAAGTGGAATTACGATTCTCACATTTTTGTGGGAAGCTCTCTCCTTGACATGTATGCCAAAGCTGGAAAAATTGAAGAAGCTCGTGAGATTTTCGAATGTTTACCTGAGAGAGATGTTGTCTCATGTACTGCTATTATTGCTGGCTATGCGCAGTTAGGACTTGATGAAGATGCGTTAGAGGTGTTTCAGAAACTGCAGAGTGAAGGACTGAGTCCGAATTATGTCACTTATGCTAGTGTTTTAACAGCATTATCTGGACTTGCTTTGTTAGATCATGGCAAGCAAGTTCATTGCCATGTTTTGAGACGTGCACTTCCGTTCTACACAGTCCTTCAGAACTCCCTAATCGATATGTACTCAAAATGTGGGAATCTCTCATACGCTCGAAGGCTTTTTGATAACATGCCTGAGAGGACATCCATTTCGTGGAATGCAATGCTTGTGGGATATAGTAAACACGGTTTAGGAAAAGAAGTTCTTGAACTCTTCAGATTGATGAGGGAAGAGAAGAGAGTAAAGCCTGATTCAGTTACTCTTTTGGCTGTTTTGTCTGGTTGCAGCCATGGAAGAATGGAAGACACAGGGTTGGAAATATTTTATGGCATGATAGCGGGAGATTACGAGATTAAGCCTGACACTGAGCATTACGGTTGCATTGTTGATATGCTTGGCCGTGCTGGTAGGATTGAGGAGGCGTATCAATTCATCAAAAGAATGCCATCAGAACCAACTGCTGGTGTACTGGGTTCTCTTTTAGGAGCTTGTAGAGTTCATTTATCTGTAGACATTGGGGAACATGTAGGTCGTAGACTCATTAAGATTGAACCAGAGAATGCAGGTAACTACGTCATTCTCTCTAACTTGTATGCTTCTGCAGGAAAATGGGAAGATGTAAACAATGTAAGAGCACTGATGTTGCAGAAAGCTGTTACAAAAGAACCAGGAAGAAGCTGGATTCAACACAATCAAACCTTGCATTATTTCTACGCAAATGACCGTACTCATCCAAGAAGGGGAGATGTGTATGCTAAATTGAAAGATATATCGATAAAAATGAAGCAAGCTGGTTATGTTGCTGATCTTAGCTGTGTGTTATATGATGTGGATGAAGAGCAGAAGGAGAAGATGTTACTTGGCCACAGTGAGAAGCTAGCCTTGACTTTTGGTTTGATTGCTACTGGTGATGGGATTCCAATTCGAGTTTTCAAGAACCTACGTATATGCATTGATTGTCATAACTTTGCCAAGATCTTCTCGAAGGTTTTTGAAAGAGAAGTGTCCTTGAGAGATAAAAACCGGTTCCATCAAATTGTCGGAGGAATCTGTTCCTGTGGAGATTACTGGTGAACATCGCAAAAAAGACATGTAATATTAGCTTCAGCCAACATCCGTAGAAATGTGCAGATGTTGAAGAAAAAAAGGTACAAAGAAAAATTGATTTGATACTTTTAACAGCTACGTACAATCACCCAAACATACAAAATCTCAAAGACTCAAGCTGGCAATGTTGGTTTCTTTGAGTTCTAGTCAATCTTCACTGATGAATAGATATTTCTCATGAACCAGAAGCACGCATAGAAACTGATTGTGCCAGTTAGGAGGAAGAACCAGTAAGAGATGATGATCATGTACTCAAAGTAGAGCATTCCTAAGACTACCTTTGTGATCTCCAGCTTCGTGAGGAGGTAATAAATGCAGGAGTCGGTAATAAAGGAAACATAAAAAAGAACAGAGTGTCGTCTCATATTTTCTGCAAATCTTTGTCCAAAATTATATCAGTTAGCAAAGGAACCAAATATATTTACTCCCCCAATGATTATACCCTTATAACAATATGAATTAGAAAGAAAAAAAACTATTATCTACTATATATTAAAGCAGAATAATTGAGAATGAAAATTGTTTAGGTATCATCACCATATTTATTCTCACCACTTTTTTTAATTAACTTAATTCAAAACATTAATTAATTATTTTATTACTCAAAACATTCTAATTAGGTAAACTAATTATAGAGATATTAGTAAATAAGATTTTAAACCGTATTTACTTTTCACATATCATACGATTCAAAAATTAGGAAATTTTGAAGGGCAAATGACTGATTTAGCACTAAAACAAGTTTTAGTGACTAAAACAGCATCATAACCATAAATTCCCAAATATAGCATTTTCTTAATTGTAAAAATACTATATTATCCTAATTTTAACCTAATCTCTTATATTCCTATTACTACTTTTGCATGATACCTCTTTCCACCGCCGTAAAAAATTTCTCTCTGAAAATATTTTCTCTACCGTTGCCTCTATTACTCCGATTCTCTTACTCCGCCGATTCTCTTACTCCGTCGACTTTCTTACTCCGTCACCTCCTTACTACGTGACTTCTCTTACTCTTCGCTCTGCATCACATTCTCTCTTTGTGAGTCCCAGGTAAGTTTGTTTTCGTTTTAGTGTCATTTTGACTTTGATGGACTTCATACTACTCGTTTTGGTGTTGAATGTGGTAAATCTAGGATTTCGTTTAGATTTTGTTTTCATATGCTTCTAAAATCGAATATTATCAGTTAATCTTCACCTTTGTTCATCTTTGCCCACTAGATGTTTGATGAAATTTCTCAGAGAAATTAAGTACTATAGACATGTTTTAGTTTTGTTCTGATTTGTGTTGTAATTGATTTGTTCTTTAGTTTTTGTGTTGTAATTGATGATTTACTTAGTAATATTTTATCTTGGTGTTCTTAAACGGTTGTTGTAGAATATTTTTAGTACTTTGTGATTTTGCTATTAAGAAGCTTCTTCTTGTTCTGAAACTGTCTAGATTTTGGTAGATGTAGTTTTGGTGCTATTACACTATTAGACCATCAATTCAACTGGAACTAAGAAAGATGTAGTTTTTCAATTCAAGCAAAAGAATATCACTACTATTGATTTAAAAGTTTTCACTTATTTTTTTAAAGATTAATGTTATTGAACAACAAAACATTAGTTTTTACATGATGTTAGAATGGAATTTGGGCATTATAAACTTTGTATTATCTACATTATCATATACTATATATTAGAAGCATAAATAACATAAGTACAAGAACAATCAAACATATGTGTTCTTGATTAACTAAACACAAGAAAAAGATACCATCAAACATAAATAACGTTTTAGAAAGAAATTCCTAAAACATAAAAAATAGTACCTAAAATTGATCAAAATCTTCCTAAAATCAATATTTTAGAAAAAGATTCCTAAAATATAAGAGATAATAACTAAAATTGCATAAAATCTTCCTAAAATTTAATAAACCCTATGCAGTTTTACGTTTTAGGAAAGTATTTCATATTTTTAGTAAGATATTCCTTAATCTTAAATAAATCAGGTAATGTGCTATTAATTGTTTTACGATTTATTGTTAACATTAACGAATGCATCTTTTTTATAGGTATAAACATGAGAGACTTATTCCCCCTAAGGATACATTTACCTCAATTGTAATATAGTTTCGGAGAAGAACCACAACAAGTATTACAATCTTTGTGAACATTGTACCAACAAACTCGCTTTTGTTGTTGTTATTTTGCTAGAGTTCTCATATTACAATCTTTGTGAACATTGTACCAAAATTATATAATGATCTTTTGGGATGGTTTAATGAGTATTGAATAAAATTCTCATTTCTTTGTAAGTTTGTACTCTCTTTGTTCTTTGCTAGATGTAGATTTTCAGTTCAAGAAAAAGAATATCATACTGATTTGAAAGTTTGCACTGATTTTTTAAATGTTAAAGTTATTGAGCAGCAAAACACTAGTCTTTACATGATGTTAGAATGACATTTGGGCATTATAAAATATATAGTAGAATACACAATTATATCCTATAGATTAGAAGCGTAAATAACATAAGTATAAAAAAATCAAACATATGTGTTCTTGATTACCTAAACATAAGAAAAAGGTTACGATTTTTAAGAAGGAATTCCTAAAATATAAGAGATACTACATAAATTTGCATAAATTCTTCCTAAAATTTAATGAAGTTTCGGTGTAAAAGAACGTGGTAGAAGATTCCAATGTATATCATAAGCATAAAATATATAAATTTGTCAAAATTTAATGAAGTTTCGGTGTAAAAGAACGTGGTAGAAGATTCCAATGTATATCAGCATAAAATATAGTCATAACTGCAATGTCAAGGTTTTTCATAGTAATGATTAGATAAGAGTAATAGTGAATAATTGATTAGGAGTTTGTAAACAATGTTGTCCATTACTTTGTAAATCAAATTCTTAGTTCGATATTCCACAGTTTCGTTGATTTCTCGATTTATCAGCTTGACAAATGTTTTGCCTCCCAACCGAGTGACAAACTGAATGATTAGAATATATATAGTTGTTAATAAAAACCTGAAACCATCATAGAAAAATTATCATGATTTTAACAAAATTGCTAGCACATGAGACTCGTAAAGCTTGTAAAGAAAAATGAGAAAGCTCTCACTTAACTATATTAGATGTGATGATCTCGTAAAGATGAACATACACTTCAAATACAAGTTGGAGACAGATGTAATGCTCATGATAACAAAAAAATCATTCTTAAACTATATACTAAAGAAACAGGAATAAATGAGATAGCTTCCTCACGCTGGAACAGGAATAAATTATTCTGAGTCTTCAAAAATCTAAGACAAAATAAACTATTAAGAAGGACAAAAATCTTGTGTTTAATAAACCTCACGAGCATCACGGTAGATATCGGATTTATTGAGGATAAACACAAATTTCTTTTTCCACTGCTGGGTATACCGGAGAAAACCAACCTGACAAGAACAATAAGATGCATATCAGCCTACAGTACAATAATGACAACAGGAAACTGTAGAGGTAGAGATAGTTTAAATATATTCTAAAATGCTAGCAATTTAAGAATTAAGTAATACAATCACGACAGAACAGGACTAGAAATCAAAGGAGCACAATATTGGGACGCTTGTTCCCAATCAGTGAACTTCTATAGATTTTCAAGAATAAAGTAATTATCTATCAAGTTAGTACTTTCGCAATTGAGACTTTTTCATACAATTTGCCACATACACTAGACCTTTTTTGCTGTATCAATAAACGAACCACCTTTCATGTGTCTTGGATCAAAAGGACATGTTGTTGCCAACATAGCTATGACAACCTTTACTTGATAAGATAATCAGTTCAACTCAAATCAAGAAAAAAAGATATATGCATTAACCTAATGACAGCTTTCCCTTCACTACACAAAGTCTTGGTGTTCTATACGTGACTATACCGCTTACTTTCATTAAAAGTAGATTTAACCAGATTACTAGGCAGATACATATTGAAGGAAATCAACAATAACTAACACGCTAATAAAAAAATAACCTCTACCTCACTTTCGGTTAAAGGACGGTCAGCAGAAAGAACAAAAACAAGCAGATCTGCACGTGGAACAAATTTTTCTGTAAGACGTTGTTGTCTTTGAAGGATCACATTGGTCCCAGGTGTGTCAACAATATTAATCTGCTCCAAAAGAGAACCCCAAATCAATTCCTCCAAATAATTAGAAAATTCAGGACTGCAATGGCTAAAATTTGAATGACTCACATCCTTTAGTATCGGTGCAGGAAGATAGCAGATGTATTGGCCATCTGGATGCCTTTGGCAACGTTGTTGCTCTTCATATTCCAAATCAGAGTAACACAAAAAAGTGATTTCATTGGTAGTGGGGACTACCCCCTCTTTGAGGTATCTCTTTCCAAGAAGTGCATTGATAAATGTTGATTTTCCGGAGTTAAATTCCCCCTAGTACCACAAAATTGTGGATTCCAATAAAATGGTTATCCATACAAGAACTATTTTAAATCATAAAAAGCTACTCGTCTTGCTTGAAACATTTTCCAAATTTTAAAACCCCAAGCAGAAATAGATAAAAAGAAATACTAGTTGAACCTTGGACTCCATAAATCCCAGCAATGCTATTAACAGAAGGTGGTCCTCTTCGACGGAGTAGAGTTGGAAAAAATACCTGGAAAATGTTGCAGACATGCCGGATCTTTTCTTCTGCCAAATCGCGCGCAAAATATCTACCTCTACTGAATACCGTGCCGGAGATAGAGATGAAATGCGGAATCGTGTGACGGAGATGGGGACAGAGTTGGAGACGAATGCGAGCACACTTCTTGTCGATTTCGTCGTCGGAAATGTTAAAGATGTGCTGAAGCGCGTGCGAGAGATGGAGACGACGATGATATCGTCGCCGGAGTTGGCGACGACGACCAGTGAATTTCTAGTCTGCAATTTCAGCGCCGGAGAGGTTGAAGAGGAGAAACACTTTACGTCTGCATTTGGTTCTAATTTTAATCAGGGAGAAAATAGACTTTTCTCATTTGTAAAAATGCTAAATGAGAGAGTTTTTGTTTGGGGTGCTATAATTGACGTAAAAAGTTGGTTTAGTGCTAATCTAGGGTATTTCTCAATTTTGAATTCGTGCATTACACATTTAATTACTCGCCAATTTTAAAAATCGAAAATTACTTTTTACATGAATATTTAATTATTGTACACATATAAAAGGAAACTAAAAATTTCAAATTTTTGTATATATAGAAACTCCATTAACACTATTAAATTCTACATTTTATATTAATTACTCGCCAGTTTTAATTATTTTTTAAAAAACTAATTAAATATCGTAAAACCCTAAGAAAAAATCATAAAACTATATATAGTAAACATATTAGACATTCAAATTCATTTTACACTTGCAACTCTAATAAAAATAAAAAAATAACATATTTTTTTACGTCATACGTAAACTTACAAAATTTATCCTAACACATAAAATTTCTCTGAATTCGAGAAATTAGTTCTCTCTTCTGAAGGTAAATATCAATCATGTATTTTCTCTTCAGATGGATACAAGTGGTACATGTATATTGAATATTCATTTACTACCACAAGTTTCAAAGAAGTGCACTTTCCTCATCATTAATCATTAAAACTAGATTCATATCCACGCCATGCGTGGAGAAAAATATTCTTAAATTATATTTTATTAATAAATATAAATTAAATATTTATATAATTTTAACTTTTATTTAAAATTATTTTTAACATTAATTTTTGTATATAAAAATTAAGAAAAGAAAAATAATTATTTTTGACGAATTTAATAGTATTTTTTGTTAGTTTAATAAAATATATTAATTATATAACCAAATTAATAACAATGATATACTTGTAATTATTCTAATAAGTTAAACTCATTTATATATTTATTTGAAATTTACTTTAGTAATAACACGTCATGATGGTATTTCTGTTAATAACACGTCAGAGTAAAATTATTTTATTAAAATGTTTCTCAAATAATGTATTAGTAAAATTATTTTATTAAAATGTTTTTCAAATAATGTATTAGGGATTATGGTAGTAAATCTAGTTATATTTATTTGAAATTATTTATAAATTAACATATAAAAAATTTAAAGAAATAAAAAGTATTATTTTGCAAATGTAATCGTATTTTTTGGTTAGTTGAATAAATTATATTTATTCTCTAACCAAATTAATATCAGTGGCATGTATTGTAATTATTCTAGTAAGTTAAACCCTTTATATATTTAAGCTGAAACTTCATGTGGTGTTGACACGTCAGCATGATATTTTTGTTATTAACACGTCAGGGTAAGGTTACTTTGTTAAAAAGTTTCTCAAATAATATATTAGGGATGATCAATATTTTCATGTCCTTATATATTGATAAATGATATCTCATCTTAACTTTTGCAGTATGTTTATAAAATAATTTAAAAAAATGGTAATATACCCAAAAGCGAAGAACGACAAACACGATTGGATTGGGTTTATATTATACATGTTGAAATAGCTAGCAAAAACTTCATATGAATTATTTCTTATATGATATTTCAAAATTTGAATTGTAAAAATATAAATTGTATCCTCTATTTATTATTTTTTAATATCGCATATTAAAAATGGAAATTAGACCATTATTTTGATGTTTATATATATTTTGAAACATCAATATTCATGTCCATCGCACATGTATTATCCTAGTATAATATTACTTATTAATTTATATAATCTTAATTTTAATTTAAATTATTTTTAATATTAATTTTTTATATAGGTAAATTATAGAAAAATAATTTTTTTTTAAGAATTTAATAATATTTTTAATTAATTTAATAAAATATATTAATTTTATATCCAAATTAATAATAATGATATATATTGTAATTATTCTAATAAGTTAAAACCATTCATATATTTATTTAAAATTCATTATACTGATTACACATAAATATAACAATTGTATTAATAACATGTTAATAATATTATTTTCTTAAAATGTTTATGAAATAATATATTAACGATGTTCCGTCATAATTAAACATTCAAAACTGCCATAAAATAGACCAATCTTACAAATAACAAACTAAAGAAAAAAGAAGAAGACTGCACTATGAAGACGTCACTAACTAATTAGCTGTGGAGTAAGATTCAATGTTAAGAACAATAAACTCAAGTCTTCTCTTCTAGACAAGATGGTCCACAACAAAGAATAAACCATACAGTTTCTTTTTAACTTAAACAACATAGTTTCTGTTTACAGCAATATTCATTCATTAGCAGCTTACTTACAACCCAATTTCAGGAGTTTAAACAAATGCATCTTGCATGCGTGTAAACAAATCAAAAACGCTCATTCTAACCGCTACAAAACGCTCACATGACTACTCGGTATCTACTTGCAAGAGAATCTTACATAATACTATGTTTTGAGTTTGTGGTTCTGATGTCGACAGAGATAAAATCTACTCTTGTAATCTTCACACTGATAATTTTGTTGCATCCACTGGTTTCTCCACTCCTCCACTTGTAGGGCTATATTTTCAAAGTTATATAATCACTAGTTAGATGAGAGTCGGATCTCAAAGAACCATTGCAAGGTTATGACAGCTCCAACAATTTGAAGAGATGACTACTTACAATCCACTTAAGACTTTGATGGCGTCGTAAAAGAACCATTGCAAGGTTATGACAGGTCCAACAATTGTGATTCGAACAGGAAGACTTCTGGTGAAAAGACCAACAAACCCAATGTTCCTCACAGCCTGAAGCTCAAGCAATGTAACAAACAACAATCAAGAATACTTTGCTTGGTGGTAGCAAAATTGCTAAATGGGTTTCATATATTGATTTGTTGATGATGGTTAAGAGTCTACCTGCAAGACATTCTTGGCTTTGTTGTTGTAGAGAGACGAAACAACCACATCTGCAGGGTTAGAGATGACTGTACCTACGGCTCCAGCTGTATAGCCAGCAAGACATGTGACACCAAGCTGTTGAGCTTTAGAGCAATCTTGCTTCTGTTTCTGGATAATGTTTTGATATATAAACTCCACTGACTGCTCAAACGTTGAGAACATTACCATAGAAACTGAAACGACATAGGAGAGACAATTAACAAGATATCGTTTTGGTAGAGAAGAGAATCCATAGCTCAAGTAGTTATTTCATATCCTTTGCCTAAAACTGGAAGATTTGATTTACATAACTGACGGTTTGGGAAGTCTAAGTAGATTAAAAATCAAACAAATTTAGAAAGATGTTGAAGTTCAAATCGATTGAGTGAAAAGAGGCATCGCACGAAGCAGTAATATTACATGGAAGATTGCGACACCAGAGCGGAAAAAGACCCCGGTGGAAGCTGCATTTGGAGAGATGAAGACTTAAAACCAAATGCTAAACCACAGCTAAGCAGAATGATTCTGAAAAAAGGCTTACCCAGCAAGACCTTCACTTCTATACACTCTTGGAAAGCCATCAAGCAAACCTTTTGCAAACCTGGGCTGTGTCTGAACTCTAACTTTTATGGCTTCAAAAGGACATAAGGCCATATCTGCGAATACCTGAGCAGATGCACTGCTGAGAAAATATATGGAAGTTCTGTTATTGTTAGGCAACACATTGCTGTAGAGTGTCTTGAAGTACTCATAGAGTCCAAATCTGCATCCACCTTGAACACCGTATCCTAAAAGCTTCCCCGACCAACCTCTCCAGAGATAAGAATGACCATGTTCCCTTAAGAGCGTGGAGAAACCCGATGGAATGCTATTGTACTTCACGGGATTCACCTACACGAGAGTGATCTTTATTGACGGATCAATCATGATGATCCATTTTGATTTTGAGCACATAGAAGAGCAAACCTCCTAAACCTAACAATTTGATCAATCATTACATATCCCAAATCGATTCAACTCCAACTATATGGGGACACAGAGCACACGAGACAGATAAGTAGAAGAGACAAACAAGATTAGGGAAATTTAACATCAAAATCAAGAAGCAGAAAAATGAAATAATACCTGCATATTGACTTTGAGGACATCAAGAGGAGTTATAGCCAAATGGGTTGTTCCGGCACTGAGCATTCCTCCCATGGTGCAAACGGTATAAAACCAAGGAGACGACAGTTGATCATCCAGTTTCCTATTGACACTTGTCATCTTCTACAAAAATCCTCTCCAATCCCGATAAACCCTAATCCCTCAAAACAAAAGCTGTTCTTTGGCGTTTTCTGTTTTCTCCGAAAAACCCAAAACCCAGAAATGAGGAAACACGTCAAGAGAGGGTCACAAGAAAGCTATAGAAGAGGGAAAAAGAGCGTACGTGGAGTATTCTCATGTCTGATGGCGATCGTTTGTCCACGTCTTGCGGCAAAGACAAGGCCAAAAACGAAACAGAACACTCTCTTTTACTTTTTCCGCAACATAAAAAAAAAGTTCCAAGCTTTAGGGAACGGGCAGGCGGAAAAATCGCATCTTTTTGGAAGTGAAATGTTTATAAAGCTGATTCAAGTTAGGTTTCACGCTGGCGCGTATAGATTCGATGCTTTCCGGTACCGGAACTGTTTTATGAGTCCTCTTTTTCTAAAATGGGCTTTATAAAGGCCTTGTCGTTAGTGTTCTCTTCCAGGCCTGGAAAAAATAGTTTGGTAAAAAATAACCGAAACATATATTATTTAAAAAAAATTAAAGTTATTAGTTATTAACCGAAACCGAATCGAAAACCAAAATAATATCCGAAAAATTAAATTATATTCGGTTATTTTTGATTATTCAAAAATATTTTAGATATTTCGATTATTTTTGATTATTTTTTGTTATTTTATTATTTTTTGAGTTATTTTTTGTTATTTTTGATTATATTTTTGTTATTTTCGGTTATTTCGTTTATTTTTGGTTATTCGAATTATTTTTGGTTATTTTTTGTTTTAAAATTTAATAGCCGAACCGATCGAAACCGAAATATAATCAAACCGAAACCGAATCAAAATATAGAAATAACCAAATATATTTTTAATTTTATCAACTGAAAAAACCAAAACCGAATCAAACTATAAAAAATAATCGAATACATCTTTAATTTTATCAACCGAAAAAACCAAATCCAAAAATAATCGACCAAAATCGAACCAAATATCTGATTGCTTACACCTAGGTCAATACGTAATAAAAAAAAATACCATCAACTTTGTAAAATAAAAGTTTAACAAAAATATAAACTTTGGTTGACTGATAGAATTAAGAGAAGACGACGGATATGGCATATAGGAAAATTCATATAAAATCGAAAAGTTAGTGACTATGTATGATGTCATATTATATGAAAAGATAACAAGTTATGACTATGGTGAAACAAAAAAAACAAGTTAGTGACTATTTTGCTGTCCAAAAGAACTGTGAACCAACCCGAGATGTAAACATTGCAGCTTGGTCGCCTAGCTATGACAGTGAAGCGGTTCAAAGTTAGTTCACTTCTGCCTAATATGCCAATACGGTTTAATTCAAACAGCTACGGTTTAATCCTATGTCATTACATCAATATGGTAATTCTTGCTCGTTTTGTTCTTGTGTTTGATCCCCTAAGTATCTTCAACTTAGTTCAATATAGCTTGCTTGATTCCCTCTCTCCGTGTAAGCTTCACTGCTCAGTAACCAGTGTCAGACAGAGTTTGCCTACTTGCTTAAGGTCAGAAATGTGAACTTGTTAACTAAATTTGTTGGAAAAAATCATTCCAAATATCTGTGAAAACTAAGACAGATATATTTTGAAATCGCAACATTCCAATCTCTCAAAACGTCCATCAAGCCCACATTTGTGCAATGCCCCTCTGTAATCAAAGTCTCAGTAACCAAAGACATGCCAAAAGAGACTGAACAAAACTCAGACAACATTCTTGTCCTTGTCCTGAAATAACCATCGCTATGTTACTCTACCTCGTGTAAAAGTGGATAATAGTTTCAAGTTCGAACCTTTTATTATCATCTGTAGATTACAGAAGACCATCTATGCTAATCTCAGTAAAATTCAAACATCAGAAATCAGCTGGAGATGCTATTGACAAGCCTAGCACCAATCTTATCAAGCTTCTTCACACAAGCAACAGATTTCAAGTGCCCAACTTTCCAAAAAGCTTCCACCATCTTCTCTCCGATCACTTCTCCTTTCTCCGCAGCGTCAATAACCGCAACCGCGGTTGGTCCAGCTCCACTAATTGTACATCCAAACGCTCCAGCTAACAAAGCCGCCATTTTCACAGCTTCCATTCCCGGAATCAATGGAGCTCTCGTCGGCTCAACAATTTTATCTGACGACAACGCCTTCCCGAGCATAACAGCGTCTCCCTCTAACACAGCAGCTACTAAAGCAGCCGCTTGGCTACTGTTCCAGACATGGTGAACCATAGGAATCTCTTTAGGTAATGCAGCTCTCATCTTCTTCGTTGGAGCTTCGAACTCAGGGCTCACTAGAACAAAGAAGAGCTCTTTGTCAGCTGGGAATCTCAATGGTTTTAGATCAAGCGGTTCGTAGTTCCTAATCAGAACGAATCCACCCATAATCGCCGGTGCGATATTATCGGCGTGATAACCGGATACCTTAGCTTCCGATTCCAAACCGGCTAATACCAATTCTTCGCTCCTTAATTTCCGGCCGAAGATCTCGTTAACCGCCACGGCAGCTGCGGCGGCGCTGGCTGCGCTAGAACCTAAACCGCTTCCTAAAGGAAGGCCTTTGTGCAAATCCAATGATAAACCAACCGATCGGATCCCTAACATCTTCATCGTTGCAATGGCGGCTATTCCGGCGCAGTTACGAAGAGGATTTGTGCTGAGTTTCGTTGTAGTTCCGGTGATCTCCGAGATTAAGATCTCACCGGCACGAACGGAGGGATCCACGCGGAGAGTGACGTGGTCTCCGAGACCATCGACGGCGCATCCTAAGAAATCAAAGCCTGGGCCCAGATTAGCTACGGTTGCTGGCGCGAAAGTCTTGACAGATGTGAAAACCGGTTCCGGCTCGACGGCGACGAGGGTTTGTACGGAAGCTCTGCATCGAAATACGGAGACTTTGGTGGATAACGCCGGCGATGATTTGGATTTGGGTTGGAAATAGGAAATGGGTTTGGAGGGAGATTGGAAACAGAGAGTCGCCATCGATGAAACAAATAAATGAGATTAACAAAAGCTGAGAAAGATGAACAAAAACAGTAACCCTTAAAAACAAATATATAAGAGACAGAGATGAACAAACGTGACCACCTAACCTAATGTTTTTTGTTTTGTTTTTTGCAGTAAAGCTGATTACTTTTAGAGTGGAGTGAGATCAGATTCAGATCTCAACACTGAACTTAACGGTTTAACCACAAACCTCTAAACCAAACTGAACCGGACCGGTAGTTTAGTGTGGATGATTGACTAATGAATTAATCTATGATTTACTTCCGTCAACTACACGAATTTATACGAATAAATTTATTTTTATTCGTAATTTGTAGTTCTTTCATAAGTTACATAAACTATGTTTTTCTTCCGTAAACTATATAAACTTCATAAATTATTTCAGTTATAGAAATTCTGTTAATATTTATACATTAAATTGTTATTAAATCTTGTTTTAGTTTGAAAATATGGTTTTAATTTTAAAATTAATCTAAGTTAAAACTAAATTTTCGAATTAGAATCAGATTTACTTGATATTTAACGTGTAAACATTAATAAAATTTCTGTAATTAGAATAATTTATGAAGTTTGTATAATTTATGAAAGAAAAATACAGTTTATATAGTTAAAAGAAGACCCAAAAATTACGGGTAAAAATAGGTTTAATCACATAAATTTGTGTAATTTACGGAAATAAATCTATTAATCTATTATGGAAAGACGTATAGACGATTCGTCAATGTAAAAACAGAAGAGGAAAAAGAAGAAGATTAAAACCTCCACATGATGCATCATCTACGTAATCTTACGAACTCTATTGAGACCGGTTCTCTGATCTCGACCAAGTTTATAATGTAATTGTCGGAAAACGGATTGTAACATTATTCGACCAGACAAGGATAATCAAATTGATCGAGGAGGCGATGTTGGTGGACACTAGGATCATACATGCCATGAAACAATGTTTATTGAATGACATATGTTTTGCGGCGGTGAGAGATTTATTCAATTTACTAACAACAACAACAAAACTAGTTGAAATTAAGTTAATTCAAGTGATGAAAATCAATCAATATTCATGAACTTCCTCACACACTGCAATTTCATTTTATGAAATGAACAAACCTGACCAGTGACCACCTAATCTAATGTTAAAAGCTAATTACTTTTAGAGTGGAGTGAGATCAAATTTAGTTCTTGACCACGGTCTGACCATAAATCTCTAAACCGGAGAGAACCAGACCGGAAAGCTTGTTTATTTCTTTTGTTTTAGTTCTGAGCTCTGATTATGTGCTACAGTTGGGATGATTGTAAATGTATATTCCATATAAACAAAATCCCATTTTGCTTACGAACAAGATGTGTGTTTAAATGTAGTGATGAACAATTCATAAGGGGACAGCCTTTTGTTTCTTCATGAAAGATCTTTCCTTTGGCGTTTGAACCTTCTCTTTGATTCTTCTTCCTTTTCATCCACATATGCTATAAACGATTGCAGGTTTTTCAAACGTGAACTTTGTGGTGAAGGTATAGGTTCTCTTTCTTCTTTTGGCTTGTGTTTGCAAAAGTCCCGGACAATCTTGAAGAAGTGGATAAAGAGAGCAACAACACAAGCGATCCCACATACTAGGAACATGCCCCAGAAGCTATGCACGCCTGACTGAGACCCGTTCAGGTTAGTACAGTTAGATTTTGACAGCCATCTGTCATGGATCTTCTGAAGCTCACCAGTTTCAGATAAACGAAGAATCGCGGTTGACATGTCAATTGCTAAAGGAGAGTCTCTCGGGAATGCCTTTTTAAAATAGAAATGCAAAATTCTTGATTAGATTTCGTTCAAACATGCTATCGGTAAAGAAGAGACAAGATATTCAGAAGATGACTCACAAATCCCCAACCGCATCTGGTGAATTCTTGACCTCTGATGACAAACTTGCAGTAATCTGAGAGGAAGAGATCAACGTAAGGACGTTCATCCACGATTGCAGCAACAGTACCATTTTGAAGCGCAATGGCGTATTCTTGAGGAGAGCCGAGAGGTACAAGTCTTGATCTGGCGATATTGAGCTCATCGACCATGTAGTTTTCAGCAAAAGAACCAACCTGGAAGCCAATACGACCAGAGCTACTGATGAGTGTATCTACTCCTTTTATAGGAGAATTCAGCTGTTGCACTGTTAGAATCGATGTGAGACTCGCAGTGTAGCTAGATGTAATGAGCAGAACCACAAAAAGCCATATGAGCAGCACCATACGACCAAGCGTGCTCACAGTATTTTCTCCTGAGAATTTGATTTCATAAAGATGTTAAAAAACTTGAGACAAGAATTGCAGTAACTAGCTTGAAGGGGATTTGAGACTCACTGTGGGAGAAAAACATGGTCGAGAAGGTAAACCTGCATTGTATTAAAAGATTCAGAGCTTGCATTAGCTATGGTAGTCACTAATTTAGGCAGACAAATAAGATGATTCTAGTGTACTAACCACATAATGGTAATGATTTGTCTCCTTGGCGGACCCCGGAACTCATCGTTTGCTCGATGTTCAAGAATCCATATTACAGCTCCAACAACAACGAAAAAAGCTGCTGTTACAGCCCACATAGGAGGAGTAAAAGGGCGTAAGAAGGCCCAAGGTTTTTCGTTAGGTGTTGAGGCAGGAGTAACCACAACAAGGCCTGACTCAATGTATGGCTGAGTGAAATCCACAACTCTTGTTCGTTTTGTGATAATGGCCACATCTCCTACAACAGCATCAAAGTCAACCCCAGTGGTGACCTCGTTAACCAGTTCATTGTAGTTTGGATTCTTGAGACCATCTCCGAAAAAGATGAACTCGTGAAGAACCGGATACGGTAGCAGTTTCACAGCAGCTTCAAATACATCAATACAATATCCTTGCACTTTGTTGCTGCTTCCATTGACCCTTGAGACGAAGTCCTTGAAGCTTGCCCTATCGGGAACAGCAATTCTTAACGGCCTCCCATTGTTAGGAAAAACCCAACCACGAGGCGTAACTGAAGTCCCACCTGGCCAAGTTACAGATTTCAGATGTTGGTTTGAGCTAGAACGGTTAGAAGGTTTGTTGTAATATGATTCAGGACGCGCAACAGAAAGACCAGAATGGTTAGACCAGAAACCTATTTGGCGAAACCCGTCATCAACCACGTTGATAATATCATATGAAGGTTGTAGCATTGATCTGTCTGCATGAAACTGAATCGGACCTGTTAGACCAGACATCTTTGTATGCATAATGTAATCAAGAAGCTGTGATCCTCCATCAAATCTGCTCCACGCACTTAGATTCAACGCCTCGCCTTTCAAGCTGCTTAACTTTGAATCGTGAGAGAATGAAAGATTACCTCCAACTTCAAGAAGTGTCTTAACGGCTCTAGCAATGATCCATACAGTATCATAAGCATACAAACCATAGACATTCAAGCCAATAGTCTTATTATTACTCAACTTGTTCTTCCACCGTGCTGCAAAGTCCCTTTTCTTCCTTGAATTGGGAGTGTGAAGACGCAGAGTTAGAATTCCATTTAGAGATTTGGGATTCAATAGCAAATCTGAATCCAGTAGAGAAGACAACCAAGGTGTAGCTATCCAAACATAGCCTTTCTCCATCATTCCTAATTTCTCTGCTTCCTCGAAGATCATTTTCCCTGTATTAGGGAAAGTGTTCACTATGATTATCCGAGATTCCATTCTCTGGATCGTAGTCAATTCCTTTATGATATCAACTGGACTAGAAATCACAACATCCTGAGGAAGTACCGCCTTGTAAGAAATCCTGCAACGCCTCTCTTCAAGCTCATCGCCTAAAGCTGTAACACCGTTTCTACTGCTATCATCATCATTATATAATGCCACCACATCTGACCAGCCATAGTAGGTAATTATCTCTGCAATGGCGCGCATCAGAAACAGATCACTAGGTGCTGTTTGGACAAAGAAAGGGAATTGGAGTGGAGAGAGGGTAGGGTCAAGAGCCGTAAATGATAACATCGGAACAGTAAGCTCGTTTGCAAGATGAGACAATACACGCGCCATTATTGATGTCTGTGGACCAATTATAGCAACTACATCAGTCTCCATGAACTGCAATGCTGCAACAACAAAAGGATAAGTGAAGTAAGTTTTCAAAAGCAATCAAGAAAATGGATACAATGATAACAAGATTGGTTTTTTCTAACCTCCCATGATGCTGAGGAAACCGCTGCGTTTAGAATCATTGATCATAATACGCAATTTTGATCCGCTGAGGAAGCTAGGATCAGAATTTACATCTTCCTCAGCAGCTTTGAAAGCAATATTTGCAACTCGACCGTACATGGTGTTTAAACCGAAGATTGCACCCACCTTAATAACATGAGTTTTAGAACTAGTAGCTCCCTCTGAAAGTAACCCAACACCAGCACCAAGAGCAATGAAGCTCAATAGAACCCAGTTCATTGCTCGGTTCCTTAATCTTGATCAGCTAAAATGAGACCAGTTTTTCACAGCACGAGAGACAAAGGAAGTAGCTTTTAGTTTCACCAGTGAAAAATGGAACTCAAAACAGTGACACGGGGATTAAAGCCTTTACCACAAAAGAGGGTGGAGATGAATTAGAGGCAGAGATTATGCCAAACCCCAAAACGAAATCATCCTTTAATAAATAGAAAAAAGGTAGATTCGTGAGGCGTTGAAAAACTTATTGCTAAAAAGGGGTACTTGAAGACATGAGGATCAAGCAAGAGAAAAGAAGATGACAAGAAAAGACGCAGAAGAAGAAGAAGAAGAAAGCGAGAGGCTTGTTCAATCAAAAGAAAGCGAATATACAATAGTAGATTAGTAGGTACAGTTGAAGATTTGAGAAAGGAACAAAACATTTTTTTAATGGGATTTGAAATTTGATTACTTGCATAGAGAATCCATGGAGGAGACACAGCTTCAAGATGAAACGTGGGCAGACGAAAGTGCGAAATGACGTGACTAACAACGAAAGTGGTCACTGAAACGAAGATCTCCATTAGTGTTTTGGAAAGAATTTCAAACACTGAAACTGTAAAAGTGAGCCCCTGTGTTTATTTCAAAACCCAAAATCAATGGAAGAAGAACAACTTGACTAGATGATCAATAAAAGGCAAAAAAACTCCGACATATACACCAACTATATAATTTTTTTCCAAATGATAAAATTAAAATTTAAAATAACATATAATTTTATATAAAAATATTTATTTATTCTAAATAAATTATATATAAATTTAAATATTAAATTAAATTTTACTTTTTCGATTTAAAACTAAATTTTTTTAATAAAATATATTTTAAATTTAAATTATATTATTATTAAAAATTTAAATTAAAATACTATTTTTAAGAAATTACCTTTTTTAATACTCAAACTATTATTTTTTTTTTGTTTTACCTCAAAATTATTATTCCATTCAAGAAAAATATTTTAAACTTTGAAGTATAGTATTAATCGCCAAATTTAAACTTTTCATTTTAAAAATATTGATGTTTACTTCTAAAATTATATTAAAAAAACCTTAATGTTTAAGTCCATGTTGCCAAATTTGGAGTGATTTTGGAAGTGAAAATCAATGTTTTGGAGTAAAAAAAGATTCAGGTTTATATTGCCAAATTCACTATACTTTCAAGGTTTTAGTAACATTTTTTCCCACCAATATTAAGTTTATTTTGTAGGGATGGCATTTATTATAGGTTGGTCATATTATTTTTTTGGTTACTCAGTAGAAAAACTACAACTTTTAGAGCCTGGGGTTGAGGTGCTAATATGAGAAAAAATACTATTTTTTTAGATCTGTTTTGCGAGCGTGTCAGTGTGAACGTTTTGTCTCTTGATAGATGGATAAGGGTAAAATCTGGGAAATGTTGTTTGATTGATTCGAATTCTTTAATCTCCGATTCGAATGTTGGCTATCCATCCGACTCACGAACTAGGTTGATTAGGTTAATGGAATTAGTTATGAACTTCGAACAATAAGGTTGCATCCTATGAGACCGAACGTAGTTCATGTAATGTTAAGTAATTTCATATGTAAAGTAGATAAGTCCATGTAGATATCCTATGAGACTGAATATAGCTCATGTAAGGCTAAGTAATTCTATATGTAAAGCAGATAAGCCTATGTAGGTATCCCGTATACCCATGAGATCCGTTGTTCTCTCATATAATTTAATAATCTATTCCACCCGTGACGTTTGAACATCTCATTTCCAAAAACCATATGTGAAGCGGATGGATGAGGTTTGGTTTGAGATATTTATCTTTGGTATCAACTCTGTTTCTATGTCTATCTTTTCGTTGGAGGAGAAACATTGGTCGTTTTCCTTTTATGTTTTTGCCAGGATATTTATGACGGTTCTGTCTGAAATATTGTATACTTTTTCATTCCGTGATTTTCAAATGAAACAAAAGATACATAAAATCGATGAGAAGCAACGAACAATCAGACTACTACCTAGAGCCTGGAGGTCTGGGTTGCGTAATACTAAATAGTATACGTTAGCAAAGAGATTATTGAAGAGGAATGAATGGGTGCTGAAGGGATGTTTGATAGGGCTCAAGTCTCGCATGCAAGAGGTCAAATTATTTATTTGCTTACGTATTCCTTGTATTGCAACATTTTAAAGTTTTTAAAACTAGTTTTATGATACTAATAATTTAAATAGTTGTGCATTCATCTCTTCTGTGATTCATTATAGGATAACTTCATCGTTAAAACTGTTATACTCAAATACTGAAATAGTGATAAGAAAATGAAAGTGCATACAAATGCTATTTAATGTAAGAAAATTATCATGTGAAGTTGCGAACCAAATCTTTACCGGTACAGTTAATGCTACTAGACGTTTGCCATTATGTTTTCTTTAAAGTTGAGACTATAAAATATATAACGATTCCTTAATTTTGTTATTAAATAAAGCATTTTTATATATACTTAACATCGAACATTTAGATTTTACCAAAACATTCAAACGTTATAAAACACACCAAATAATTTATGAAAATAATCATAACATTCTAATATCGATCTTTAAAAACATAAATAAGAGATAAAATGTGGGAAAATAGTCATTAAGTATTAAATTTTTGTGTTTAATCTATTTAAATATCAAATTTTTTAATGAATCATTTTAATAATGATTTATAACTAAATCCACTAATTTAAATATATAATTAATCAACATTAACACTAAAAATAATATTATTAACTATATTATTTAATTTTTATTTATTAATATCTAATTTTTGTTAGTTAAAATAAATATTATAGTTAAAAATATTACTTTTATTTTTAATGTTAACTAATGGCATAATTAAATCAAAATATTTAATAATAAATAAATAACTTATTAAAAATTTCAGAATTTAAATAACTTTGACATAAAAATTTAATATTTTAATGACCTATAAAATGTTGATCCTTCAAAGTATTTTCATTGTTTCCATGGTAAGCATTTCTCTCTCTATCGCTTCTAAAATTTCATTAGGGCCTTATAAAACTGGGCCGAAAATTTCAACCCGGCCCAAAAATATCTCAAATGCAAAATATAATGTCGTTAGGCTTAAACAACGACACATTCGGCATCAAAACCAAAACTATCCAAACTACAAAACTTGTAATACCTGAAGTTTAGTCTCCTCTTCCAAATCAACACTCGCCGTCTTCTTGAGGAATTGTGAATGTCCAACCCGGAAAATCTGAATCCGCAAACAGAGATGTTGGAACCGATTTGTAGAAAGCTAAAGGAACTTGTTTTACCCTTCTCCGAATCTGCCATTTTTAGAACATCTCCACTGTTAGTTCTGTCTATAATGTTTACTGGTTTTTCACTTCTATACATTGAGACCAAAGCCTGAGTGAATTACTACAAGGAGTTTATGCATATGAACCAGGAAATACAATTACCTCATCCCCGAATATGGTGGCATATGAACCAGAGCTAAAATCTTCAATTTTCATTTCAGTTGTTTTTGCTCTGATGGTTAGATCAGTTTCTAGGGATGAAACAAACCTACACAAGAAAAGAGAGATATAAAGCGAATGACAAAATGTACAAACTTTTTACAAAAATTTGGATATATTATTGTTTGGTTGGTAAATAGTATACCTTGAAACAGGAGGGCAGTAATGGTGGCGCAAAGTGTCAATCTCCCAAAGTGAACTTCCTGTAACAAGTAATGAATATCATCAGTTCTATTATGTAATAGCCTCACAGCAAGCAAAGCAGCACTTTCTTTTTTTATTGCTTTCAAAGCAATCAAGCTTCATTTTGTGTAAGAATCTAGAGAAACAGGGGATTTTTTTACCAACCCAAAGCCACCACTAAGGAAAGTACAAATTTAGAAATACAAATCATGCTTCTGCTGCATAGGGGTGAAAGTTCTGCGTTAAATGCATGGAATATATATATAAAAGACTTGGAATATCATATACTTACTCATGGCACCAGATTTCTTGGTATCACTTTCCTGGTTATTGAAATAGTCAATACCAAGCTTTTCGTAGTTCTTTGGTTGGCTCTCATTGTGTTCATCAGCCTCTGAGTGGCCTTCCTCGACGTTCTCAACGGTTTCCTGCACAAGAGTGACCGCATTTGTAAGTCCATGTTTATAGACGTAAGTCACTTTCCCATCTGGCAACATATTTTCTGTAGTTTCAAGCACTAACAAAAATAGGTCATACCTGGTGCACAAGATGGTTGATTGTAGGATGTCTTCGCAAAAGGTTGTAGATCAAAGCCGTTATGACCAGCGATCCCGAGGGAGGAACGGAAAGTGACAACCTGCTAAGTTTCTTTGTGAATGAAGCTGCCAGATATGCTGGAAGTAATGATGACTTCAGGCAAGCATCAAGAAGCTGCAGAAACCGTTTCAGATATACTGGGATGGATAACAGCTTTTAAATCAGTAACTCATTGGTCACTCGAAACAAGCAATACCTGGAGAAATCTCGATCGGTGCTTTGCCACAAAGACCGAAGGAACCAATAACGCATAGAGTTTTTCATAAAAGTTGGGATATTCCAAGCCATGTTCAGTCATGAGGATGAAGAGGCTGCTTAGAGCCATCACACTGACAACTCCCCCAATATCATATGATTTTGTTAAGAAGTCGCTGCAAGTTATCAGGTATGGGGAAACATAATAAGCAATTGCCGAAGGAAACAGATAATGAGCAATAAAAGCTTTGGTAAATATGCCCACCATAACATTGCAGGATTAGATAGATGGGGAATAACTGTTTGGTGAATACTAGCAAGAACCTGATCATCAAAGGATAGCATATTGGTAATTTTTTCCATGCAGTATTCTAAACAAAGGGTTAGTTGTGAAAGTAAACAGCTAACCTCCTTGTAAATATCAAGGGGAAGTGGCAGTCTGAGAAATGAAATCCATGCTTTAGTGAACTTCAACTTCATCCTTTTGGCAATTGTAGTTGGAAAAAGAAGCTAGAGTTTTGAAAGAATAAATTAAGAGGAAAAAGTAAGCAACTGCATAGCAGGGAGAAATTTTTTCACGGATTCAGTGTATTTAGAAATTTTTTGCAACAGATGAAAACACACATTGCTATCTTGTTCCTTATTCTTTTTCTTTTTATCTGTCGGGGTCTCACTACAACTTCCATCTGGAAACAACAATAACCTTTATTAGCAAGTCTGAACACAGATGGAGTCCTTTCAACAAAATTGGAAAGAAGATGGTAAAATGATCAGAAACAGTCACCTGAACCACTCCACATCTCGTGCTGAGAATTTTCAGCTTGTTTTTCAGAAGGTGGAATTCGAGATAAAACTCGATAGACCTTGCGAATCTTGAGTTCTAGGCTGCAACTCACAATTTTTCCAGATCATTAACAATGCAACAACAACAAAAACAGCATACAAATTACATTCAAACAGTTTGGAAGAAAGAACAATGAAGATAAAATATAAAATGAGAGCATCAAATATTTACTGGTACTAACCTTTCTTTCAAATCATTCTCAGTCTCGCTCTTTTTGTTAATAGTTATGTCAGCTACAAAGGGCGAATTCACATCAGTTAAAGATATACAAAAAATCGACTATGGATCAAGAGGGGGAAAAGAGATGATAAGAAAGATGCATGAATAAGCGCACCAGACACGGCTGATGCTTCCAGTGATTTCACAAACTTTTCCATGCTGATGTATGTAAAATAGCTGGCATAAATCGATATCTAAAGTTAATCCCAAGTGACCAAATAACAGCATGGTAAATCCGAAGAAAGAACATGATGAATACACATAAAACACAAGATTATCAACATACCGGACATCAATGTACTTGAAGTACTTTGAGGTGAGGATATCTAAGTATATATCGGTATCAACTGCAGAGTGAATCTGCAGAGACAATGGTAAAAGCATTAAGCGCTGCAGATAATGAGCATATAACACTAGTATTTGAATATGTCAGAGGAAACTTACAATAGCATGAAGTAATCTGTGGTAGATGGAAGAGTGAAATCTTCCCACATTCAGAAGCTTTACAAACTCCATTAATGTGCCCAAAACAATATCCTAAATAACCATTTCATCGAAAGCATCAGAAACAAAGGAAGCATAACAACAATGCCATCTAACTTGAAGTAATGATCAAAGTCAAGGCTACAGAAAAAGATGAAGTTCACAGCAATGAGAAAGTAAAGAACACGGAGACAGAGAAGATAAAAAGCTACCCATAGAGTATCTTCGGACTGTTCAGAGACAAGAACATCGAGAAGAAGGTTCACAAACTCATCAAATTTTGATCTCAGCCAAGCTTTTAAGATAACTTCAGGGTCTTCGGCTCCAGCTGTCTTTGACGAATCATCTTCAGAACGAGGACGTTTTGTTGAAGAAGGATACGAAGAAGTAGAAGGTAGCTGAGAGAGAAGAGGGGTGAAAAAGGACTGGAGGAAAGGAGGGATTCCACCACAAACTGCGGCGGAGATTCCGGCGAGATGAATGAGAGAAGTAGAGGAAGGTTATTGATGTGAGCTCGTGATGAGAGTAGGTCACGACCTAATGATTTGAGCTCTTTCAAGGTGTATTTTTCTTTCCTCTTCTGCTTCTTCGAAAGAATCGACGCCATTGTTTAGTTATGGCTCGTGGCGGAAGAAGAACGAACCTCAAGAAGAACTAAGCCGAGAAAAGAAGTGAGGAAGGTACAATAAAACCTAATGATGTAATTTCAAGATTGGACCTACAAAGTAGTAAAAATTATATATATGCCCAAAATTGTGAAAGATATCAGATTTTGACCTCGATTGTTTTCATTTAGGGCTTGACTAATAGAAGTGGGTTTGCGGGTTCGGCTGCCACTGCGAGAGTGTGCAAAAGCGAACCACGGTGGTTTCAAGCGTTTTTCAAACAATTATACGATAGGTATAATAGTTGAAAACTAATATTTTGTGGAACATATTTATCTGGTTGAGAGATAAATTTTGATAAAGAATAAATTAAAACCATAATTCAACATGATTAATAATAGAAATCTATAAATAAAATATGGGATGATTATTAAAAACAACTAAATTTCATTGTAACATGTTTATTGTTTTCATGTATTGGGATAATCACCAAAAATTATGTTAAATAGTGTGACTAACTAAAAATATTGTTAGAAGACGTCAATATTCCGGATTTTTTCTAAAAATACTTGGTTCTATTAGTATATGGTTGTCGCAACATTAACGATGGCGAAATGCGACCAGATCGTATGCGATAAATTATTATTTGTTTTATAGTTTCAACATCTAGCCACATATCGTATTTTTCATAAACCTAGTTTAACTTAACTCCAAATTGATCACTATAATTTTTAAAAATGATTTGATTTTGAAAATCGTTTAAAATCTTCATATATATATATATAAATATTTTCTCTATTTTCATATTAGATTTTGTGATGATCTATTTCCTTTCAACTATCAACATATATCATCAGTTCTATACAGAATTTTGATGTAATACTAAATTTTTCCGTTTTGTTAGTTCGAATCGTATATATATCCGTTTTCAAAATTTAAAACACAATCAACCACCCACTAAAAATTGAAACATAATTATCTACAAGCTGGTTAACGATAATTAAAATAATTATTAACTATGGTAAACCGAAACTAATACCTAATTATATTTTTTTATAACCCAATTAGCCGTAAACCCACTCTAATAAACTCCATCCTAATAAACTCACCCTAATATAAACCCCATCCTAATAATCTCACCCTAATAAACGCATCCAAATTAATTCACCCGTAAAAACAAAATCCCTAGGCAAAAAAAAAATATGAAACTTTCTGATTTATATTAGGGTGAGTTTATTAGGATGGGTTTTATTAGGTTGGGATATTAGGTTTGGATATTTGGTTCGGATATTTGGTTTGGTTTCGGTCGGTTATTTTCGGTTTAGGTTTTTTTGGTTGGTAAGATTAAAGATCCATTCGGTTATTTTTATATTTCGGTTCGGATTCGGTCGGTTATACCTCGGTTTCGGTTATTAAATTTAAAAACCGAAAATAACCGAAATAATCGAAAATAACTAAAAATCACCAAAAATAAATGAAAAAATAACCGAAAAATAACTGAAAAATAACTGAAATATCCGAAATATCAAAAAATAACCGAAAATAATTTCGTTTTTTGGATATTATTTTGGTTTTCGGTTCAGTTTCGATTAGTAAACAATAACTATCATTTTCCAAAATAATATATGTTCGGTTATTTATTTATAACTAAATACCAACCAAAATCTATTTTTCGGTTTGATATCAAATCGGTTCATTTAATTCGAATTATTTACCCAGATCTAGTTTCGTGAAAGTATTTGTTAAACAATCTCGTTCAGTTTAATCTCGCTCAGTTTCAGCATTCTCCGCAATCGTCCACCAATACAATGGCAATGGCAGGAAAACCAATCAAGGTCTTACTCATTTATAGTTCCGAAGTTTTAACAGGAGCTAATTCAACCTACAAACAAGGTTCGAAAAGATATGGATAATATCAGAAACTGTAGTCATTACACAAAATTAAACAGTACACGAAAATGAGATATAAATCTACAACTAAATTTGAGAAAGATTTGACTTTTTTTTCTTTTTTCGCTTCCAAAACGCACTACAAAACTCGAAAACAGAAAGGCTCTTAGATCGCGATGTTTCCATCTTTTCTTCTCACAAACAAAAAAAATCTATTGCTGCTTCTCGGGTTGTTCCTCTTCTTCTTGGTCTGGGTTTTCTTCTTCCTCTTCTTTCTTCTCTTCTTCTTCTTCGTCTTCTTCTGGTGGATCATAAGGCATCGGTGGTGGCAATGGTGTTTTCATTGGACTAAATTTGGGGAAAATGTCAGGCCTCCTCCCAGGTTTAGGTCTCTCCCACTCCTAAAAGTATGTCACAACGTAGTTAAAGTCGTTTCTGGAGGAAAAAACTGTAAATAACATAACATGGGAACATGCATTTGTAGTCAGGTTTCACTTCTATTAGGAGAATAGCAAGCACAATGCCTCCATGCCAACCAAAAAGAACTTCACTTTACATCGTACCCAACTACATTCTTGAGTATAAGAGATAAAAACTACTGAAAAAGAAAATAAGTTATTGCATAACGCCTAATGCAAATTGCCTCAATCACTTTGTGAGTAATGAATAAGAGAGCTTTTCTACTGACCTAGAACAATCGATTTAACTGTTAACAAATGTTGATTCATAGAGAAAGAATTGATTATCATACAAATTGCTTCAGAAAGAAACATAGGTTTTTCAACCTGAAAACCTGAAATAATTATAAATCTCTAGTAGGATCAAAAATGATTCGAGCTGGATCATACATGTTTCCACATCTATGGCTGCAAAAGATTGTTCTTAGATCACAGACAAGGCTAATAGGTGGAGATTAATCAAATCCTTGATAAATTGTCAAGCAAACAACAATACACCATCAAGAATAAGGCAAGAAATAAGCAGAAACATGGAGACTGTAAGCACAACAATTCGACAATAGCTAATTTGAAATCAAAACCTTATGTATACTTATTTCCCGATTAAGCATCAAATAGGAGGGAGGAAAATGTGAAACTGGAAATTTGTGGGAAGATCCGAAATCTATTTGAAGGGAAGACCCGGAACTTACAATAGGGAAATCGAGAGGATTGCGACGAGTGAGCTTTTCTTCTTCGGGGGCCATAGCTACAACGTGAAGCTGATTATTTGCTCTTCTAGCCATCCAAAGACTCGGATTCCGATGGCGAGGCAAAAAACGGCGAACGGACGAGAAACCATGGACACGTGACGAAGAGAAAACAAGAGAGCGCGAATCAGGTACCGAAGAAGAGGAGGACGTCCTCGCTGTAGAAAGAAACCCTAGAACATCGAGCGATGGAGAAGGAAGTAACCTCGCAGAGCAAAGCGACGCCATGTCTATCGATTTTCCACCAACCAAGAATTATCGTCACAGCTCCTAAAGCTTATGCTGCATCTACGTTTTCATAGTGGGCTTCAAGGCCTGATTGGATGGCCCATAAACATTATGATTTGTTGACGAATAGTGGATTGCGTTTTCTTATTAAAAACGTTAAACTATTTACCTCCCAAGTGGGTTTAGTTGGCAACCCAAAAACATCTAAATTCGT
This sequence comes from Pugionium cornutum, assembly GCA_018901935.1. Taxonomy (NCBI): domain Eukaryota; kingdom Viridiplantae; phylum Streptophyta; class Magnoliopsida; order Brassicales; family Brassicaceae; genus Pugionium; species Pugionium cornutum. The sequence goes on along the minus strand of CM032160.1, from coordinate 31,660,928 downwards.
GTGCTATATTTTTTTTTACCGGGGCCGCAACGAATCGACCCAATAACTTAACATTTTTATACAAAAATTTAACACTCTCATACGATTGAAGATGAAGTCGAATTTCACATCTATGGGATAGATATAAAAGTGGTACAATTACTATATCACTAGAGGTGTGCCATTTTTTTATCATTGGAACACAACGGACCGATCCAATAACCTAACATATTCGTACGAAAATTTAACATTTTCATACGAGGGAAGGTGTAATCGAACTTCACACATCTGAGATGTATGTAGAGGTGATACTAAATTTCAAAAACATGAATTAATTATATACAACTTTGGGATGTATTTAAATATAGTACAACGAGTATATCACTAGAGGTGTGTCATTTTTTTTTTGTCAATGGACCACAACGTACCGATCCAATAGTGCAACATATTCGTACGAAAATTTATTACTGTCATACGAGAGAAAATAGAATCAAACTTCACACATATGTGATGTACGTAGAAGTGGTACTAAATTTTAAAAACATGAATTAATTATATACAACTTTGGGATGGATTTAAATATAGTACAACGAGTATATCACTAGAGGTGTGTCATTTTTTTGTCACTATACCACAACGTACCGATCCAATAACACAACATATTCGTACGAATATTTAGCACTTTTATACGAGGGAACATGAAGTCGAAATTCACACATTTGGGATGTACGTAGAGCTGTTATTAAATTTCAAAAACATGAATTAATTATATACGTATCTGAAATGTATCTGAAATGTGTATATATCTATATTCCTTTTGTAAAATCAACAATAACGTATAGTATATATATATATATATTAAGATTGGAATGTAGCAAAAGAACGACACCTAATGATGGACCACCATCCAACAAGGCGAAATTATTACCAACATAAATCTACGGCCCGTAATTAATGTTTGGGACTTGCCACTTTTGAAACAAAAAGAAAATAAGACAAATTGATCGGATATGAGTAGCCAAAAACAATATAGTCACCAAAATCAGTTAATTCCAGTGACAAAAAAAAAAGTCAATGAATTCGACAGTTGTTATTTCCGGATTAAAGATCCTTTAACTCGCTGCAGAGCGGGTAAGAAAACACATCAAAAATTTACTCGATAAAATGCAAATCATACAAGGTGGGTATTATATATTGAAATAGGGGTGAATGCAGTTATAAAACTTTTTTATCCCACATTTTTCTGAGTTACCGGTAACTTTTTCTAAAATTACATAAATATTAATTATTAGTATTTGATTAAGTTATATTATTGAATTTTAAAATATAATATAAATTCATTCAGGATTCTTTTTTTTTTTTTAAATTAATGTTTTATGTTTTTATGCTACAATTGTGTTAATAAATTTATTTGATTGAAATTATGTATATACGATTAGAAATTGACCCGTCGTATGCACGAAATTAATTAATTATAATATTTTGTTATATTTTTATTTTTGTGAATTTATTCAAATATTTTTAGTTTACAAATTTTTAATAAATGTTAAATTATTATCAATGTGTTTTAAATGATATTTATTTAATAAAATATTCTTAATATAAATAGAAATACAAAATTTTAATTTATTATATGTAATATTATAGTTAGTTTATTTTTTAGATAAAAAATTTATTCAAATATATTAATAAAATTTTGAATTTTAAATATTGGATTTCATAATATTCATGAATATAATTTGTAAAATGTGAATATGAATTAAGTGTTATAATTCGTTAAGTTGCTAGATGTATTAATATAGTTAATTTATTTATTTTCAGATAAAAATTATTCATGTAGATTAACAAAATTTTGAATTTTAAATGTTAGATTTCATAATATTAATATCTATTTTAAAATTTCTATATATTTTGTGTATTTGTTCTTTAACTTAGTTATTTATAATAATATTTAATTAATACTGTACAAATTAAGTGTTATTTTTTTAAATATACTTGCCAATAATAATTTAAAGATTATTTAAATATTTATAAATGATCCGTAGATATCTACTAATTCAAGCAAATAAATGCGGTTCAAATATATTAGCAAATTTGGCAATATGGATAAAAAATTCAAATTGATATGAGCAAAAATGGGGAAAAGATTCATATAAGAGATCAGATAAAATCGAATTTCACACATTTGCAATGAACATAAGAGTAGTACAACTATTATCCCACTTACTCCTTTCCGTTTATCTATTTTTATCTAATTACATTTTTTCTTCTTTCTTTCATTTATTCATCTATTAATATAGTTAATATAGTTAATTTATTCATTTTACACCATTGCTATGGTGTAACCATTTCTACAACTTTTGATTCAAAATATAATATAAGATCTTTTACAAAAAAAATTTGTTTCAAAATATAAAACGTTTACACATCTCTATATATTTTTTAATTTATTTGATCATGTGTGATTAAATATATTATATAGTTTTTATGTTTAGTTGTATTGTTTTAAATTCATATATTAAAGGGCAATGATCTAAAATATCATGTTTAAGTTTTTATTACAAAATAGTATTATTAGTTTAAAATTTCAATAATATTATAAATTTAAAATTAAAATATATTTAAAAAAATTATAGATAAAATTAAATTTTAAATTAGAAAAAAATTCAAATATAATATTTTAATTTATCTAAAATTTATTTAGAGTACTAAGTATTTATATATAGCTATTTGTGTTATATCTGAAATTTTAATTTTATAATAGTAAATTTAGATTAAAAAAAATATTATTTTAATGTGTTATTCTATATTAAATGATGTATTTTTAAAGATTAAATTTGTTACTTAATTTTGACTTTTAAACTTGGACATTATATACATGAGACCGAAGGAGTAATTATTAGTTATATTAATGAAATTATTACTGTTTTCTTCATTATTTTAGCAAGATTTTGTAATTCTATAACATGTGATACAGCTTTGGGAGAAAACAAAAAACTCGATTGATAATTATAAGAAATTAAATAAAGGGAAAGACATGCATCAAGAATCAAAAGTCTCAATAACCTTAAGATATTTTCTACGTCACAGATCTCTATAAAAATTTGCCTTAAATTTAATATTGCCAATGGCAAAAAGAAGTACATAGAAAAAAGGGGACAAACATTTGCATTTAACTTAGATATTTAATTCGACAAGAGAAAAGAGAAAGAGGAGAAGATATTTCCTCCTTTGGATATTCAACCTAAACCAATATTTAAATCCTAAGGCAGTATCTCAACATTTGATTATATTTATGCATATTTGTTTAGTTGTGTCCAGTATATTTATACAAGAAATTATAGTAAAAAGGATAGATTTTTTAAAAAATTAATGAGAAAAAATATATAGTAATTTTTTTATTTTAAAATTTTAATTTTATTATATTAAATTTTCAATAAAATTAAAAAAGTATTTACAAAAATTAAATATCAATTCACTAAAATGACATCTTTAAATTTTTGGTCCAAAATAACATCATTAGTTTTAATTTTTGATAATAACATAAATTTATGATAACTAATTAAAATAGTATTATTTCAAATTTTGGTTCCAGATATATCATTAATTATTTAAATTTTCAAAAAATTATAACTTAAATACTAAAATAATTAAAAACTTATTTCTAATGAAAATAATTAAACTCTAAATTAGAAAAAGTAAACTCAAATATTATATTTTAATTATATATATAGTTTATCTAAGGTAAATAATTATTTTCACATAATAATTTATGCTATTTTTAATGATGATGGTATTTTAAATTTATGTATAATTTGTTTAGAATAATTAATATTTTCATATAATTATTTGTATTATTTTTAAAATTTTAATATAGGATGAAAATTTTTTTAAAAAATTAAAATATTATATTAGAATATTACGCAAAATTAAACTTGTTTAGACTTTTATAAAGCTTTCAAAACTTATTAAGTCCTTTTCCAATATTTTAAAGTTTCACAAAAAATTTTGATGATTAATTCTTAACAATTTTGTTACCACTATATCATATTAAATTCAAAAATATTGTTTAAGAGCCCATTTACATATTTACGAAAATATGTTACATAGACTTACTACTGTAAATATAAGTTTATGTAGAATTATTGAAATTTATTACGAAAATAACTAAAAAGAAATGTCAATCCCATTTATGTCATCGGAGAAGACAACAGTAAGGTAGGCGCGTGACGACACACACGCGCTGCAGCTGGCAACAACCAATTTCCCTCTCATTCTTTCTTCTCCATTTCCCAAAATATCTCCCTTTATATCTTTGCTTCACCACTCTCTCTTCTTCTTATCACATTCACACTCTCCCAATGTCGTCGCCGGCGATTAACCTTTTCTTCACTCTCTTCTCCTTTCTCTGCTTTTTCATCTCTTCTTCTCTTGTCCTTGCGCAGGGCAAGAAACCCACTTTTCATTCCTTGAATGTCGCTGCCGCCGCTGATATAGAGATGGTGAACCCTAAGCTTCCCCCGCGAAGTCTCTCCCTCACATCGTCGAAGAAATTCGAAGGATCTTCCGATCTTATTCACCTCCGGTACCATATGGGACCTGTACTCTCTTCTTCCCCGATTAACATCTACGTTATCTGGTACGGTCGGTGGTCTCGGTCGCATAAATCTCTAATCAGAGATTTCCTTAATTCAATCTCCGATGCTAAAGCTCCTTCTCCTTCCGTCTCGGAATGGTGGCGCACCGCCTCGCTTTACACTGACCAAACCGGAGCTAATGTATCTCGATCGGTACTCATCGCCGGCGAATATTCCGACGGTAAGTATTCCCACGGCAGACACCTAACGCGCCTCTCGATTCAAGAGGTTATCGCGAGTGCCGCGAGATCCGCTTCGTTTCCAGTGGATCACAAGAACGGTATGTATCTCGTACTGACGTCACACGACGTCACGATGCAGGACTTTTGCCGCGCTGTTTGTGGTTTCCACTATTTCACGTTCCCGTCGATGGTTGGTTACACGATGCCGTACGCATGGGTCGGTCAATCGGGACAACAGTGCCCGGAGGTTTGTGCTTATCCGTTCGCCTTGCCGGGTTATATGGGTCACGGTGGTCCCGGTGAGCTCCGACCGCCGAACGGGGAGACCGGCGTTGATGGGATGGTGAGCGTGATTGGGCATGAGCTAGCTGAAGTTGTGTCGAATCCACTGATAAACGCGTGGTACGCCGGAGAAGATCCGACGGCGCCGACGGAGATTGGAGATCTGTGTGAAGGGTTGTACGGAAGCGGCGGAGGAGGAGGGTATATTGGTCAAGTGATGAAGGATGGAGAAGGAAAGACGTTTAATATGAACGGGAAAGGAGGAAGGAAGTTTTTGGTTCAATGGATCTGGAACCCAAATTTGAAAGCTTGCTCTGGTCCTAACTCCATGGACTAGACGAAGGAGAAGAAAAAGAAAGTGATGGTGACGTTTATATGTTGATGATGGTGATTTGTGTTAATCAGCATAATAATGTTTGATGAAATAACCCTTTTATTAGAGTTAGTTTGGTACTTGAAATTAGGTTAGTTGTGTAACATTTAATTATTCTGTTTTTTTTTCATACTTATATCTTTATAGAAAAATATTCTAAAATATAATTTTTCCTAATATTATTATTATTTTATAAAAAATAAATTTAATATTTTTAATATTATTTATTAATTAATAATGATGAATTATAAAAAAATTAAAAATAAATTTTTTAAATTATGGAATTTTAAATTTATTTTTAGTCAAAATTTAATTTATTTTTTTAGTATATATGAAAAAGTTAAAACTTCAATTATTTAAAAAGAAAGGAGTAATTGCTTTCAATAAATGTATGTCTAGGATAACAATAACTTACATGTCTTCCGTATTTAAAGAAAATACAAATAATGTTATATTTAAAAATTAAAAGATTCGTTGGATTGAGATCCGGACAAGATACGGAAAAGCGAATCTTAGAACTCTTACAAGTTAAGATTTTGATTAATCATTAAATTGCAATTAGATTTTGCTTGTCGGATAATATATAGCATGCATTCATCTTTACTTGTTATATTTCTTTCTTTCTTTCTTCTTTAAACCATTCTATTTATTAAAAACTAGATTACAATTGAACTTAGATTCTGGGATCAAAATTTATATTTAATAAATACGATTTCAGTTAAAAAGTAAAGCTGATATTAATTTCTCATTCGGCGATGTTAATACAACTAGATATTTAGTAATTTATTTTTTAATTTTTGTATTCCTATTTAAAATTAACAACTCTTTCTTTTTTATTTTTTAATTTATTAAATTTTTAGAATTTTTGTCCTAAATAATACGTTAATGCTTATAAATATTGTATCGAAACACCTTGTTCTTACTATCCGAAGATATTAGTGTTTTTGTGAGATCTCCATGATTCCTGATAGTGGTAAAAATCGCATGTACCAAAATATTACGTATCTGAGTTATTTGACCGATGTCGTTTTATACTAAATTTGATGTTGCGGATGTGAATTCCACCTCCAACAATCTTGTATGAAATACCGTAGATAAAAACAAAAGTATAATTTACATAATAACGTTTCGTAAGATTAGATTTCAATTTTGTTTAAAAAAAATTAATTATCCAAAATTTGTTTTTCATAATTAATTAAGAAAAAATGAATTCATATTACCAACAAACTTGATAACAATATTAACTTAATTAGTGGATATTTTAAATACTTGAAAAAGTCATCCAAAGGATTCTCAACCCTTTAAGATATTGGACTTTTACACTTATATGCTGAAAAGTGTCTCACATTTGTGGCTAAGAAACTCAACCTATTAAAATATTAATGTATTATACATTTATAAGAAAAAACACTTTTGTTAGAGATGCTTTTATATGCTAATGATTTGTGGGGTTAGGAAAGTGAAGATAAATGGGATGAAAATAAAAGAGCAACTTGGTTCTACCACTCGAGGAAAAAGCCTCGATCATCGGTAGATTCTGAACCATCTCACTTCCCACTTTTATACGAGACCTTTGACTCTCCTATCAATCAAGCATCTAATGCTAAAAACTAGTGTTACCAAATGTTGTAATGTAATAATGAAATGGGTGTTTGTGAACGACAGCTAAGAAAGGGACCCATTTAAAACCACAATCATTACAAATGTCAATGGAAACTGCTTTTATTACCTCAACCTTTTTTTCTTCTTCCCTTTTAGTTATCTCATACTTGGTTTTGTGTAATTCACTGTAGATAATTGATTTGGTCGACAGTTCTTAACTACTTAGTCTATGACTGCTTCTAGGAATGTCACTGTGGGCCAAAAGCCACAGACTTTGTCTCACCCATTTTTTCTTTTGTGGTATAACAAATTATTACTAGATTTATAGTAAATATAAATTAAATATTTATATAATTTTAACTTTTATTTAAAATTACTTTTAACATTATTTTTTGTATATATAAATTAAGTTCATAAAAAAATTATTTTTTATGAATTTAATAGTATGTTTTAGTTATTTTAATAAAATATATTAATACTCTAACCAAATTAATAACAATGGCATATATTATAATTATTCGAATAACTTAAGCCTATTTATATTTTTATTTAAAATTTATTGTAATGATGAAACATAAGCATGATATTTCTATTAATATTATATTAAAAATTAGATAATAACTTAAATCTATTTATATTTATTTGAAATTATTTATAAATTAACGTATTAAAATTTTAAATAAATAAAAATTATTGTTTTTGCAAATGTAATATTGTTTTTTGTTAGTTGAATAAAATATATTGATTCTCTAACCAAATTAATATCAATGGCATGTATTGTAATTATTCTAGTAACTTAACTATTTTATATATTTAAGATGAAAGTCGTTGTAGTGTTAACAGCATGATATTTTTGTTATTAACACATCATTGTAAAATTATTTTGTTAAAAAGTTTTTTAAATAATATACTAGAGAGTATTATTATTCACGGATTTATTCTTACCACTAATTTTTGTTTAATGGGCGGGTAGGGCTCTTAACAAGCGCATGGTTCACAAAATGAGTTTCATGGCTCAAACATTTTGAACCCATTCTGGGTTTATCAGGACGAACTAGATCTTCTTGACAAATAACCCATTGTGGGTTAATAAATTTACACCATTGTATTATTAATTAGAAATAATAATTTTTGCCATTTTGAATTGTTAGTATGTTAAAAATTTATAAATATAAAATATTCTTGAATTAAAACGTTTTTTTAGTATTCCATTTTTTTGTAGTTTATATTTTTTTATTAATTTTTCTTTTAAAAGTATTAAATAACCATTTTAAATTTAATTTGGATAGTTTTTTAAATACAGAAAACATTTTTAAAAGAACTCATATTGGCATCATAGATTTAGTATAAGGTGATTATCGGTTGGATTTTCATATTATTTTACATATATTTTGATGTTACCAAACTTATTTCAATTTCGTTTGTTCTAGAGTGAACCAATTTAGGTTTGTTTGACAGAAATACCATGGACTAAATTTGATTATAGAATAATTACATATACTCAGATTATTACATATTGCTTAAAATATAATTTATGTATCGTTCTTATTACCAACCATGTATTAGATTTAAACCCACGTTCAAAAAAATGTTCAAAAAAATATTCAAATAATATAATTAATTATTTAATATTGATTATACAAATAAAATATAAAATAAAAACAGATTATATAAATGATAGTGAATTGTGTATATGTTAGATATACAATATTATTAAAGAGATTAGAATTATAAATGTAATAAATATTTAATTAATTCAAATTTTTATTTTTTATTTTTTATTTCAAAATATTAAGAATTTATATATGTTATATTGTTAAATATTTATTTAATGTCATTTTCATAAATAGTATAGTAAATTATGTCATATGTAATATTTGCATTAAAATATTTTGACGATGTTATATGTAACCGTAATATACTTGTAAATCATACATTAATATAAATTTTTTTTATTAAAATATTTTTCAATTAATATATTCAAAATATTTAAATTTTGTTTTCTTTTGCTATAAACATTGAAACATAAAATAATCTTTCATGTCAAAAATTATCAAATTGTATAAACCGGCTTAGGTTTTTAGTTTATATTTTACTTATGCTCTCTCTCTAGGTTGATACTTCTCAACTGACACTAATTAAGGTGGTAACATCACAACCTAAACAAAATCAAAATAGTGGGAAAATATAGTATAACTAATCATAAACTAGTTTTAAATTGAAAAAGTTTTATACTTCCAGTTAGGTATTAAAATATAATTTATAACAATATCTAAGTCATAATATAAAACTCTTTGTAATTTTTTTCCAATTCATTATTAATTAGATTTATATCCACGGCATTTATGGAGAAAAATATTTATAAATTATATAATATTGTTATTAGTAAATATAAATTAAATATATAATTTTATTTTTATTTAAACTTATTTTTAATATTAATTTTTGTATATATAAATTAAGAGAAAAAGTAATTGTTTTCTACGAATTTAATAGTATTTTTTGATTAGTTTAATAAAATATATTAGTTTTCTTACCAAATTAATAACAATGAAATATATTGTAATTATTCTAATAACTTAAATTTATTTACATATTTATTTGCTACTTATTGTGGTGATGACACATCAACATGACATTTTTGTTAATAACACGTTAAAATAAAATTATTTTTTTAAAATGTTTATCAAATAATATATTAAAAAATTTTATACATTAATTTTACTTAATTTATAGCAAAATTGTGCATTGATTGGATATCTTTATTGTGCAGTATTTGAATCGATATCGGAACACCAAGAGTACTCACAATGTTTTGGATATTCATCAAATATCAAGACCCGATCCAAAATTTAAATTATTATATAATAATTTTTTTGTTTTAAGTGGTATAATAATTTAGTTTTTGATTTTAATATTTTTAAAATCCAAAATATTCATATATGTATACATCGTTTAATATATTAAAATAAATCTAAAATCCAGAATAAAAGCACGAGTTAGAAATAAATATTTACAATTCATTTATGTTATTATTCGAAAATATTCTGAATTTAAACATAGCAAATGATTTAAAAAAAATATTAATTGTGATTTTGAACAGAAAAATGAAATAATGTTTTTTAAGTTTGAAAAATAATAATTATTTTCAAATATATATATATAACATATTAAATTGGATAATTTTATCGGATCGTAGAGGATTAGATATTGGATTTCAGATTTCGGATTTCAGATTTTATCATGTGTAATAAAAACCATATCCTCTAATTCTTAGATTCCCATAAGCACTACCACTCTATTTATTCCTACGCTATCCAGAATCTAACAATAGTGCATTCAAATTCGACATTGCCTTTACCCAATTATTCGACAGAAAAAACTTTGCCTAAAACCCGCTTAGAGGCAAATCTCAATCCAACATTAAACCTTTAATAAAATGTTGAGGAAAATAATTCATGAACAAAAAAATGAAAAAGCTTATCTGATGATAAAAGAATAGTCCACAATTTAAGAGTAATACGCTAAAATAATATTTTTTTAAAATTTTTGTTTTAAATATAACACGTTAAAATTAAAATTTTAAAAATAACATAAATAATTCTGCAAAATACTTATTTATACTAAAAAATTATGCATAAACTTAAAACTATTATATTTAGATTCATTTTTTCTAACTTAAAGTTTGATTTTTTTTATTAAAAAGAAGTTTTAATATATTTTAATCATAAATTTGTGCTATTATTAAAAATTTAAGGGCAATTGACAAAATAACATTTTTTAATTTTTTATTCTAAATATAACACCATTAGTTTAAGTTTTCAAAAATAACATAAATATAATATTAAAATACCTTTAAAACTTTTTTTTAATAAGGTAAAATTAAGCAAAATTAAAAAACAAAAAGAAGCCAAATATAATATTTTAATTATATTTATAATATAATTATGGTAAATATGTATTTTTAGAAAATAATTTTTGCTATTTTGAAAGTTTAATTTTAGAGTGTTAAATTTGTAACAAAAACTTAAAAATATACTATTTTACAGTATTACTCAAAATTTAAACTAATTATATTATTTTTATAACAAAAACTTGAAAAAATAATATTTTAAAGAATTATCCTAATTTTAAACTCGAAACACAATTCTAAATTTGTATATCCTATGTTTTATAGTCAATTTTAATTCATAGTACTAATCAATTTAACACATGTAAATAGATTTCACCATTTTATTTCATAATGTATTATATATTGGAAGAATTGTAAACAGTCAGTTTAATCATCTTTTAACTAATTTTTTTTCTAATCAATCAATTGTCCCCACGCACAACATGAATCATCAAATGCAGAAATGTTATAAAAAGAGTTTGTAGAGAATTTCTTTAATTTTTTGGAAGAAAATAATCCATAACCAGTTTAGATTCTTATTGAAATCCTTTCCTTAACGAATTTTCCTATAAATATACACATGACATAACCCTTTCTCCTCACTCCAATACAAACAATCAAAATAAACAAAAACAATCAAAATGGTTTGGACATTGGAAGGTTTGTCTTTTACTTATACATTCATACATATCTACACATGTTAATCTATATATGTTTGCTTATATATATGCATTTGTTGAATCTCTAGACACCATTAAAGGACAGGTAGAGAATCACACCAATGCTCACTTCATGATGATTGATGGAATGTCTAAGTTAATGAGTGGCAAAGTTGTCACTTGTCGGTCATCGGATTTCCATGCTTCCGGTTTAAAATGGTGAGGACATACACAGTTCTGCATAGGTCTGATCATTCGGATATTCGTTTCGGTTTCGCTCGGTTATTTTCAATTTCGGTTTTTTTGGTTGGTAAAATCAAAGATTTATTCGGTTATTTTTATATTTCAGTTCGATTTTGGTTCGGTTATACCTCGATTTCGGACGGTTCGGTTATTAAATTTAAAAAACTGAAAATAACCGAAATAACCAAAAATAAGCAAAAAATAACCGAAAAATAACCAAAAATAACAAAAAATAACCAAAAATAACTGAAAAATAATCAAAAATAACAAAAATAATCAAAAATAACCAAAAATAACCAAAATATCCAAAAATATTTCAGATAACGAAAAATAACCGAAAATAATTTGGTTTTTTCGGATATTATTTTAGTTTTTGGTTCGGTTTTGGTTAGTAACCAATAATCATGGTTTTTCCAAATAATATTCGTTCGGTTATTTCTTTATAACCGAATACCAACCGAAATTTGTTTTTCGGTTCGATTTCGGTTTGGTTTATTCGGTTTGCATAGGAGTTTTGCAATACAGTTAACTTAACCTAATATGTGTATTTGTGTGTGTTCTTTGTTGGCTTTGAAATTTGGCGATATAGGAAGTTGTATATTGGTTCGAAAGATGCCGAAGAAAACTATTTACCTTTTCGTGTCGCGATCGCCGATACAAATGAATTTGGTGTTAGCTGGAGCGTCAAATGCAGAGTCACACTCAGCATGGTGTCTTACACAGGACATCATTATCTATGCATATGTATGTTTTGCAAGTAAATACAACAAAAGTATTCATTAATTGGGTTTCAATATTGACATAGATATGTTGTATTGTCAGCGTTTATGGCGTGTTTCAAAGGGAATGGAGACCGCAAAGGGTTTAACAACTCTATATCATACGAGGTGTTGAAGAAGTGTGTTGTGAACGACAAAGGGGTTTTTTGTATCAAAATCACCGATGTTGAAGCAAGCTTTCATGTTACTCATCATATCCCTCATGTGGTGGCGACAGCGGAAATCATTAAGCCATTTGAAGTGCATAGGTGTGATGCTAGATTCACATGGAAGATCACAAAGTTTTCATCCTTTAATTGTCCTCATCATTCCTCGTACGAGTTCGCGTTTGGACCAAGGAAATGGTATGCAAATCATATACTTCCTTTTGTTTCATTTTGTATTAGTATGTTTTACATTTAAAAAAACAACTAGATTTAGATTCACGATTTGCTCGGATAAAAATATTATAAATTTACGTATAATATATTGTTAATATATTTGTCTGATGCTATTTTAGTAGATATTCTAATAGGAAGAGAATTATAGATGTATATTGTTAAATAATGCTATAGTTCAATTAATTCAAACTTTTGTTATAACTTTGTTTGACTAATTTTTTTAAAATTCCTAATATTTTATTTTTATATTATGTTTATTTTTATATCAAAATATTAAGGATTTACATATAATATACTGTTAAATTTTTGTATGATATTATTTCTATAGATATTATAGTAAATTATGTCTTATATAATATTTACTTTAAAATATTCTTATTATTATACTATGACACGTCAGCATGACTAGTTACTTGTAAATCACATGTAAAAATAACGTTTTTTTTATTAAAATGTTTTTCATTTTATATAGTAACAAAAACATTGTGTATGTTTGATCTTATACAAATATTTATGTTATCCATTTGAACTAGGAAAATAGTGATGTACCCAAATGGAAGCTTAAAGGGAGATGGATATTTATCTTTGTATCTAACTGCGACCGATTACGTCACTAGTTGTCCAAAGAGATTACCAACTTTCGCCGAATATAAACTACGAGTGTTGGACCAAGGACCCAACCGCAACCATCATGAAACTTGTACCTACACATAAACTTACTTTGCTTTTCTTCTTCTCCTAATTCTATATGATTAAAGGCCGTTTGCTATCTCTACTTGGTTTGATTTAATCTCTTACTTGTTTTATAAAGGCCACGAAGCTTGGTTTTTTGGAGGTAAGCATCCACAAAGTGTAGGCAGGTCAAAGTTTATGTCGTTGAAGGAACTCCACAATGCTTCGAATGGATATTTGGTGGACGATGAGATATATATTGGTGTTGAGTTCTTAGCTATATCCACTGCCGAGAATCTCTGATGCATATTAATGGATTCTAATAAATACGTGAGGGATTTATCTACCTACGTACTGTTCTATGTTTGCATATTGTCATGTGTGTTTAAATGGATCAAATCGGTTGATTGTCTTGTATGTCACGATAACATTCAACTGAATCCGTTGCTACGTATTTCTCTGATGGAGAGAAAACTCTTTGTGTGTGTAACATTCGTGTTTGTAATAATACAACGATGTATACATATGTTCCTGACGTTGTAATATCGATTTCAATAACAATTTCTCTTAGATAGGATTTGCTCTTGGTGCCGTCTAGACTAGTTGACTAGTCACAACATAGAGTTACGTAGCTCTACAGTATATTGCTATACATTGTCTTATGTTGATTCTTTTGGTTTATTAATCATATACTGTGAACATGATGGTTGGTTCTAACATATCACTTGTATGTAAAGTGTGATAATTACGGGTTTGGCGTTGTCTCGTTTGATCCTACTGTGCTAATATGATCCTACCGTGCTACCAGAAGAGCTTCCCCAACCGTTGAACAAAGCTATTATCGCTGGGAACATCTGTCTTCATTTAAACCCAAGGCAGGCAAACTAGGTGTACTTGTTTGGATATTCGGTTTGTTTTGGATGGGTTATTTTCACTTTCGATTTTTTGGTTAGAGATATTAAAAATTCATACGATTATTTTTATTTTCGGATTGGTTTTGGATTGGTTATATTTTAGTTTCGGTCAATTCGATTATTAAATTTAAAAATCAAAAATAATTCGGTTAACAAAAAATAACCGAAAATAAATAAAAATAACCGAAAAATAATCAAAAATAATAAAAAAATAATAAAAATAACTGAAATATTTGAAAAAATTTGGATGACCAAAAATAATTCGGTTTGTTTGGATATTGTTTCAGTTTTCGGTTCAGTTCGATTAATAACTAATAATCATGGTTTTTTAAAATAACATCCGTTCGATTAATTTTTATAACCAAATATCAAACAAAATCTATTTTTCGATTTAATTTCGGTTTTGTTCATTTAGTTTGGATTATTTGGTCGGACCTAAGCCAAACCATCGTTCGAACTCACTAGTGGTGTTGTTTTGAACGAACAAGATTGGGTTTTTTCTTCTACCTTTCTCTAGTGTTGAACTTGTGAAAGATAATAAGCTCATAACCCATTCGTAGGTAAACTACATGGTACCAATAGACAAGACAAAGCCATATGTTGTAACTAAGTACTAATGTGTAGTGTTTGCTGTGTAATGTAACTGCTTAATTGGTGAAACCAGGAGAGTTGTAAATTTTAGTGTGATTTGTACTCTTTATTTAGATAAGCTGTCATGAAATGGGCTTTCTTTCTTAAGATCAAAGAAATGGGATCACACCTGTTCTCAAAGCTACAAGCTTTGTCGTCAAAGATTAAACAAGCTTCTTTCAATGGAAACTGGCGGGAAGTGCTCTTTGGGTATTCAGAAATACATAAAGCTGGAATTCAACTTAACGATCCTTTCGTTTTCCCCATCGTTTTCAAAGCTTGTGCTAAGCTCTCATGGCTGTTACAGGGTAGATGCATCCACGCGAGTCTGTTAAAGAGAGGTTTTGAGTCTTTCGTTTCTGTGGGGAATTCGATTGCTGATTTCTACATGAAATGCGAAGACATTGATTCCGCGATGCGAGAATTTGATTGTATGACTTCAAGAGATTCGGTGTCTTGGAACGTAATCGTTTTCGGGATACTCGATCATGGTTTCGCAGAGGAAGGGTTATGGTGGTTTTCCAAATCAAGAGTTTGTGGTTTTGAGCCTAATGTTTCTACATTGGTTCTAGTGATTCATGCTTTTCGTAGTTTTCGATCATCCAAAGATGGAGAGAAGATTCACAGCTACGTGATCCGTAGTGGGTTTTGGAGGATTTCCTCTGTTCAAAATTCGATCTTGTCCATGTACGCAGACAGTGATTCATCAACCGCACGTAGACTGTTCGACGAAATGTCTGAAAGAGATGTTATTTCATGGAATGTGGTAATCCGAAGTTATGTGCAAAGCCACGAACCTGTTCTTGGATTAAAGTTGTTCCGAGAGATGGTTCGTGAGGCGAAAACAAAGCCTGATAGTATAATCGTAACAAGTGTTCTCAAGGCTTGCGCTGTTCTGGAAGGTATCGATGTCGGAAGATCAGTTCATGGATTCTCTATACGGAAAGGCTTTGATTTGGTAGATGTGTTTGTGCGTAATTCACTCATCGATATGTATTCCAAAGGATGTGATTTTGATTCAGCTTATAGAGTATTCGATGAGACGACTTGTCGAAACATTGTTTCATGGAATTCAATTTTGGCTGGATTTATACATAACCAGAGGTACGATGAGGCCCTTAAGTTGTTTGATTTGATGGGAAAAAAGGCGATTAAAGTGGATGAAATTACTCTCGTGTGTCTTCTTCAGGTTTGCAAGTTCTTTGAGCAGCCATTGCCTTGTAAGTCATTACATTGCTTGATAATCCGGCATGGATATGAGTCGAACGAAGTGGCTTTGAGTTCTTTGATTGATGCATATTCAAGTTGCAATCTTGTTAATGATGCAAGAACTGTGCTTGATTCAATGACGTACAAGGATGTGGTGTCATGTAGCACAATCATCTTTGGATTAGCTCGTTCTGGCAGACCCAATGAAGCAATCTCAATCTTCTGTCAGATGAAGGATAAGCCCAACGTGATTACCGTCATTAATCTCCTTGACGCATGTTCGGTTTCAGCGGATTTGAGAAAATCAAAATGGGCACATGGAATTGCTATCCGTAGAGGCTTAGCCACAACTGACATCTCAGTTGATACCTCTATTGTTGACGCATACGCAAAATGTGGAGCCATAGAAACCGCGAGAAAGACATTCGATCAAATCCCTAGAAAAAACGTCGTCTCTTGGACTGTGATCATATCAGCATACGCTATGAACGGTTTACCGAGTAAAGCACTAGCATCATTCGAGGAAATGAAACGAGAAGGTTATGCACCGAACGCTGTGACATATCTAACACTTTTATCAGCTTGTAATCATGGCGGATTGATCAATCAAGGTCTCATGATCTTCAAATCAATGGTTAAAGATCACATGAAACCTTCACTGCAGCATTACTCTTGCATTGTGGACATGCTTAGCCGAGCTGGAGAGATTGATACGGCGATGGAACTAACTAAGAACCTTCCAGCATATGTAAAACCCGGGGTTAGTGCTTGGGGATCGATTCTTAGCGGCTGCAGGAACCGTTTAAAAAATGGGACCATTACTTTAGAGGCAATAGCTGAGGTTCTTGAGCTTGAGCCGGAGTGTTCTTCAGGGTATTTGCTTGCATCAAGCTTATTCGCTGCAGAGAAATCGTGGGATGATGTAGCGCTGATGAGGAGGTTAGTGAAGGAGAGAAATATTCGGGTCGTTGCGGGTTATAGCATGGTTCTTGAAGGAAGCATGGCTAGGAGGTTTGTGGCTGGAGAGAAGCTAAACCAGACTGATTTTGAATTAAACGAAGTTGTTCAAAGTCTTCATAGATGCTTGACGTTAGACTATACAATTGAATGGACCTAAAGCCCAATAAGAATGGATCTGTGCCCAATATGAATGGATCTGTGCCCAATATGAATGGATCTGTGCCCAATATGAATGGATCTATGGCCCAATGGCTTTGAGCGAAAGAAGTTAAATTGTAAAAACGACGTCGTCTTTGGTATCACTTGGCTGTATTCTCGGATTCGGATCAGAGAAAGGAATCGGGTTTTTGCTTGTGTTTAATCAGACCTGATCCGACCCGACTCAAGCGATACGTTCTCCGAAGCTGAAGTCTTTTGATTCTCATTTTCCTTCACGACTCATTTGCTATTCGACCCAAAAAATTATATCCTTTCCTCAAGAAATCTACCAAACCGATTTAAGAGCTTTGAGTCTTCTCGTCTTCGTCAGAGGTTAGGGTTGTTGATCGATTTCGCGGAACTATTCTCCATTTGTTGAACTAGAATAAAAATTTAGAATGGGTGGAGAAGGAGATTCGAATCAGCCTCCGACTACCGTTGACGGTTGTGAAGGAGGAGGTGGAGAGACTGTGGCCGTGAACGTCAGGTGCTCGAATGGATCGAAATTTAGTGTGAGGACGAGTCTTAATTCGACGGTGGAGGCGTTCAAAGATTTGGTCGCGCAGAACAGCCAAGTGCCAGCGAATCAGCAGCGCTTGATTTATAAGGGTCGGATCCTCAAGGACGATCAGTCGCTCCTTAGCTATGGTAGTTTTTCATCTTTCCTGATTCTTCGTTTCGAAGTTTTTATTGGTCTGTGGATTTAATTGACTGCAATCTCGTAGGGCTGTTTTATTGGAAATATCAAATTAGATTTATCTAAGGTTTTTGTAGAATTTTTTGTTTGTTTGTTTTGGTGAGATGCTAATTGCAGAAGTATGAATTGTGATCGATGTCTCATTTACCTATTTAGCATGGTTAAGTGTATATTTTCTCCATCAATAGCTGAATCTCTTTGATAGATGTTTAGCTGGATACTGTGTTCTATTTATATTCTGTCTGATATCTATTATATCGTTGAAGAGTGAAATGATTGTCATGCTGTGATAGTTTTCCATGTTTTGTCTCATGGGCCATACTGTTTCTACTGTATCCTTAGGTTTGCAGGCTGATCACACCGTTCATATGGTTCGAGGCTCTGTGCCTTCTTCGACACCTTCTTCTGCTCCGACTGCAAATCCTGGAAATCAAACCACTGCACCTACTGTTACTCAAGGGGTTGGTTCAAATGATAGCATAAATTTAGGAGGAGTGAGTCCAGGGGAATCTTTGTTCCCTGGGCTGGGATTTAATCCTTTGGGTGGTGGGAATGCTATGTCTGGGTTATTTGGAGCTGGTCTTCCGGATCTTGAGCAGGCGCAGCAACAACTAGCTCAAAACCCTAATATGATTAGAGATATGATGAATACTCCAGCCATTCAGAATCTAATGAACAACCCAGAGTTTATGAGGAGTATGATTATGAGTAACCCTCAAATGCGTGAGCTTGTAGACCGCAATCCTGAGCTTGGCCATGTGCTCAATGACCCAAGTATTCTTCGACAAACTTTAGAAGCTGCGAGAAACCCAGAGCTTATGCGTGAAATGATGCGGAATACTGACAGGGCCATGAGTAATATTGAATCTATGCCAGAGGGTTTTAACCATCTTAGGCGTATGTATGAAAATGTCCAGGAACCATTCTTGAATGCCACTACTATGTCAGGCAATGCTGGAAGCAATACGGGTTCTAATCCTTTTGCTGCTCTCCTGGGAAACCAGGGGGTAACCACACAAGGTACCGGTGCTACTAATAATTCTTCGCCACCAAATGCTGAAACGGGATCAGGGAATAGTATCCCGAACGCAAATCCACTTCCTAATCCTTGGGGTGCTACGGGTGGTAAGAACCTGCACTCACATCCTCTTAATTTGCCTAGATTTTACTCGTCTTTGGAAGAGTGCAACATTAGTTTGTAACAGTAAGAGTAGCTTGTTTATAAGAAGTGGAAGGTTATGTTTACCACACTGGTTCATGATCAACTTTGTAGATAATAAATTGGTGAGTTCCTGTAGTTTTCACAATTTGTTGCTCTAAGTAGCTTGGATTGAATAAGTTGCTTGGCTGCTTGTTGGAATTTCATTTTTACTCATAATGCAACAAACAGTAATGAACAAATTGGTGGGGCTTCTTGACAGGCCAGACAACAGCCCCTGGAAGGACAACTTCTGGTGGGGATAGAGGCCCTGGACTTGGTGGACTTGGTGGTCTTGGTGGGCTTAGTGGCCTTGGTGGAATTGGTATGCTTGGAGCGGATCCAACTCTTGGTGGTACTCCTGATGCTTCTCAATTGAGCCAGATACTGCAAAATCCAGCCATGTCGCAGATGATGCAAAGCATACTTTCCAATCCGCAATACATGAATCAGGTAGCACCAAGACTGACATGAAGTTTAGACATTGTTGCTATTTGAATATGTGTTTAATATTTGGTTTCAGCTTATTAGTCTCAACCCACAACTCCGAAGCATGCTAGATTCTAATCCTCAGTTGAGGGAAATGATGCAGAACCCAGATTTCCTTCGTCAGTTTAGCTCTCCGGAGATGATGCAGGTCAGTTGAACTTTTGTTGTCTATATGCATGTGTATTTTCAACATGTGGGCTCTGCAAAGAAACATTTATGTATCTCTAAGCTATTATGAAATGATGAAGTTTCTTCACCCTAATGTCATGGATTTTTTGTTGTTCTTTAGCAAATGATGGCGCTACAGCAATCACTTTTCTCTCAGAATAGGAATACGACCAGCCAGTAAGTTTGTATACCCTTCACTGTTTTATTTTGTTTTGTTTAAACTTAGTTGAGTGGTTACATTCTCTTTAATATATCTTAATTGTATTTTGTGCTGTATTGTGTTTAGAAAATAGTATGACTAGCTAAACAGATAATTCTTTTGGTGGTGAACGAGCTTAATATTAAGGAAGAATTGGACTCAATCATGAGTAATGCAGCAACTCTCGTATCTTTACTGGAATGATCGTTGACTGTAAAGCATTTTAATGGTTGAAATAAACTTGAGTAGAAACATAAACATTTATGTTTCTTTTTGGCTCTGCCTTTTGGCATAAGCTAATAACATTGTGTTGATATATCTTTTTTCCACGGAACCGAATTGATGTTCCCAATCCATCTTTTCTGTAGGGATCTGGGGCAAACTGGTGTTGCTGCCGCAGGTATTCTTAAAAGATATTAACTATATCTGAAGTATAAAGGTTTTAGTTATTTCAGTTAGTATAGTGATTGCCTTTCTGTACTCTTTGCTCCTATGTATGTTTTAGTTTAGCACATATATTTTCAGTGTAGCTTGTTGAGTAAATCATTACGTTGGCAATGTTTATAGGGACAGGGAATAACGCAGGGATGGATTTATTGATGAATATGTTTGGCAGCCTCGGTACTGGTGGTGGCCTGAGTGGCATGAGCCAATCAAATGGTTTGATTCACTTGGATTATTATTACTTTTTTCTTTTGCGTCTAATGTATGTATTCCATTGAAACAAGTTTTGTTGTTTGATTCCTCCTCCAGTTCCTCCTGAGGAACGCTACGCAACTCAGTTGCAACAGCTACAAGAAATGGGATTCTATGACAGAGCAGAGAACATAAGGGCTTTGCTTGCAACAAATGGAAACGTTAATGCTGCTGTAGAACGACTCTTGGGGAGTATTGGCCAGTAGCAGGTTCGTGAATTGATGTCTCTCCATCTCGCATTTTCTTCTCAGTTATAGAATGAATAAACAACTTGAAATGTGTTTCAGTAATGATGATAGAATCGTGAACTTGTGGATAGAAAAGCCGCATCGATACGGTATTTGTGGTCATCTTCGTGCGTATTTGTGTTAATCGTTAAGAGATTCCAGTGAGGTTTTGATGCAGTTTAGGAGTAATAAGCCTAATCGAACAACAAAGTGTTTTGGTTTGATTCAACAAAACTTAGCCAAAAATAATTAGATGACTATATAAAGTTAGTTCCACTTCAATTCCATATTGGCAAATTGTATCCCAAGGGCCTGAACCAGATAGATACCAAATGCATAGATTTGGACACGAGAACTTGCTTTTACCGAATTGGTTTTTCTCTTTCTTTCTAATATTTGGTTTGATTTTGTTTCACTTGTTTTTGACGTCTATTTTGTTTTAACTTTCTATACTTAGCAAATCAGAACAATATAGATTCTTATTTGATTCAAATAGCATAAGTAAATACAGTAAAAACACAAACACAGTAAATACAAATAACATAAGTAAATACAGTAAAAAAAAAACAATTACTCCCTTCACGTCATGGAGGGGTTTTGCACTTATTTTCTTTCTCTCACTTTCTCAAGTAACAACGTATATATAATATTATATATTTTAGTAAGTAAATAGAACACACAGAAGACCTAACCTAATGGCTCCGCGAGCAGCTTCTGTGGGAAACTGAAGGAAGAAATACTCTCTCGTCTTCAACCTCAACGTCTTGTTCGATTCACAAATGTTTGTAAACAATGTAACAGTCTTTTCAAGTACAAGACATTCATCAACACCCATTTGTATCGCTCTCGCGCCCAAATCATCTTCATGACTAAATTCAATATATATCATTGATCTAACATCATCGATTGATCCAACGTAGAGTTACATGAGCTTCTGATACACATGATCTCAACTACACAGATGACATCGTTAGATTCACCACTTGTGACGAGTTCTTGTTTTGTAACTATTACTTTGACAAGATAGGTGGACAGCGCTCTGGAATCCATGCCTGAGACAGGTTAAATTTAAGGATATCGCTGAACCGTTGCTTGTTATAGGCTTAGGATATGATAATATACTAAAGTTGATGCCTTTGTCAACAAGTAACCTGCCCAAAGCTATATCATCTATGACAAGACCCTTTTCATGTGTTGTGGAGACGAGAAACTGAAGTCGCTTGCATTTATATTGGGAAGGAAGATCATTCCAAGAAGATTGTAATAGATTCTTGGATTCTTGAACGTTGTCACTGTGCTTACACTCCTAGTTTAATCGATCTCGCTTTCATGCCTTCCTATGGTTTTTATTAGGAATAAAACTAAAATATCAAAAAGTGTCAATTTTCTTTTGATTCTTTAGCTCAGAATGTACACAAACCGCCTCAATAGGAAACAAAGTATATATTTTCAGTTTTTATCCTAGAGAACATCTGCAAAATCAAGATTCTTCTTCCCTAACAATGGTGTTTACTCTCTTTTGATCGTCGAGAAGAGTTGCTTGTCTGAGGATACCAGCAGATTCAATGCCCATGTCGGCTTTGGCTAATACAACAGACATCAAGTAGTAACCAGTGGACCAATCAGGGTACACTTGGTGTGCCTGAACCATATCAAGGTGGGCTGCTTTTATTTTGTCGCAGAATATGTAGCTTAGACAACGCCTCGCGTAAACACTTGGGAGTACAACATTTCTAGCTTCAATGACCTGTGAACAGAAAGAAGAAACAGAGTTTTAGAAACCCTATGTATATCAGAACTGTTGTTTAATTACACTAGTATTACTATTTACCTTAGAATAACAATGGATTGCGAATTCAAAGTCTTTCTCTTCGAAGGCCTCATCACCGAGTTTTCCAAATGTGTCAACAGCATCCATTGAAGGTAACCATTCTTGAAAAGAGTACTGCACAAGTCCATAGTTGCAACTAAGCCACTTTGTCATCAAAATGAGTGATGAGTTTCGTTTGTTTTATACCTCAAGGGCATTCTTGTCATCTTCACTTTGTGACTTCACCAAGATTTCATGTATGGCATTAAGGTCCATTCTCCAACAAGCCTCTCCTAGTGGTGAAATTATATTTGAAGCTGCTTCATCCTTCATTTCATCGAGGTTTTAACACTAATGTGAAATCGAAAAACAGAATTTTTTCTTTCTGAGGTTATGGTTTCGTACTTCTAATTGAGTTCTCAAAGCTTCAATTTGTATCTCTTGACTCCAAGATGATGTCTCTCCCATTTCAAAAGTTGGAACCTGCAAATGAAAAATCATCAAGAATGAAATCACGATTACAATAAAGCATCATCACTTACTTCTGTTTTGGTGTGCAAGGCTTTAAGTGTTGCAACAAGATGTTTTGTCTTGAGACTATCCCCATATTGCAAACATTTAGAGGCCAGTTCGAAAACCGCTGTTGCTTCTACTGCAGAGAAATTCCCCTCCAGTTTAGGATCCATCAATCCAATCACATCGTTTTCCTTTATCATCTCAACAGCCTAGAATCAGGAGAATAACAAAGTGAAGAGAAATAATGAATCCAACAGACTACAACATCTTGAAATCCACTTACATGGCTCGGAGGAATTTGCTTTCCACTAAGCAAATTCAATAGGACAGTACCAAATCTGTATGTCACACTTTCAGAGTTCACACTTCCTGCAATGAGAACATTAACATCACATTCTGATATAAATAATCCAAATAGATAATCAATTCGGATTGATTACCTGTTGTTCTTCGATCATAATCAATCTCTTTTACGAAGCCGAAACATGAGAGACAGGCATCATCATTCTTCAATATCAATCAAGAAATATTAACATTTTAGATACCTTAGATCAAAAGAAGACATATGTATGGAAGAGAATCTATTAGTATGTATAAACCTCATCAAACAGAACCGTGTAAGCACTTAAGTTACTGTACGATGCAAAACCTGCATTACTACAATAATCCAATGCTTCAGCTACACAATAAGCCACTTTCAATCGCGTTTCCCATTCCATGGTTTGGCTTTTCTCTGTGAATCACAACAGAAAAAAACTCCAAAACAGTGAATACTAACAGGTTCTGAAGCAATCAACAATGACACTGATTCCACAGACGGATACATTCATACATCTGTTCTAGTTACAAAAGTTATCGTCTTTAGTACACAATCATGTCACATAAACCAACAATGCAGCCTCTTTGTATCAAAACAGAGAATATTAAAGATATGTTCTGATTCAATCGATTCTACGACGTTTATAATACAAAATCAGATCACATAAACCAACAATGCAGTCTCTCTGTTCTTAGATTCAAATATGAAGAAGTTAAGAGAATGAATCATACGATCGAACAAACGCTTAGCAAGAGTATGATTGGGCAAGAACTCTGAAACAAGAAGCCTTTCGTCTCCATCGCAGCAGTATCCAAGCAAATTGACGACTTTCTTGTACTTTAACTTCCCAACTCTCTGTGCTTCCTCCTGAAAACCGAAGGAAGGAAGGAAGAAACACAAACAAACCCATGAAAAGCGATCAACAAACGCGGGAAAATTGAAAGGCTTTTAGGGCAAGAAAGTGTACTCCAAATTGGTCAGGATCAGACCAAGCCGTAGTCTGGAATTTCTTGACAGCGATGAAACCGAGGTTCTTAAACTGACCCTTGTAGACGACATTGGAAGATTCATCTCCGTTCTCCGATAAAATCTCGTCGGAACTGAAATTCTTGGTCGCCGTCTCGAGATCGGAGAAGAAGAATTCTGTGAAAGGCCAGTCTCCATCGCTGCCGAAGATTCCGCGGTTCTTGTGATCACAAGATGGAGTCTGAGATATCTGTTGAGGTTGATCGCTCGCGAGAGGTTCTTCCATGGAAGACGACGGGCAGCAACAACCTCCCATGATTTTGTTTTCGCGGGCAAAGCAGAGTTTCGAAAGCGTTCCTTGCGAGAAAAGAAAAGAAAATGGATTTGTTTTAAAAGTCTGTTTCTTGTGGTTGGACTAAGAGTAATGAGTCGTGAGGTTTATGATAAAGCTTTTATAACAGTGAAATCTTACCTCATAAAATTCTGTTTTTTGTTCACTATATATTTTTTTGGTAGGGTTGTTAATGAGAAATTGTTTTATAATTCTAGAGTTGCATCATATTAAATTTATTTTCTAAATTTAGCATATTAAAAATAAAATTACAAAATAGTATAAATTATTATGTGAAAAATAATTATTTATATTAAATAAATTATATATAAAATTAAAATATAATGTTTGAGTTCATTTTTTCCAATTTAAGATTAAAATTTTTTTCATTAAAAAATATTTTTTAATTATTTTAATAATAATTTTGTGATATTTTTGAAAATAATTAGTGATATATTGGGAACTAAAATTTGAAATACTGCTATTTTAGTCAATTGCCCATAATTCTATAATATTTTGTTATTAAAGAACTATTAAATTATATTCAACATCATATAAATTCATATCCATTATTTAAAGATTCAGGTAAATTCTATCGTTAAACTTTTTTGAATTAAAAAGTAGGGAATTGACAAAAGTAGCATTTTTTCAAATTTTTGTTTCAACTATATCATCATTAGTTTAAATTTCCAAAAATAACATAAATTTAATATTAAAATACACTAAAACTTATTGTTAATGAAAAAATTAAACCCTAAATTTGAAAAAAAAGAACCAAAATATAATGATTTAAATTTATGTATAATTTATTTATAGTAAATATGTATTTTTAGAAAATAATTTATTATATTTTTGGAATTTTAAGTTTAAATTGCTAAATTTAGAATAAAAACTTTAAAAATTGCTATTTTAGGATATTAGAATTAAAAAGTTCATAAATTCTATATGAAAATATACTAAAAAAGTTTACTCCAAAAATACCATTTTTTTCATTTTCAAATACAACACTAATTGTTTATGTTTTCGAAAAATATATAAAACCAAAATAAAACGTATTATCTTGAAAACTAAACCTTTAAACCTCAAAATTAAAGGTTAAAAGTAAAATACGAAATCCAAATATTAAATTATAAATTTTAAAAATTATTTTTGGAGTAATACCGTAAAATAGAAATTTTTAAATTTTTGTTCCAAATTTAAAATCATAAAATTAAAATTCTAAAATAACAAAAGTAATTATATAAAAATAATTATTTACTCTAAATAAGTTATATATAAATTTAAAATATTATATTTTAGTCTATTTTTTTATTTTATGGTTTAATTTTTTCTATTAACAAGAAGTTTTAATGTATTTTAATCATAAAATTATATTATTATTGAAAATTTAAATTAATAATGTTATTTTAAATAATTGTCTTTACTTTTAGTTTTGTATTATTTTTGAAAAAAAAATGAAAACTAATTAATGGTATTTTGGAATATAAACCTTCTTATGTTAATTTGTGTTTCTCCGCTTTCTCTTCTCTTTGATTGTAGACTGGGCTTTTCTGTGGCCCACTAACATTCACTTTCTTTAGCCCAATGTATAACAATGGGCCCAATTTGTATATGACGTCACCACAACGATACCAACATTAATTTAGTTAAATCACTTGGATTTCATTACAAAAGTCAGTAAAATAGTGTGACATAATCATCCATTATTAGTAATTTGAATATTATCATTATGATATGATTTACATGAGGATTCAACTAACAATATTTATAATTGGTAAGACTTAAGGAAGTGAAGATTATTTAAAAAGTGGAATGACATTTGGTTTGGTCATGACTAATTGAGAATCGTACGATGAAGAGAAGACGACGGCTCCTCAGATCATTCAGAGTCATCTGATCATCTCATTAAGCCTTACCTTTTTAATCATTTTGTAATTATACAAATAAAATCACACATATGCAAACATACACAAGTTTAGCCTCTAACTCTTAAAATTACCTATCAAATTGCTTCAGATAACA
Source organism: Pugionium cornutum (assembly GCA_018901935.1). Classification (NCBI taxonomy): domain Eukaryota; kingdom Viridiplantae; phylum Streptophyta; class Magnoliopsida; order Brassicales; family Brassicaceae; genus Pugionium; species Pugionium cornutum. Next base: position 31,633,699 of record CM032160.1, on the reverse strand, counting down.
TATTCTCTGCCGACCAAAAAGTCAAAATCAAAGTAAACAATTGTTGTAATACTCATTTAAACTTGAATTTAAGAGTAATGCGTTAAACCATATCAATGATAGATAAAATTTGAATTTTTTATACGAATTCTATCACGAATGTCTTTTTCAACGAAGTCTTTAACGTCGTTACTAATAGCTTTTACCGTAAATCATTCGCGGTTCAATAACGACATTAAAGGCTTCGCTAAAAAAACATTCGTGATTGAATTCGTATAGAAAAATTAAATTTTGTCAGTGTTCATGTGGTGTACCGCACTGTTCCTAAATTTGAATTTAAATGAGCATGACGATAATTATTAACGTTAATTTTGAGCCATTTTCCCTTATATGCCCTAATAGAAGTTAATTAAGCCGTACAATTGTTTTTTTTTTGTCAATTTGCATTATTTTAAAAGTAATACCATTAAATAACATTTTTTAAATTTTTTCATTTAAATCTAACACCATAAAATTAAAATATCAAAATAGCACAAATAATTATATAAAAATACTTATTTATTTTAAATAAATTATACGTAAACTTCACATTATATTTGGATTCATTTTTTTCCCAATTTAAAGTTTAATTTTTTTTCCATTAAAATATAGTTTTAATGTATTTTAATTTTAAATTTGTGATATTATTAGAAATTTAAACTAATGATAATATTTTGAAACAAAACTTTAAAAATGTGATATTTTAGATAATTATTCTTACTTTAATTTAAATTGTTTGATTATAAAAAATATTTTAGTTTTGTAAAGAGGAAATTTACAAGACTACAATTTTAATGAATAATTCTAGAAATATTCACACTTTTGAATAAATTAAATGTAAAATGCAGAATCAGTAATCTATCTGTCATTATGCAATTATTTGCAAGTAGGGTTGATGTGAGAAATGTGATTGATATGCAAAGTAACATTTGAAGGTCAAATTATTCAGTTGTTCAACACAATAAGACATGTTTTCTATCAGAATATTTCTCCTACAGATCCATTGATAGAGCCAAGTTTTAATCAATCTACAGATCTATTAATACAGCCAAGTTTTAATCAATGATGCTCAAATAAGTAAGACTAATGATTAAGAAAGTACGCATACGTAAGCCACACTAATGATTTATAATCTTATATCTAATTAACTAATATAATTACTAATTAATTATGCATAAATAATTATATTTAGAGGCAAAATGATCTGAACAAAGAAGGTGACACCGATACCAACCACACCATTAAACAAAAAGAAAAATGATAATTAAAATATTGAATTTTTATTTTTCAATCATTTAAATATTAAATTTTTTAGTTAGCTATTTAAATAATAATTTGTAACTGATTGTACCGATTTATGTACGTGATTAATTAAAATTAACACAAAAATAATATCGTTAACTTTGTTACTTATTTTAATCAAATAAAACTATACACCGCATTATCGTTAAAACTAATTTTGATGTTAATGTTTATTAATCGAATATTTAAATCGATGTAGTTAACAATAAATCGTTATTTAAATAATTTATTACAAATTTTGATATTTAAATGTTTAAACATAAAATAAATATTTAATGATCATTTTTCATTTAACAAAATCATTTAGCATCTCTGTTCAAGAAAAACTCCTTTTCTCTCTCTCTCTGATTTTTCTTGCAGAAGAAAAGCAAATCAAGTTTGATTTGTCTTTGAGAAACCAAGAAACTGTTTTGTTTTCCTTTGTTGCAGATACAGACAAAGTTATATAAAGTGTGATTAGAACAGTGGATGCTCTTACGGGTCCACTTTCTTCTTCTCGTGAAAGAATCTTCAAGGCCATATCAATCACATGGTTTAGAGACTAAAATAGACTACTCTTACCTTCAATCAGTTACTTGTGTCCAGAAGAAAGGAAAAAAATGAAACACCATTCAATAAAAGAGAGCAGCTTTGTAAGAACAGAAATTTCTCATCTTTGTTTTATATTTCCAGAAATTCCTCATCACTTATGAGAATCTTTTATTTGTTGTTAGTGTTTTTTGTTGGTGCTTTCCTTAAGTGTTCTTGGTTAGGTCATAAACCCAAAGTGAAGCTTTTTCTCTCTCTTTGTGCAAGAAATCTCGATAAAGTTCGTAACTTTGCTGAGACTTTTACTAAATCTCTTTGATTTTCTTTTGGGGATTTTCAATTAGAATGATTTTTGGAATTGGGTTCGTTTTTTCAGAAGATTTTTTTCCTCTTTAATTTGGTAGAGAGCTACAATGATTTTCTTCTGGGAGAGTTTCAATGTGCATAGGGGAGAATCTTGTATTTGAAATTGATGGCACTACTTTGATTGATACCCCTCTTAAGTCAACTCTCCATTGAAAGAGAAGCACAATTTTTATATATGATTTCATCCTTTGGAAAAATAAGTCACTCATAATATTGAGAGTTGAAAAAACAGACAACAGTTTGATTCTTCTCTTCTCTTGTTTTTGGTTGGATTTTTAAACAATGTTTCTGAATCTTTTTTCAGATTGGGTTTTAGCTTACTGAGGAGAGTAGCAATTAATTCACTGGACTTTGCTCTTGTGTCTTATTCATCTTCAAGACGGTTATGGATTTGGTCGGTTCATGAAGAACAATAGCTAAGCACAGTCTCTGAGAACTTGAAGGGGATTTGGTAGGATCTGTTTGATGCTAGAGATTGAAAGAGTGAAAAAAAAATCTTTAGATATGGAAGATGATGGTGGCAGCGATGGGGGTGCAGGAAATGGTGGGTTTTCACCTAATTCTAGCTTTGGGGCATTCCCTGAGACGGCCATGGATTTGGATTTCATGGATGAGCTTTTGTTTGATGGATGTTGGATAGAGACAACAGATAGTAAGAGCTTGAAGCAGACAGAAGAATCTGCTTCAGCTTCAACTGCCATGAATGACAACATCCCTTTCTTTTGCTTTGGTGAGAGCACAGCTCAAGATAATTTCTCCATTAAAGAAGCAGAGAGAATGTTTCCTCCTTCACCTAGTTATCCCAAGAACCACAAATCCATGAATCAAGAACCTTTTAACAAGGTTGCAACAATTTCTGAGCAAGCAGAAAAGTTTCCACTCGGAGAAGCTGAGGTGGGAAGAAGTTGGTGGATTGCCCCAAGAGCAAGTGAAGGTCCTTCTTCATCTGTGAAGGAGAGACTATTACAAGCTATAACCGGTCTTAACGAGGCGGTGGAGGATAAGGATTTCCTGGTACAGATATGGGTGCCATTTCAGCAGGAAGGGAAGAACTTTCTTACAACTTGGGCGCAGCCACATTTGTTCAACCAACAATACTCTAGCCTTGCAAAATACAGACATGTTTCGGAGAATTATAATTTTCCTGCTGATGAGGGTTCAAAAGATGTAGGTCTTCCCGGTCGTGTTTTCCTGCAGAAGTTTCCTGAGTGGACTCCCGATGTACGTTTCTTTAGAAGCGAAGAATATCCACGCATAAAAGAAGCACAAAAGTGTGATGTTCGTGGCTCGCTTGCCCTTCCTGTGTTCGAAAGAGGTAGCGGTACTTGTTTGGGTGTTGTTGAGATCGTCACAACAACGCAGAAGATGAATTACCGGCCAGAACTTGAGAATATCTGTAAAGCTCTTGAGGTTTTTCTCTTCCTCTTGGTTTTGCCTCTACTTTAAACTATTCTGTCGATCCCGCCACTTTTACCACACATGTTTAGACAGATACAACAAGTAAACGTTCAGCTTGAATGTATTTTTTACTGGAAAACTTTTCAGTTTCCTCCTTGTTCCAAATCCTCACATTTTGTCCAGTTTTATGGGTGATCCTTACAGTCCAATCTCTCCCTGTCAGTCATTTCTTCATAATTTTCCTTTATTAGTGTCAATGTGACAGCAGTGAGAACTTTTGTTTGTGTATCACAACAGCCTAAAGACGTTGTTTCTGGTTTTGCAGGCCGTTGATCTAAGGAGTTCAAGTAACTTGAACCCTCCAAGCATTGAGGTGCATTAACTGGACCCTTAGTTCATTCACGTCCTAGAAACAATGATATGCCTTGCTAAAGGTCATACCTCGTGTTCAGTTTCTGCAGGTCTATAATGATTTCTACTCTGCTGCTTTACCTGAGATATCAGATTTGTTGGCCTCAGTCTGCAGATTATATGATTTGCCTCTAGCTTTGTCATGGGCCCCGTGTGCTCGGCATGGGAAAGGTGGATCCCGACATTCTGATGAGAACTTCTCTCAGTGCGTTTCGACAATCGATTCTGCCTGCTTTGTCCTCGATGAACAGAGCAATAATTTTCTGGAGGCATGCTCTGAACACCATCTACTCCAGGGCGAAGGCATTGTTGGGAAAGCATTCAAGGCAACCAAACTGTTTTTTGTGCCTGAAGTGACCACTTTCAGCAAAACGAACTACCCGCTTGCGCACCATGCCAAGATATCTGGACTACATGCTGCTTTAGCAGTTCCGTTAAAGAGCAAATGCAATGGTTTGGTGGAGTTTGTGTTGGAATTCTTCTTTCCAAAAGCCTGCCTCGACACTGAAGCAAAACAAGAAATGCTCAAGTCACTGTCTGCGACTCTGCTGCAGGATTTCAGGAGTTTAAATCTTGTCATTGACAAAGACCTAGAGTTAGAAGTTGTATTGCTCGTTAGAGAGGACATGGTTTTCGCAGAGAATCCACTTGCTGGACCAGAAACCGCAGAGTCGTTGAGAGAAATTCATCTGCAAGAATCCTCATGGATCTCTCACATGATAAAGGCAAACGAGAAGGGTAAAGGTGTGTCACTTTCTTGGGAGTACCAGAATGAGGATCCGCAAGATGAATTCAAGCTCTCATCTGGCTGGGATAACAGTCAGCTTGATCCAAACCCCAACAGTTATCCCTTAGAAGCTGAGCAGCTTCAGCAGGCTTCAAGTTCAGGACTCAGAGTCGACATCGGTCCAATTACTGAATCAGCTTCGACTGGTGCTGGAAATACGTTAGGGAGTAGAAGACGAGGGGAAAAGAGAAGAACAAAAACAGAAAAGACCATTAGCTTGGAGGTTCTTCGACAATACTTTGCTGGAAGCCTCAAGGATGCAGCCAAGAGCATTGGTGGTAAGATACTGTTGTATACTGCTAGAGACATAGCTCCACTCTTTACAAATTTCGATTCGTCTTGTATATGTAACAACAAAATTCAAGCATGAGGTATCCTTGGCTATGAGAATTGAGAAAACTCCATGGTGAATATAAACAAACAAATCTCAGATCAAACCAGAAATTTTTCCTTTTATCTAAGTGGCAGTGGATCAGTGTTTTTTTCCACAAACATTTTTATGATGCCTATTTAACAGTCTATCAGACAGTGATGTGACAGGGTTTCGTTCTTATCTTGCAGTTTGTCCAACTACCTTGAAAAGGATATGCAGGCAACACGGAATAACAAGATGGCCCTCCCGGAAAATCAAGAAGGTTGGGCATTCATTGAAGAAACTCCAACTCGTAATGGACTCTGTTCAAGGTGCGCAGGGCTCTATCCAACTTGATTCATTCTATACAAGCTTCCCAGAGTTGAACTCCCCAAATATGTCCAGTAATGGCCCTTCCTTGAAGAGTAATGAACAGTCAAGGCATTTGAATGCTCAAACCGAAAACGGTGTTTTGTCAGAGGAAAAAACAGCACCAAGGTCACCATCATCTTCTTGCAGCAAGAGCTCTGGTTCAAGCACCAATACTGCGAATCCTGCAAACACTTTGGTTGCTGAGGATGTGGATGTGGTCTTAGATAAAGCTCATAGCGAGACGGAATTGCATAAGGGGTATCAGAAGGAAACAAAATTTCTCGCAAGAACCCAGAGCCATAAAATATTCAAGGAGCCTCCTCTTCTTGAAAATTTACCTCCATTACCAGATATTGGCAACAATAGCTTAAGGGATGGAGGGACCATTAAAGTGAAAGCAACATTTGGTGAGGCCAGAGTACGGTTCACCTTGCTCCCAAGCTGGGGCTACAGAGAGCTGCAGCAAGAGATTGCCAGGCGTTTTAACATCGATGACACTTCCTGGTTTGATCTTAAGTATCTGGATGATGATAAGGAGTGGGTTCTTCTTACATGTGAAGCAGATCTCGAGGAATGTATTGACATACACAGATCCTTACAGAGTCGAACAATCAAAATATGTCTGCATGAAGCTTCTCAAGTCAAGCTGGGAGGTTCTTATGGTAGCACTGGCCCGTCCTGGTAAACAATCAAAACAAGGTTGTAAGTGCAAAGCACCAGGAAGAGTACTAATTTGGTAGCTTTTAGAAATTTCACATACCCTTTGTAGCCTGGGAATCGTGTACAAACATATTTCCAGTTCCCTGAATACCATTTTGCAAGTGGCAGTAGTGACTGGTCTCCTGCATCGCCTTATAGCAGATTTTGTATAAAAGGTGATGCAGTACAGAAACTTGTACTTTATGCCTGTACAATCATTTTTGGTACATTTATTTATCTGGTGTCTTCTTAGGCTCTGCGACTACGATTGAAATATTCTACGTTTTCATTTGTTTGTATTTGGGGATGCTATCTAATTCATGATTTCATCGATCTATGAGGACCACGAAAAGAATTATGATGTAAACACTTGAACTGATCGCGAAGCACAATCTGTATGTCTACGTTCAAACTTAGAGGCTTTACAGTACTTCGAATTCCTATTGTTCCAGAAACGAGATACTGTGTGGACGAAAAGCAGAGCAAGAGTAGTAGCTTACATTTTTATTTCCAATGATGTAGGTTATGTCTATTTGACCCAAATTCAAAGTTAGCTTCACATTCAATATCAAAGGGGGCGGCTGCTTTCCCTCTTTTCTCCGCAAGCTTGGCCTTGCCTGTGTTCACTCACTAATGTCATTCTATCTGCTTCTCCGACTTCAGTGCAGACACCATGAACGCACTGTTTACTTTTAATTACTCCCTAGGAACGTCCTTCTTACAGCAAATATGTCCCCAAACATGTAATCTTGTCTGCTTCTACTGGCTTAGCTGCAAAGACAACAAAATAAAATATGAAGGTCCAACTCTGAAATTAAGTTCCCCCGAACATGAAGGTTTTGTAAATAGATTGGATTTCTAAACATTATCAGGGATATATATTTGGCTTCATTAGAGATCTTTGAAACTCTACATCACTATCTAGTTTTAAGACTAAATTCTTATTCATAAGCATGGAGATAATGATTAAAACAGTATGCCACTCGATGCTTATTTGACTATCTGATTGTAAACTTACATACACTACTTCTTAGAGCAAGAGTACAATGAAGATAGTTACTGCTGTAAGTCCATTCCTACTCTACCTTACTTCAAATTGATAGAAAAAAGAATTTTTTTTGCATACCAAAATATTTAAAAGTCTATATATCACAAGGTTGTTACTAGGAGAAATGAGTTTATAGCAACAGTTACTTGTTTCATCGTCCTTAGTGTTGGGTTTTGTTAGGTTTCTTTCCATTCCTTGTTTCTTCTTACCTTTACTAGTAAACTGAGACAGATATAGGAGACTAGCCTTTGCATCCTTGATGAGTTGCATGCATCTAAAATATGTGCTCGACGACCTTCACCTGAAGATTCTGAACTTTCCCATCAGATAGAAAACAGATTCAGTCAATATCCCTAACCATTGTCCTCCCAGTAGTCTAAGTAGTCAACTCGCGGAGGCTGAAAGCTTGATATATCTCCCTGACCCCATCCCTTTTTAACCCTAGTCAGAGATTTTAGTGCAATTCCACTGCCATCATCTCTGCAAAATTGCAATTGATAGGGAGCACACTCATTAAGCTTGTGAAAAGACAATTGAAACGAGTCTCTCGATGTGAACTCAGTTGAAATCAAAGAGTTTTCTCTAATCATGTACATGAATGCTTACCCAAAATCTTGAAAACTTTTTATTTAAATCAAAACTTCAAATGAAAAAGCAAAGAACTACGAAACCTCCAATAAAAGCATCTTAATTTACCTATTGAAATGGGGCGAGAACAACAGGAGAAACAATAAAACAAGACACACCAGAAGGAGAAAGTATAATCCCTAAATTCACATATCACCAAAAAAAGAAAAGAAAGTGTCATCCATACCTATGCAATATATTCTGCCAGTTGTTTCCACCATATTTATTATGCTTTTTCTGGTGTAAATCCCTCGCATTTGGATCGACTTTGTTTGCTACTTCACCAACCGAAGCCATTTCCATCATCTTCTCAGCAAAATTATTTGCCTCTTTCTTATTTCCCATCTTACCTAAGCCATCTATCACAGGCATCAATGCTGCAGGGTCAAACCCGTATCCTTTGTCTATCATCTTATGCATAATTCCACTAGCTACCTCTATATCATCCTTCTTACATAAGCTCTCAACAAGATCTTTATAAAGAAAAGTCCCCATCTCAAAACCTCTATCGAGAACAGCTTCAAGCAACTCTGTGGCGTTTAAGAGTTGCCCTGCAGCCAGTAACTCATTGAACATCAAGCTATAAAGGTCTTCCTTTTGTCCACAGATACTTACAGCAGTATCAAAAACTTCTTGAGCCATGTCAAAGTCAGGGACCTTACAGAACGCTTCAATTAAATATTTGAAGGAAGATACATTTGGGGTTACGTTCTTTTGCATCATTTCATTTAAGAGGTTAGTTGCATCTTCAACTTTTCCTCCCTCACAAAGATACTTGATTGCAGTATTGTAGGTGCAGATATTAGGTGAAATGCCCTTTTCTCTCATCTCATCCATGAGTCCGTGAATTTCAAATATCTGATTTTGAATGCCTAAGCCCAGGATTAGTGAGTTATACGTCTCTAGGCTCTTATGACAACTTTTCTTCTCCATATCTTTGAGAACACGAAATGCAGATGATATTTTCCCCTGTTTGCAGAAATGATGGATGAAAATGTTGTATGAAACAGAGTCCGGTTGCAGTTTCTCTCCCATCATCTCAGCAAACAAGTTTTTTGCTTCAGCAAACCTTCCAGCTTTGCACAAACCATTAATTAAGGTTGAATATGTAATCAGGTCAGGCACGCAATTGTTCTCGATCATGCTGTCATCCACCAGTGCAACATATGAATTGCCTAGGTTACCAAGAGCAGCACTTCCATGCACCCGCATCCCCTTAACTATATCAATAGCTTTATCTAATTCTCCACTTCCACAGAGTCCATCAACTATGATGTTGCAGGTGACAGTGTCTAGTCCATAACCTTTTTCATTCATCTTTCGCAGCAACTCTTCTGCTTCAGAAATTCTCCCCATCTTCCAAAGGCTATGGAGCAAAATATTGCATGTATAAGCAGTTGGTAAGCAATTATTCCTTGTCATCTCTTGCAATAGGCTTTTAGCTGCGTCGACTTTCCCAAAACTGCAATAACCATGTAGAAGACAGCCATAGGTTACAGCATCTGGGGAAACATTATTTCTTTTCATTAAACCAACGATTGTCTTTGCATCGGATAGCATGCCCACTTTGCACAAACCATCCATCAAGATATTGTAAGAATAAATACTTGGCCATATTCCCTTATCAATCATTTGCCTAAGGACTGTTTCAGCATCCATAAACCTCCCATGCCTGACCAGTCCCTGCAACCAAATATTGTAACTCTGCAAACTTGTGAGATCATCATTTTCTCTAATCGACTCAAAGAGGGTCTTAGCTTCCTCCAGCATCCCTACCTTGCAGAATCCTTTCAGCATCAAGTTATATGTTATACTATTGGGACGAGGAAGACCCAGATATTCATCTAGCTCCATATCCCTGAAAATTCTAGACGCGTCCAGAACCTTTCCTTCTTTACAAAGCGCTGCTATCCTAGAGTTGAAAGTTACAATGTCAGGAAGAAAACCTTCCTCTCGCATCTTCTCCACCAGTTTTTCGGAATCATCATTCCTGCCTGCCCTGCAAAAGCTCGAAATGATGGTATTATACACAACTTTATTGCGCAAAACCCCCGAACTTTCCATTGTATTTAACAACTCTAGCCCTTTATCAGGCAGACCAACTCTACAATACCCACGGACCAAAATCCCAAAAGTAAACTCATTTGGCTTACAACCTTTCTCTGGCATTTCGTCGAACAACTCACGTGCAGCGTCCACACACTTTGAATCACATAAAGCACGGATCAATAGATTGAACGTATACGTCTGTGGAGCGACACGAGAGAGTACCATATCTTTGTACAGCCACGAAACGAAATCCACACGTCTTTCCCTTATGCAACTTTCGAGCAGCAGATTATACAAATAAATTCCTGGCTTGTTTTCAGGAAAACTCGATCGGAAGAATTGGAATTGGGATATAGCCTTGTCAATGTAATCCGATTTGGCGAAGATTGAGACGACGGAGAGAAAAGTGGAGAATTTTGCGTTTTGGACTGACGAGGAGAGAATAAGATTGTGAAGTTCGTCGATTTCTCCGAGCATCTTGGCTCGAATAATGATACGCGCGATTGTAGGAGTTGCAGCTAAGGATATGCCATGGCTCTCTTCTGAAGGAGAAGAGAAAATCCTCTTGAAGATTCTCCATGCCAGTCTCGGATTGTTCGTGTTCTTCAACAAAACCTTCACAAGTGTACCAGACTGTTCCATGGAACTCACAGGACTGAATGAAATTCAAATGGAGGAGTTTACGTGAGACATTGTTTTCCAAATTGGTCTCGTAAGCAAATATGAAATTAAACACCGACCATTGTAATAATGGCTAAGAGTTTGGAGCTATTATGTAAATAGCTGTAAGTTTTAGACGAAGTAAACGCTTTTCTTCTACCTTCGTTCTAAAGTCGCACGTTCCCTTCCCTTCTCTTCTTTTCTTTCAATCATCTTCTGGAGAATCTGATTCCGAGCAAAATTTACAGAAGAAGATGTCTCGCCAATCGTTCTCGCTACTGAAGAATCTCGGTAGAATCACCACCGGGTCTAAAATTCAGACCCGATCCGTGACTTATATGCCAAGACCCGGTGACGGAAGACCACGACCGGTGACGTTGATTCCCGGCGACGGAATCGGACCTCTGGTGACGAATGCGGTGGAACAAGTGATGGAGGCGATGCACGCGCCGGTCTACTTCGAGCCGTTCGTAGTTCACGGAGATATGAAGAGTTTACCGGAGGGATTGCTGGAATCGATACGGAAGAACAAAGTGTGTTTGAAAGGTGGACTCAAGACTCCAGTAGGTGGTGGTGTGAGCTCGCTCAATGTCAATTTGAGGAAGGAGCTTGATCTGTTTGCGTCTTTGGTCAACTGTTTCAATTTGCCTGGTTTAGCCTCTCGTCACGAGAACGTTGATATCGTGGTGATCAGAGAGAACACTGAAGGTGAGTATGCAGGGCTTGAGCATGAAGTTGTACCGGGTGTCGTTGAGAGCCTTAAGGTGAATTTCCTCATGATTTTCTTCGTTTTTGGTGATTGTTTTGGTTGCAAGTGTGATTTCACTGTTTATATCTTAGTGTTTTTAGGAGAGTTTGCTCAATATCAGAAATTTCTGGTGTGTTGGTTCTTTAGATTGAGTCCTCTAGGCGTCTAGAATCGATTTTGAATGCATTTCTTGAATAAAATGCACAACCATGGTCCATGTCATAAACATGATTCTGTTCGAGTGAGTTGAATCAAATAATTTGCTTATAAAACAGAATTCTACTCACTGTCCATAAACTTGTTTCTTGTTTCGATTGTGTATGTATACCGAAGTTCACAGGGATGCACATAGTAATAATCATCATGTTTTATGTTGGGCATATGCGAGTGCCACTCCTCTTATTTAAGATTTCTCTGATACTATTGTCCTGCTAGGTGATCACAAAGTTCTGTTCGGAGCGTATTGCAAAGTATGCCTTTGAATATGCCTACTTGAACAATAGGAAGAAAGTTACAGCAGTGCACAAGGCCAACATCATGAAACTGGCTGATGGTTTGTTCTTGGAATCTTGTCAAGAGGTTGCTAAGAAGTATCCAAGCATCGCCTACAATGAGATCATTGTCGATAACTGTTGTATGCAACTTGTAGCAAGACCAGAGCAATTCGACGTCATGGTAAATATTTCATCAATTGTATCTGTTTCTCGGATCTTCTCTTGTTTATGCTTAGAACAGTTTCCTTCAATACGGCTCTATTTACATGATTTGCTTTGCAGGTGACACCCAATCTCTATGGTAATCTAGTTGCAAACACTGCTGCTGGTATTGCTGGAGGCACTGGTGTCATGCCTGGAGGTAAAATTTACCTGATCTAATATGCTTTATTAGATTGAAAATATACCCGTCTTGCTTATTAGATTGGAAACTTTCTGAAATTGTCATGTCGACAGGAAATGTTGGGGCGGAGTTTGCAGTCTTTGAGCAAGGTGCATCAGCAGGAAACGTGGGCAAGGACACGGCGGAAGCGCAAAAGAATGCAAACCCTGTGGCGTTGCTGCTCTCATCAGCCATGATGCTTAGACACCTTCAGTTCCCTTCTTTTGCTGATAGGCTTGAAACCGCTGTGAAGCGTGTCATCTCTGAAGGAAAATGTCGGACTGAAGATCTTGGTGGAAAAAGTACAACACAAGAGGTTGTTGACGCGGTCATTGCAAATTTGGATTGAATCATCACTGCTGCAGAAAATGGTATGATCTTCCTCTCCCAAGAAGAAAGGAAAGGATCAATGCTCTTCTGATCTTTTCATTTTTGAATAATGAAAATTACGTGTAGCTTCTTATTTTGTTTTATCATTTTTGCTCTTTAATTATATTGAGTTTTAAAATCAGATTCTCAGTGAGTAGAAAGGTTTTGATTATAATGAGCATTCTGGAGGAATGCACCAAAACATTTGACTTAGAGTTTGAGATATATTATATTACAAGAAACTGAAGCAATTAACTAGTGCAGTAACTAAAAGCAGACCAAACAAAGAAACCACATTTTTGTCAAAATGTTAAACTTCATACGATAGAAAAAAAGATTGAAACAATACAGGGGACAAGTTACTAATAATAGAAGGAAAGAAACAAGACCTAATTTGTTAGTTACAATTTCAACAAAGTTACTTGACCAAAAAAGCTCCCTAATCTCATAACAGAGAGAAGAAACTTGTCACAGAGAGAGAGCAAGGGAAGAGCTACTTAGTGCCATGGAAGGAGGAGGAGGAGTAACAAGAGCAAAGCAGAGGATTCCATGCCACCTGAAAGACCAAATACTGATGTCGTCACCGTGTTTCAATTCGTTAGCTTTAACGATATCGTTCCACCCGCAAGTTAAAGCATAACTCCAGCTTCCTTTTCCTGAAACTTTCTTCATCTCCCATCTTTTCAACATCACACCCCACTTTACACTGCTTTGATCAACGAGAATCGCTCCTACTCCCATCTTCGTAGCGTTGTTGATGTCTTCTTCTATGATTCTTGATTCGACAGGCTTCAAAAAATCGTTACTGATTAGTTCACTGAAAGGCATCGAGAGACGGCACTCGCCTGGGTTCACATCTGTTTTGAACAAAGTCCTCTCGAAGATCAGGCTCAGGTCGGTTCCGTTCATGTCTCTCATCAGCTGCATTAGCCACTCCGGATTCTCTCTCTCTTTCCATGAAAAAGTAGCAACCTTTGCTTTCTTCGGTTTACTAGCAGGCTTACTCTCTTGTCTGGCACGTCTCTTCCGGCTTTTGTTTCCTGTTAGGCACGATTGAGAGTTAGGGTTTTGTGAGTTTGTCATCACCGTTTCCTCCGACTCAGCCGCGATCTTGTGATCTCCGAGAAACAACGATGAAGAGAAACGAGGGTTTTGTGAGGTTTTCGTTTCGGAATCAGCCGCGATCTTGTAATTTCCGAGAAACAACGATGAAGAAGAAGAAGAAGGCCCATTAAAGCTTTGTTGTGTGTTACTTCTTTTAGAAACAAACCTCTTCACCGAAGTCCTTCTTTTTCTCGGGAAGACATGGAAGAATCTCTTATCGCTCGCTTCTTCTTTTTCAGTACGAATGTGGCATTTGGATTTTTTTTGACGATGTTCTTCTTCGTACAACATAACGGCGGCATCCACCAATTTACAGAAATTACTAGACGTAGTCTCTTTCTCTGCAACCGTGAGATGATCAATGTAGTATATCGTCATTGTGATCGAGAAAAAAAATTCAAAAATTTCGGAGAGCAATAACGTGAGAAAGAAGAAGAAGAAAGTTAGAAAGTAGAGTGAAGTAAAGTGAGTAAGAAAATGTCTCTCGGACATTATATACCAACGACAACTGCTTACATTTTCCTTTTTTCATCCGAGCTTAGTAGTTTAATTACTGTCATTAGTAAGTAATTATCTTGACAGTTGTCTAAGTTTCCTTTTCGTTGATCAAAATTACTAACGTTCGAAAAATTATATTTACGATTTAAATCTTTGGTGCGATGTTTTTCAAAAATTATAATTACAGTTTTAGTCCTTGTTAAAAATAATAATGGTGAGAATTACCGTTTAGTTTTAATCTCTATAGTCCTCCCAATTGCTTGGAGGATGAATTAACACTGTACCAAATTTGATAGTTTCAAGTAGCTTAGGGTTAGTTTATGGCGCGAGGGGATTAGGATTTTGGGCTGCTGGTGGGGTTATGCTAGGGTTTGGATTAGGTCAAGGTTTTGCTGAGTCAGCGGCTCGGGTTGTGTCGGTCTCTTCGACAACCGGTGAAACCAATGGAATGAATTCATTGCCTTGTTCGAATTTCGTCTGATTTTTTTTGTAGCGATCCCGTTAAGGCGTGATTTTTCATTGAAGGGTTTCATGGATGCGCTACAACAACCTTGGGGCTCGTTCAAACTGCCATTCTTCGAATCATTCGGATAACCATTTGTTCTGCAACGAAGCATTTTGTGAACGAGAACTTTGTTTTTTGGAGAATTTAGATGAGCAGTAGCATCAAGGTTCCAAGTTTTGCGTTGTGGTCACTGGTCAGTAGGTAAAGAAACAATGAATATTCTATTTGATTATATATCTAAAACAATGATCCAAGAGTGTCATCTCTAGGTAGACTTGGCTGTGAATGTGGAAGCAATTTTATTACTTCTCTTAGGTGATTGGAACGGTGTTAGTGCTGAATCTATTTTATGATTGTTGAAGTGATTAGTAGTACAAAGGGCTTATATATGTATCTGTTTGATTTTTGATCCATCTGTGAGTATGTGATCCAGTATCGCAAGCTTTTATTAGCTTAGTAGTGAGTGGTGTTACAGGAGAAGTAATTCTTCAGAAAAAATTCTTGATATACTGCAGAGAGTGGTAGAAGATAGTTCACATGTTCTAGTAATGGTTAGGGTTGAGGCAGAAGAAGGAAGAAACAATTTGCAACTGAAAGAGGAAAAAGATTCATCTTTAAGTGCAGGCCTTGAAGCCGATCGAGTATGTTTCCCAGCCCAGAGTTTACAAGATCTTATGTTTAACCTATTGTTTGAATTTGTGACATTTTTCTTTCTGATGATAAGGAAGAGTATTTAGAAAGAGAAGCTTTTGAGGCAAGAAAGGAAACGCAAAGAAGAAAAAGAAGCTCAGGAAAGAGCAGAGTGTGAAGCCGCAGATAAAGAAACTGCTAGAGTGAGAATGAGACAAGAGAAAGCACTTGCTCTTGGAAATGAACCTGAGAAAACCTCTGATGTTACACTTACACAAGTGAGCTCTCCTTCTTTTTCCATAAATATTAGGTTCTATGATATGATTATCATTGATCAAACTTCTGAAATTTATGTTATTCCATAATAACAAACTTTCCAAGGACACTATGAAAGAGACAAAGAAAAGTGGTCATCTTGACTTGACAATTCCAAGTTCCTCTTGCACTATCATCACAACTCCAGAAAAGTGATATGATTCAAACGTGCTCATCTACGGTTTTGTACCACTATTTTTCCACATTTTTTCGATTGGGTTTCGAAATTTCCACAAAAGAAAATAAAAAGATGATCTTGTTTCTATGTTTTATTGGGTTGTTTGGGTGCCAAATCTTTGTCAAAAGTTGAAATACTTCCAATACAATAAATAGATTAACAACAGCTGGCTAAGGTTCCATTCAGAATTTGAGAATTAATCTCGTTTGATAATACGAGCTATCTTTTCCAGCTTTCCTTGTCCACTATACTGCCTCAGCTAGATAAGCGCCACAGGCTTGTGTATAGGAACATTTCTTCATATTTTGCTGGGTCATGTACATAACTATTACACGCTTTGTTTGTTGTTTGATGAGAGATTGCTTGTGTTCTTTGTAGGTTGATCCTGCTTCTGCTGGGACTCAATACAACAGAGAATTCATTGTTTGGGCACTTCATTTGCTTTCTAGACTTGCCGAAGGGCTGGGCAGTGGGATGATAGAGTCTCTAGTACTCCCTTTTCTCAGTGTCTTGCTCGCACAGTTTTCTACTCATAAGTTTTACTCAGTGAATAACTCTTTTAGCTTCTCTGATCAATGTTGTTAGTATAATAGGATAAAGTCAGTTGTACTTTCAGATATATTCATATTCATTGCTTTTATGCAGGTGTCACAAAGTAATCTAAGGGATATGCTTCTCAAATGCTGCATGGATGAAGCTCCTGATGTCAGACAAAGTGCTTTCTCGCTCTCATGGGTGATCTTGCAAGAGTAAGCTGCATATTCTTGTGTACTTTATATAGTTTCCCTTAACAAAATTTAACAGCTAGGGAACTCTTACTCGAGGACACCCCGTAGTTGTGCGATTGTATGGTATAATGTTGATGCTCTTTTGTTAGATATATTAGTGTAATAATGCATTTTGGCTACCACTGACAGGTATTCCCAGTCTATCTACAATCCCACCTGCTTGAGTTCCTTGGAATTGCAAGCCAGCGGTTGGTTGGTATCCAAGTTTTACAGCTACTATATCTTTTCCATTCTTCTATTGCACTTGATTATATATTGCGCCGTACAGAATGCAAACCTCATTAGAGAAAACCTTTCTGTTGCAAATAATGCTTGTTGGGCCATTGGAGAATTAGCAGTCAAGGTAGTACCAAAATACAAACTTTGCTATCGAAGCTTGAAGTTTTTGGTTAAGGGCAGACTTGTTAATGATATGAACTTTTCAAGTCCGTCAAGAAGTCTCACCAATTGTGAACAACGTTATCTCTTCCCTAGGCTTGATTCTTCAGCATGGAGAGGTGAGTACAGCAGCCTATTAATTCAAGAGGCTCTTGGCCATGTCTGAGTCTATCAACTGCTGTATCCGATGACTATGCCTAAGTTTACTTTCTTATGAAGCAGGGTGTCAATAAGTCACTGGTTGAGAACAGTGCAATTACCCTCGGGAGACTAGCATGGATTCGTCCAGACCTTGTTGCACCTCACATGGAGCACTTCATGCAGCCATGGTGCATCGCGTTGTCAATGTTAGTGAACCTTTATGTTTGATTTGGAGTCTTTACACTTCCAACCTCTACTCTATAGTACAATTTCCAATCATAGTTTATTTTTAGGGTACGTGATGACATTGAGAAAGAGGATGCATTTAGAGGGTTATGTGCAGTGGTATTTCTCGCTACTCTGTGCTTTGTTACTAAAACACGTAAATCAAGTTTGATATTCACAAGTTTCCTCCATGAATTCAGGTTAAAGTGAATCCGTCAGGAGGTGTCAGCTCACTTGTTTTCATATGCAAAGCTATTGCAAGCTGGCACGTAAGTGTAAAGAAAACCAACTGTGACTCTTCTAGTTAACTTCAATCTCGTAACCAAGCTTTGGGGTTGATTGACACACAAATGACAACTTTTTGTCACAGGAAATAAGAAGCGAGGACGTGAATAACGAGGTCTCCCAAGTGCTGAACGGCTATAAACACGTAAGCTTTGCTCAATTTAAGTTCAGGTTTTAATCATCCCAAGCACTCGCTCCTAAATGATGAATGTCTTTGAATTTCATCTTTTGGGTTCAGATGCTGGGAAACTCATGGGCAGAATGTTTGTCTGCTTTGGATCCTCCGGTAAAGGCAAGGCTTGCGAGATATGAGAGTTTGAGCAGAAGAAGGCAAAGCTTGAGACACCATATTTTTGCAAAGATTAAACGAGGGGCAAAAAAAGGACACAAGATTAGACAAAAAAATAGTACAGAATGTGTGGGCTCTTCAGATGATAACATGGTTAGTGAAGTTCACTTCCTGTCTATTTTTTTTTGTTTTCTATTTAAACATCGATTCTTCGTTCTTTTTATTCGCGGGTAACGTTGTATGGTATGGTTGAGGTTTCTGAACCCAAAGAGCTTAGCAATTTAAGATTCATTATGCAACATCTTGTGTGAACTATTGGACCTGTGGATACCTTTTGTTTTAACTATGATTATGTTTTTAGGCATTTAGATTTTCATTCTTCCTTATATATAATTTCCTTAGTTTTATGCACATTTTAATTAATAAAATAGCTCTTTTGATAAATTTATAGAGATCTTAACAATTATATAGAAATTGTTTATATTCAAATAGTTTTAGATTAATTAGATAGTTTTTTTAAAACATTTTAATTTTCAGATGTGTGCTTATTTAATGAATCAAAATTAGTTATTTAAGCTAAAACGGATAATTCTGAATAATGCTCTGAGAAATAATCAGATGGTTTTCCAAATACATTTATTTGCAGAAACAATAGTAAATTTTGTTATAAAAGAAATTGATCATGGTGTGTTTGGAATCGCTGTGATCAGTGCAATAACTAAAAGCAGACCAAACAAAGAAACCACATTCATGTCAAAATGGTAAACTCCATACGACAGAAAAGAAAAAATTGAAACAATACCTAATTTGTCAGTTACACTTACTAATAATGGAGTGAAAGAAACAAAACCTAATTTGTCAGTTACAATTCCAACAAAGTTACTTGACCAAATAAGCTCCATAATTTCATAATAGACACAAGAAACTCGTCAGAGAGAGAGAGCAACGGAAGAGCTACTTAGTGCCATGGAAGGAGGAGGAGGAGTAACAAGAGCAAAGCAGAGGATTCCACGCCACCTGAAAGACCAAATACTGATGTCGTCGCCGTGTTTCAATCCGTTAGCCTTAACGATATCGTTCCACCCGCAAGTTAAAGCATAACTCCAACTTCCTTTCCCTGAAACTTTCTTCATCTCCCATCTTTTCAACATCACACCCCACTTTACAGTGCTTTGATCAACGAGGATTGCTCCCACTCCCATCTTCGTAACGTTGTTGATGTCTTGTTCTATGATTCTCGATTCAACAGGCGTCAAAAAATCGTTACCGATTAGTTCATTGAAAGGCATCGAGAGACGGCACTCGCCTGGGTTCACATCTGTTTTGAACAAAGTCCTCTCGAAGATCAGGCTCAGGTCGGTTCCGTTCATGTCTCTCATCAGCTGCATTAGCCACTCCGGATTCTCTCTCTCTTTCCATGAAAAAGTAGCAACCTTTGCTTTCTTCGGTTTACTAGCAGGCTTACTCTCTTGTCTGGCACGTCTCTTCCTGCTTTTGTTTCCTGTTAGGCACGATTGAGAGTTAGGGTTTTGTGAGTTTGTCATCACCGTTTCCTCCGACTCAGCCGCGATCTTGTGATCTCCGAGAAACAACGATGAAGAGAAAGGAGGGTTTTGTGAGGTTTTCGTTTCGGAATCAACCGCGATCTTGTAATTTCCGGGAAACAACGATGATGAAGAAGAAGAACAAGAAGACCCATTAAAGTTTTGTTGTGTGTTGCTTCTTTTAGAAACAAACCTCTTCACCGAAGTCCTTCTTTTTCTCGGGAAGACATGGAAGAATCTCTTATCGCTCTCTTCTTCTTTTTCAGTACGAATGTGGCATTTGAATTTTTCTTGACGGTGTTCTTCTTCGTACAACATAACGGCGGCATCCACCAATTTACAGAAATTACTCGACGTAGTCTCCTTCTCTGCAACCGCGAGATGATCAGTGTAGTATATCGTCATTGTGATCGAGAGAAAAAAAGATTCAAAAAATTTCGGAGAGCAATAACGTGAGAAAGAAGAAGAAGAAAGATAGAAAGTATAGTGAAGTAAAGTGAGTAAGAAAATGTCTCTCGGACATTATATACCAACGACCTCTGCTTACATTTTCCTTTTTTCATCCGAGCTTAGTAGTTTAATTACTGTCATTAGTAAGTAATTATCTTGACAGTTGTCTAAGTTTCCTTTTCGTTGATCAAAATTACTAACGTTCGAAAAATTACATTTACGATTTAAATCTTTGGTGTGATCTTTTTCAAAAATTATAATTACGGTTTTAGTCCTTAATAAAAATAATAATGGTGAGAATTACAATTTAGTTTAATCTCTATTCCGCCGTTTTCCTTTATATAGTCCTGACAATTGCTTGGAGGATGGATTAACACTGTACCGATTTCGATAGTTTCAGGTAGCTTAGGGTTAGTTTCTGGCGCAATGTGGTTAGGATTTTGAGCTGCTGATGGGGTTATACTAGGGTTTGGATCAGCTCGAGGTTCTGCTGAGTCAGCGGCTAGGGTTGTGTCAGTCTATTCGACAGTAGGTGAAAGCAATGGAATGAATTCATTGCCTTGTTCGAATTTTTTCTGATTTTTTTTGTAGCGTCGCCGTTAAGGCGTTATGTTTCATTGGAAGGTTTCGTGACGTCGCCATCGCCGTTCAAGCTCTTGGTCGATTACTTCCATTCTCCGAATCATCCGGATACACCTGCGTTCTGCAACGAAGCGTTTGTGAACGAGAACTTTGGGAATTTAGATGAGCAGTAGATTCCAAGTTTCGCGCTGTGGTAGTAAGTAAGAAAGAGTCAATATTCTATTTGATATATGCTCTTCGTTGATTCGTATATATCTAAAACAATGATCCAAGAGGCAATTTGTCATCTCCAGGTAGACTTGGCTGTGAATCTGGAAGCTATATTATTATTTCTCTTAGGTGATTGGAAATGTGTTAGATCTGAATCTATTTTATGATTGTTGAAGTGATTAGTAGTACAAAGGACTTATATATGTATCTGTTTGATTTTTGATCCATCTGTGAGTATGTGATCTAGTATCACAACCTTTTATTAGCTTAGTAGTGAGTGGTGTTACAGGAGAAGTAATTCTTGATGTTGCTTGGATGGTGAGAGGCCCAAACTCCAGAAAAAATTCTTGCTATATTGCAGAGTGGTAGAAGATAGTTCACATGTTTTAGTAATGGTTAGGGTTGAGGTAGAAGAAAAGAAAAAACAAGGTGCATCTGAAAGAGGAATGCTTTAAGTGAATGTCTTGAGGCCGATAGAATGTGTTTCGCTTGCCTAGAGTTTACAAGATCTTATGTGTTAGCCTATTGTCTGAATTTGTGCCATTTTTCTTTCTGGTGATAAGGCAAGGGAACGACAGAGACGGGAAAAGGAAGAGTATTTAGAAAGAGAAGCTTTTGAGGCAGAAAGGAAACGCAAAGAAGAAAAAAGGGCTCAAGAAAGAACAGAGCGTGAAACTGCAGATAAAGAAACTGCTAGAGTGAGAATGAGACAAGAGAAAGCACTTGCTCTTGAAAATGAACCTGAGAAAGCCTCTCATGTTACACAAGTAAGTTCTCCTATTACTTAGTCGATGTAAAGGACATCAATCTATTTCACCTTTACTAATATGCAAAACTTCGTGAATGATGTACAACTTAGTGCCTCTTTATATATTATATGATATGATTATGTTTTCAGACGTGGGGCTATGAAAATACAGGGGAAGGGTCTGGTTTATTCTATCTATAAAAACATTGTAAAACTACTTTGATTCACTTGGAAAGTGCTATAACAGACCTCCCAAGGACACTGTACAGAAGAGAAAGAAAAATGGTCATATTGACGTAGTCATTACGGTTTGGATTGACTTGACAATTCCAACTTCCTCTTGCGCAATCATCACAACTCCAGAAAGGTGGTATGATTTAAACGCATTTGTCTATGATTTTCTACCACTATTTTTCTACATTTTTTCGATTGAGTTTAGAAATTTCCAAAAATAAAATCAAAATATGATCTTGTTGGTATGTCTTTATTGGGCTGTTTGGATACCAAATCTTTTACAAAAGTTAAAATATTTCCAATACAATAAATAGATAAACAAAAAAGCCATGCTTCAAGTGGAAAACACACAACACCATTACATTACTAAAGAAGACATAGACAGAGCAGAGCACACTGAATCAACGCCATCACGAATCTGAAGCTTGAGCTGAATGTCGAAGCATGGTTACCAGGAGGTCTAGAACCACTAGAACCACCAGAATCTGTTCACCAGAGTTTTCACTAGATTATTAACTCATTAACCAGCACTACACAATAACAAAATGTGAAGAAACTGAATCAAACAAACCTGAACAGGTATCTGGAGAAAGGGTTGTCAAGATGGTCTCATTGGAGTAACCAGCATAGGCGCAAGACCGAGGTCCGCAAGATGTACTAGTCGTATTACCTACAAACAAGCTATCTGGTCCTTCGCATCGTGGAGACGGGCAAGTTGGCCAGCGTGAAGGCTTAAGCTGAGAGGATTCACAGCTTAAACTGATCACCAAACCGGAAATCCATTAGAATCTAGCAAAAAACCAATCTATATCATATTGGAAAACCACAACTCCTCTGAAATTATACATTACTTACGTCCAATTGTTTGATGCCTCACAGGAGCACTTGATACAGTTGTTAGCAGTGAGGACGTATGAGCTGTTCGGTATAAGCATAAAAGAAGCATCCAACGAGTCGTTCCTCACAGAAGAGCTACAAACTGCAATTGAAGTAACAAGTTCATATTCTAAAATCAGAAACCCAATCATCAATTAGTAGTGAAAACTGATACCCAACGAGATTGATTTGTCTAATCAAACTCCTAAAGTCATAGACTTTTCAATGAAATTTTCATCTAAACCGTCATAAAATTCGAACCCAACTAAATTGGTCGAATGAAGCTGCTAAAGTCAGAGACTTTTCGATTCGAAAGGCAGAAATCTTGGTCTTTTTTTTGTTTACCTCTAAGAGGAACATCGAGAGGGTAATCAGCAAGGAGCTGAGCATCGCCGGAAATTCCATTAAGCCGAGCCAACGTCGTGTTGTCCGTTCCAAACTGAGTTGCGATCTCACTTAGGGAGCTTCCAGATTTAACCATATGTGCATAGTGGACAACATCTTCACCGCCCAATTTATCACAGCTACAAGGCAAAGGGATCCAAAACCTTTGACCGGGTTCGATAGCACTTGGGTCAGAGATATTGTTCATCTCACTGATCTTCTGGTGCGAAAGCAGAGCTCCGAAATACTCCGTTGCGATAAAGTAGAGGTCGTCTCCCGGCTTTACGGTGTAAACCGGAACTCTGTTCGAGACTCCAGTTCCGTTGGAGCAAAAGCAAGGGATTGGGATGCGTATGACCTGGTTAGGGTTCACGCGCTCGTCACGTTTGGTAGAGAGTGGGAGATTATTAGCTTCGAGGATCGAACGGAGTTTCTTGACGAAGAAAAGGGTTTGGATACTGCCATACGTTGTGGCGTTCTTGCTAGAGTAACCGACGAGAGAGCGACACGTGGTGCTTAAGCCGCTGCATTTGAAGTCTCTGGTCATTTGGGCGGAGAGACAGAGGAGGAAAGAGAAGGCCACAAGAACAAATGGAAAGGTAAAACGGGAAGTCTCCATTTTTCTTGTCGGAGAATTCTCACAAGTTTTTGTTTTAAAGGATGTGAAGATGAGAACGAAAGAGAGTTGACGGAGACGAGACTTGTCAAGTTTGAATGTTGACTTTGTGGAAGAGAAATTGAGAAGCAGACATGTTTCGTTGGTTCCCTAATGGAAACGTTTGACATTTATTATTTTATTTGCCACGCGTTATATGTCGACAAGACATAATAATATCATGATAGACTTAGTAATAAAAGTCCTTTATATAACTTCAATTGAAGATTCGAATGAAGAACATATAAATATTTAGTGATTGCAAAAAAAAAAAAATATAGTGATAAGGTTATGATGGTTCATACTACTCCACCATTTTAATGGAATAAATCATGAGAAATGAATAATGGGTCACGAGCAAGAGTAGGCATGGCTGTATGGCTGCTTGACTTTTCGTTTAGGTTTTTGAGGTTTTGGTTTTTTCGATTTCAAAACATTGATACATATAGGAACTAATTAAAAATTTGTTATTTTCTTAGTTCAGTTTGATACAGATAATCGAAATTAGAACCCATTAAAAACCAAGTAAATTTTGGGTTAATAGGCCTGTACAAAATATTTGAAATCGAAGAATTGAATCAAAACCGATCCAAAAAAAGGTGTTGAATTGAACTAGAATCGATAAAAAATCCAAAATGATCCTACATTTTAATATCCGAAGAATCAGAACCAAATCAAAACTAAACCGAGAACCGAATGAATACTCGAAATATAATTATAAATCTAAACATATTAATTATATTTAAAATTGATATAATCTAATTACAAAAAATTACAGTGAAAAATCAAAAGTATCAGTTATTTTTAAATCGAAATTCTCAAAATAACCAAAATATTCAAATTTTTTAATTATATTAGTTAAAATTTAACTAATTTTTTATATTTAACTATTTTTTAAATTTTTTACCAATATTTTGGGTATCCGAACTTGGATAGAATCCAAAACGAACCTAAACCAAAATTCTAAATATATGAATGAGTCTTATATCCTAGTATCTAAATATCTAAAATCCAAAAAAAAAGCCCAAAATTCGAATGTCCAAAACTAATTCTTTCGGATAGGGTTCAAATTGGTTATTTTGTAACAAATTTCTCAGTGACTAATGCTTCATGAAAAAGACAAATAAATTGGTCGATTTTTTTTAGAAAAATCGAATTATGTGTTTCAACGAAAGAATTAATATCATTCATACAAACTCAAATAAATTTCACAGAAGTTTCATAAGTTTTTTTATTACTTGTAAATAATAAATTCTAAATCATAGTAAAAATAAGACTAAATAATTATGTTTCGGTTTTTTGTAGGTATCATTCAATTTTTGGTTTGGTTCAGATAATACCCATGAACCATTGATAATAGAAATTGGAAACATTTGATTAGTATACAATACCCAAAACAAAACCGAATCTCTTATTTTACTTCGGTTCAGTTCGCTTTTTTGATTTTCGATGGTATGTCCAGGCCTAAGAAAAAAGATATATTTAAAACATTTTGTAATGACCCCAAAACCCTAAAACAATTTGTGAGAAAAATGAAACAAACTTAAAATTTGAGGTCTTTAAATGATCTGTATCATGCACAAGAAAATATTCACACAATATAATTAATTATTTATTTAGTAAATATAAATTAGATATTTATATTATTTATCTAATTTAAAAAGTTGTTTAAACTTTCATTCAAACGACCAAAATTTTAGATTTCCTACGTGAGTGTTATATTATCTTAAAAAATATATTTTTTAATATTAGTTAAAATTATATATGTTAAATATTTATTAATGTATAATTTAAATTATTCAAGATACATATCTAGTTTTATTCTATTGTATTTATATATTTTTTACATTTACAAAATATACCATTAATTTAATATTAAATTCAAAAATTATTTTTCTAATTTAAAAAAATTAAATATTTCTACTAAATGATATTACATTAAAAAAATATAAACAAATGTGCAAAAAAATAAGTTAGTGATAACCAAAAATTATAATTTTGACACCTCTCCATCTCTCCGATAAATCAATTTTTGTATTATTCACTAAAAATGCAAAAAGCAATAAAAGAAAAATTGATATTTGAATCAATGAAAACTATTTTACTAGTTAATTCACCATTAGTTGAGTATTGTTTTCATAATCTTATAATTTTATATTTTTCACATATTATTAAAACTGTTCAGTTTTAAGTGCGATAATAAGTTGAAAGAAAAAACAAAAAAAAAAATAAAAGAGAAAGATTAAAAATGTAATTGTTTTAAAAGAAAAATGATTGTAAATTTTGATACTGCAAACATTTATATAGGAATTAGTAGCAGCAATTTAGAGAGGTTTTTTAATTTAAAAAATCACATTATTGAGATTAAATAAAACAAAATATTTTAAAAGTTATATTAAATTCATATGTTATAAATTCGATTTGTATGTTGGCTTTATGCGTAACATATTAACAAATGTTGTTGCACACAAAATTAGTAAAAATGAATTAATTTGACAAGTTTTCTAATATATAAAATCGCATTATTTTTAAACTGAACAAATGTTGTTCAACACAAAATTAGTAAAGATGAATTAACTAAGGAATTTTTTTAATATATGAAACTGAATTATTTAGTAAAATTCCGTTGTATTAAATGAAACGCTATAATTTAGAAGTTAAACTAAATGTAAATTTTATAAATTCGATTTGTAGAGTTATAGGAAATTGGTAGTTAATTAAAGGGGCATTTGCAAAATTGACCTAAAATTTGTCTTCAATTGCAAGTTTGACAATTAAAATTTTTTTTTGCAAAACTATCTTTCTATTTCTATTTTATCCTTCAACAATAACTTTATTTACAACTTTGCCATTAACTTAAAAAAAAAACAAAAACAACACAAAGACCATTATAAACAAATTTTTTAAAAATATTACAAAAATGTCATCTTTTTCAATGCATACAACAATCATTATCGTGGTTGTTGGGAGAAAAACATTTTATTCCTAT